>JBAIAA010000110.1:1200000-1520969 GCA_037893245.1 Crossaster papposus
CTTTTGTGCGATTCTACCACATAGAAAATTAAGCCTAAATGTATGATGTACAAAAACATGACAATTAACAAACAATGGAAAATTATAAACACTTGACTTACATTAGCAACGGTGTCGTCTGCAACAGTTCGCGCTGTACATTGTATACAGTGTACACAAAAACAATGTAGGCACGTGCGAGCGTTTTTATTCACGATATGCACTGCACGGTGATTTATCAACGAAAGAGACTGACGAAAAATGCTAGCCGCGTTTGTTGCCTTTTAAATCATGAATATTCATTACCAGATGTCCATTAGGGAAACGAAAAACACCAGACGTCATCAACATGAATATGTACTACCCGATTTGGGCCAATCGGTGCAAGTTGCGTCGGAAATGGGTGGGATCTTCAGGCGTCGGGTCACCGTACCAGCACTGCCGGACGGGTACATATAGGCTAGTTTTACTGCACCGCGCGTGATCCGTGGATGGAGCATTCTGTTTTTCCGAGAGGCTGCAGGAAAAATGGAATGCTCCATGGATCACCGAGGGAGGCTAGTTTTACGACATCACGAAATAAATCTTTCAATATTTGTTTCATAACACCTCACCTACAGATTCTGCTTGGTTAAAAAGAACATATATTATTTAAATCTAAATAAAGTTAAATAAACTTCAATTTCAATACAAAATTGGTGGAAATGTATTTGCTCTTTTCTAAACCACCCCTTGTTTGAACCCTGCTCTGTAGCGCTGGCTCTTCGGAACAATACGCGCTAGCGCACAATGCATGCATTTTGCACACAGATACCGCGATATGGGTATACTTTGGTTGCTACGGGTATAGTACTTTTGGCCGTACACAGAAAGATAGTTGAGGTCAGGGTACCTCAAAAGTTGCTGTTTCTACAACCAAATTACCCCCTCGTACTGTCTCGCTCGTCGTTCTTACACCTTTCTAACGATCACCATCAGCAACTTTTGAGCGACAGGTCAAAAGTCTATAACTCAAAAATTGCCATTTATACAACCGAAACCTTGCACTGTATCGCTCGTCGTTCAACTACTGTACACCTAATTTCCAACGATAAGAAACCATTTAGCAACTTTTGAAGTACAGGTCAGGAATCTATAACTCAAAAATTGTCATTTATACAACCGAAACCTCGTACTCACTGTCTCGCTCGTCGTTCAACCACTGCCTTTAAACGATAAGTACCATTTGATTTCAGCGGCAACTTTTGAGTGACAGTGATCTATAACTCAACAATTGCATTTATACAACGGAAATCCCTGGTACTGTTTCACTCGTCGTTCAACTATTGTACACCTAATTTCCAACGATAAGTAACCATTTAGCAACTTTTGAGGTACAGGTCAGGAATCTATAACTCAAAAATTGCCATTTATACATGTACAACCAAAACCTCGTACTATCTACTACTGTACACCTAATTTTCAACAATAACTAACAGTTGAGGAATTTATAACTCAAATATTACCATTTATAGGCCTACATGTACAACCGAAACCCCACGTCGTTCAACCACTGCCTTCAAACGCAAAGTACTATTTAATTTCAGCAGCTTTTGAGTGACAGGTCAGAAATCTATAACTCAAAAATTGCCATTTATACAACCAAATCCCCTCGCACTGTCTCGCTCGTCGTTCAACTGTTGTACATCTAATTTCCAACGATAAGTAAAGTTTGATTTTAGCAACTTTTAAGTGACAGGTCAGGATTCTATAACTCAAAAATTGCATTTATACAACGGAAACCCCTCGTACTGTCTCGCTCGTCGTTTAACTATTGTACACCTAATTTCCAATTTATACAATACAACCATTTATACAATACAACCGGTACCCCTCGTACTGTCTCGCTTATCGTTTAACCACTGCCTTCAAACGATAATTACCATTTAATTTCAGCAACTTTTGAGTTACAGTGATCTATAACTCAAAAATTGCATTTATACAACGGAAAGCTCTCGTATTGTCTCGGTCGTCGTTCAACTATTGTACACCTATTTACAACAATAAGTAACCATTTGATTTCCGCAACTTTTGAGTTACAGACCAGAAATCTATAACTCAAAAATTGCCATTTATACAACCGAAAACATGCACTGTCTCGTTCGTCGTTCAACTATTGTACACCAAATTTCCAACGATAACTAACCATTTGATTTCAGCAACTTTTATTTACAGGCCAGAAATCTATAACTTAAAAAATGTTATTTATACAACCAAAACCCCTCCTGCTATCTCACTCATTTTTCAACTCCTGTCTTCTAACGAAAAGTAACTTTTGAATTACAGGTCAGGGATATATAACTAAACAATTGCACTTTTGAGTTACAGGTCAGGGATATATAACTAAACAATTGCAATTTATACAACCAATTAACCAATACAATGTCTCGTTTGTCGTTCAACCTCTACATTTCGGGTACATTTCAGTTACAGGAGTCACGGATCGATAACTTAAACATTGCCAAAATCGAGACCCCTATTTCGGTCGTTTTTCAAACCATTGTACACTCTAACCATACTAGTAAACTTTACAAGTTCAAATAATTTCTTATTACCTCAGTCATTCTTCAACCATTCGAAGTCAACTTCCGAAATCTTTTGCAAATTGGTCAACGTAATAAGTTTGTTATTAAATGAACACTTGGTATTTCAGAAAATCTTCTCATAACCTACATATCCTAAATACATGTACATGTACATACACAAGTAAAAACAACTTGTTTTTCTACAGGTATATGCCAAGCTAAACCATGAACATTCCCTGAGATTTGCAGCCTGAAAGACTGTCTTATAGTAGTACTATTGTTTTCCTCATTGGCACAATTTGGCCTTGTTTCCAAACTCCTTGTACTGTTACAGGTGTTTCTTGAAGAAATGCAACTCCAATATTCCGCGTTAATATAAAGGCTCAAATGACGTCAGATGTTCTTCGAGAGAAAATTCAAAAATACGCGTCTGTTGTTTTACCTGCCGATTTGGATGTCAATATGAGACGACCGGTGCATGAAATGGCATGACGAAGATTTTCTTTGTGACTTTACGAGATGGTGTGAAATTCTTGTTGCTTTTTGTTCCACAAAGCTTTATGTGTACATCCTCCAAGGTGTAGTTTAACCACTTGTGGAACTACTGTGCTCGTTGGTGATTGAAGTAGCCGGAGGAGGAAAACTGTCGAAAATATATCTTGCTTAACTGGGAATGTTTTTAAATCCGCGAAGAATCTTTGCTTCCTTTCCAAAAAGATGTCAACGCTTGCAGATGTAACTATGACGGAGAAACTGTTTACTTGTTGCAAATGCTTAGAAGAATCTGTGAAGTCTGTTTGACTTAAACTCCATCAATCCGCGATGAAGACTCCAAATTAGACCATCAAACCCAACCAACCATACCCATTAAAAAATAGTAAAAAAGTACAACCCTTTAATTTACATTACATTATTGAGTTTATTATAATTATCACTCATTTATAAAAAAAAAATTGAGATTTGTTAACTGTAGCATTTATAAGTTATGATTAAATTATTTTAGTTAAATTAAACATTTATTTATTTAATTGTTACTTGTTGTTGAAGGTTATTTTTGCATCTGATAATTAAAGCCCCAGAAACTACACCCATAACAGATACCCCATTAGCCGCTTTGCGCATATCAGCTAGCACTGAGCGGAGCGTTTATTAACACCACAAATCACTCTCAGTATCAAATCGATACTCAAGTTCCGCTACGGTTTACCGAAACCGAATACCGCGTAGGCCTCAGCGACGTATCAATTCCGAAGCCCTCGATTCCGATTCCGAATACTCTTTTTCCGATTCTGTCCAAAACGGCGATTTATCGTCGCAAACAAGATTTATATTTTTGTCACTCATTCACATGTTGAATGGAGTGACAGAAATAGAAACCCCACACTCTTACAAGACAAACGACACCAGATACTCAACTACTCACAAACTCTCACGACACCACAAAATACGAGATACCCAATTACTCACAACCTCACTTGTACAAACGCTTGCTCAGTGTCTCAGGCTTGGCGCTTTGCATTCCGCGGTGCTGCTGCGATTTTCCCCTACAATGTACCCCTTCCGCCCTGCCCTTATGTTTAGGTTATCATGATTTGTTAAATTACAATTATTTGATAAATTCATAAAACTTACATTTTAATTAATGCACTTGTAATTATTAGAGATCTTATAATTATTATAGGAAAACTTAGTATCGTTATTTCAAGTTAGTTGTTTAAATTTTAGGTACGGTTGTTTTAATTTTAGAAATATTATAAGATTGATGACCCCCACCCCCACCCCCCCCCCCCCCCCCCCCCCCCCCCACCCCTCTCCCACCATGGCATAGACCCAATGGTCGGTGTAGACGCAAACTGTTGTCGCTTCTGAAGTATCTGTTGTTCAGCCACACTGTGTTTTTCAAAAGCCGAAGAAGAAATCTGAAGGAGACCCAAGCTGAATTCTTAGACGTCTGGAAAGTTTCTTTAGTCGACGAAGAGAGTTTATCAACTTCTTGTTTAGTCCATTCTTATTGTTAATTTCTTTACGAGGTAGTTGTTGATGCCATGCAGTTGCTCACAGACAGAAAACAAATTGTTTCAACAAATTTGAAGAAAATTGGGGTGTCCTTTTGTTTCAAGTGCGCGTGATGGATAACACCGTATAGAAGTACATAGACACAGGACTTACTCCTGAAATATCGCTGAACTGTAGAGAAATGTTTACTTTTTGAAGACCGCGAACTTGACTTTTTTTCCATTGACTGTAGGATAAAATACGCGTTTGTTGTTTAACTTGCTGATTTCTCTGTTCACATGGGACGACCGGTACATGGGAGGGCATGACGAATATTTTCTTTCCGACTTTGGGTAACAAATTACGTGGTGGTGTAAAACGCGACATTCTTGTGGCTTTTTGTTCCACAAAACTTTCTGGGTGTAACTGCATCCTCCAAGTTGTAGTTTAACCAGTTGTGGAATTGGTGTTCTTGACGAGGTTCAAAGCAGACGGAGGAGACAAACTGTCGAGAAGATTATCCTGCATATCTTGGGGAATGTTATAAAATCCGTAAAGAATATTTGCTCCGTTTCCCAAAAGAAGTCAGCGTTTGTAGATGAACTGAGGAGAAACTGTTGTTTTCTTGTTGCAAATGCCTTGAAGCTGTAAGGGCTGCTCGACTCAACTTTAAGCTCTCCTTCAAGAAATGATGAATTCTGCAAGACTGGTACATCCCCACTTATATCCAGCCACTCATGCCCATTATATAAAAAATATACACAATTTAAGTACATTCCTTCAATTTAAATTAGTTATTGGGTTTTTATAATTATCAATCAATAATTTGTTTAATTGAGTTTCTCAATCACTGCAGCATTCATAAGTTATGAAGAAGTTAGTTTAGTTAAATTAACAAGACCGATTTAATTAATTTATTTAATCGTTGGTTTAATTATTGTTTAGGGTTATTTTTCCCCCTAGCCCCCAAAACTACACCCATAACAGAAACCCCATTAGCCGCTTGGCGCATATCGCTTGGCTGCTATACTGCTGGCACTGAGCGGTGCGCTTGTCAACGCCACAAATCACTCTCGATCGATACTCAATTTCCGCAACGATTTACCGAAACCGAATACCGAGTAGGCCTACTCATCGACGTACCGATTTCGAAACTCGCGTTTACGATTCCGATTCCGAATACTCGTTTCTGAATGTGTCACAAACGGCGATTTATCGACGCACACAAAATATATATTTTTTTCGCTCATTTACATGATAAATGGAGTGACATAAATATAAACCTCACACTCTCACAAGACAAACCACACTAGATACTCAACTACTCACAAACTCTCACGACACAACAAACTACGAGATACTCAACTACAACCTCAACGTACAAACGCTTGCTCAGTGCCTTCAGGCTTGGCGCTTTGCATTCCGCGGTGCTGCTGCGATTTTTCCCCTACAATGAACCCCTCCTTATACGCCCTGTCCTTATGTTATTAGGTTATCATGATTTGTTAAATTACAATTATTATTAGATAAGTTTATAGAGCTTAAGTTTTAATTTATGCACTTGTTGGAATCGTCATTGTTAAAATCTCGATCTTATAATTATTAGAGCTAAGTTGTTTTAATCTTACAAAAATGAGAACAGTAACCCCCTCCCCCCCCCCCCCCCCCCCTCCATCATAACATAACTTAACACTTAAATGGTCGGTCAAACCGTTGTCGCGATGTATGAAGTCCGTTGTTCAGTCACCGTTTTCGTTTTTTAGAAGCTGAAGGCAAAATATAGAAGAGATCCAAGTTGAATTTCTAAGATGTCACATGGCATTTCTTGACTCTTCTAAACGAAATCCTGAAAGTTTATTTGGTCGACGAAGAGAGTTGATCAAGTTCTTGTTTAGTCCATTGTTATTGTTAATTTGTTCACGAAGAAGATGATGAGATGCAGTTTCTGTTGAAGAATTTGAGGAACACTTCTTGAAAATTTGAAGAGAATTGGAGTGTCCTAAGTGCGCGTGAAGAACACTGTCTTGAAGCAGACACATGGGTTACTCCTGAAATATCGACGAAGGCTGAACTGCAGATAATTTGACGTTGATTAAAGTTGACAATAGGCGCGTGCCTACCACATAGCTTTTAATTTACTCATTAAAAACAAGTTAATACAGCGTATCTGTGGTCGCATGGCAACGAGAAATCAAGGGGCTCACAACTTGTATACAACGGCCCATGAAATGAGGTCTACATTGTCCTGCTCCCAAACAAAATCTTGCCAAGAATTCACAGATGTTACACTCTTTCATATCAAAATATATTACCAATTCTTGTTCAGTACGGCCTAGGAAATGAGGTCTACATTCTCAGAAAATCTTGCCAAGAATTCACAGGTGTTAATCTCTTTCATAACCAAATTAATATACTACATGTACCAATTCTTGTTTAGAACGGCCCGTGAATTGAGGTCTACATTGTATACTCTCAGAAATTCTTGCCAAGATTCACAGCTGTTAATCTCTTTCATATTTAAATATACTGCCAATTCACTTCGAACAATACCGCAGGAAGAAAGTCAACAGTGAGTTGTACTTGTAGGGCTTAAACGAATTATATTGGCCAACGAAATGGGGTTTTCAAGCTCAATACAATGGTTTTTAACTCCCAACACAGACACCTAAACATATAATTAAAACCTACCATTTTGGCAATTCAAAAATATAGGCTCTACAGCTAGATACTAAAAATGTAGACGCATTCTTAAAGAAAAACAGTACACATGAAAAAAAAAGAAATAAACAATAATTCCCTGCAAATATGTGACACTATTCGAAATTCTTTTTTTTTTTTAGGGGGGGGGGGGAAATATACAGCCAATATTACAAATGTGACCATAACATTTTGTTAAAAATGCAAAAACAATCAATGGAAGAGAAAGGATTTACAATTTTCTGCAAATTTGTGATGTGTTTATCACTTACCTTAAAAATTTGACTTACCCCTGTCGACTCTGACTCACTCTGGCTCAAAACTTCAATCAGATCATTCGACAAAATATATTCCACTGATAGTTCACACAAATAAATCCATGGCAGTTGTAATTCCTGTGTTTCCGAGTTTCAGTTCATAGTTCAATTCCTGTTTTCAGAAAGTTTCTTGAAAATTATTAGTTCAGTTCTTAAAATTTCGTAGCTTTTTTGTCACAAATGCACAAGAGTGAATAGTAGTTTGGTTCATTTTCAAGAAAATTTGCAAAACGTTAAGAAATCCGAACGAACAGAAATCCGAGAGCTGGGTTGGCATAACAATTGGATTTCGAGCTGAAGTGGTAAAGGCAGCGATGAAAGCAGTTCGTGGTTCATTTCCCAAACTTTCCTGAGAAAGGTTCAGTCAAAGTTTGTGTTCAATTTATTAATCAGGTTCATTCACAGCAATTCTACGAACAGGAATCCGAGAACTGGGTTGGCATGAAACTTGGCCGACTTGGAGTTGAAGTGATGTGAAAGCAGTCCGTGATTCATTTTCCAAATTTTTCGAGAAAGGTTCAGACAAAGTTCGTGTTTCTGATAAAGTTAGAGTCACAGTCGGAGAACAGAGCCGTAGAACCTGGAGTGAAGCACAGAGCAGCGAATTATAAAGCATGGAAACTCTAATTGTCCCCTCGGCCGGTCCCGTACCTTCCCGCCTCGTCTAGTCCTGTCCCGTCCTGTCCCGTCCTGTCTCGAATCGGCTCGGCTTTTCTTGTGGTCCGCACGGTGTCCGACGCACGCTGCCAGTAGCACTGACCCGTTACTCGAAGGCACATTTTGAAACGTGACTCTCACAAGGAACGCCTCACATTATATCAACGACACAGTGACTAACAGTTGCCGACATTGTTACCCTCCAGATAGTTGCATTGTAGTATTGTACAATCATAAATCCGCTGGAAAATGTCAATTTTTGTAGACGAATGACGAGTGCCAGCCATTCATTCTGAAATAAACGAGGGTCAATTACGGTAATTGTTCGCGCTTAATCGTGAAAAGCAGCCGACAGGGTAGTGATTAGGCTTGTATGTATTTTACACGAAAATTCAACGCCTCAAAATGTATTCATACGCGGCCAATTTTCCTACCAATTAGACAACATTTACGACACTAGCGCGTTTCAAAACCATTTCACTAAACTTCAAAATCTATTAAACTAGATTAGCAAAAAGTAAAAACAGTTTGCCGCTCTGAACATAAAAAATAAGCCTCTAATTGTAAAAAAGCAGACCGACCTAGTTTCTGTAAACGGGGAGCGATATCGATACGAGACGGCCGTATTTGGTCAGGCAATCACAGCTGGATACCCCGACTGCTATTGGTTGCAAGTGGAACAATAATCATTTTGATTGGACGATGCATTTTAGGACCGTATACGCGTTTACATCATTTCTCAAAACACGGCTTCGCTCTGACATTGGCTTCATATCTGGACAAAATTCCACATAGGTATTATTTCCATCATTTGTTACCGACCAACCCCCAGGCTGGTGGCTTATCTTAACAAAATTCTAAAACAACAATTGAAATGTCATTACGGTTTTATTCAACCTAATTTCGAAGAGCAAAGTTTAACATTTTAAATTAATTCATTCATGTTTGTTTTAATCATTTTGTTCAACATGAGCGTCGAGAATCGATTGATAGCCTCTCAGCTTTGCTAATTTGACTACTAGTTCATGTTAATTTACCAGAATGTTTTGTTACTGTATTAAAATAAATTAAAATTAATTAATTAAAAAAACAATTGTTAAAATTTATGAATTTATGAATTTATAAGGGCAAGTCTTGAACAGCTATGTGTTATTAAAGGGCAGGTGTAAATATACCCATCAAAATAAAAATCAGTTTGAGCAATGTTATTCGAAATTAAAAGAAACAAAGCTAAAACTTTCAGTATAATAGCAAACTTACAACCCATAGTTTAACCCTTAACCTTATGTATGCATGTGGCTTCGAACCCACTACCACCTACACAGTGTGGATGTCTTACCAATGAAAACACTTTAAAAGCTATTCTAAACACATTTCTAAACATTTCAAATAAACCACAAAAGGGGGGAAACTGACAAAGTTCGGTTTTAGCATATGAAGCACATTCGGTTTTAGCAAAGATATGAGACGGAGGGATTTTTTACAGTGCATGTAGGGACAGGTAAAACCAAGTATTAAAACACATGCACTGAATACTGTATCACAAATATATGAAGGTGCCAAAAAAAATTAAAAGAAATAAGACAAATAAAAATATACATACTATCCGTTTCGTTGACCTCTTTAAAAAACAACATTTAAAACTTCTGCATAAATTCCTCTGCATTTAAATTTAAATTCATTAAAAGCAAGATAGTCAAGAATTAATACTTAAAAAGCATTAAGAAAGCTAAGAATTTACAATTAAAACTAATTTAAAAGGGCTTTGGTAAAAATTGTCTTAAAATAAAATTACGATCTACCCCTCAAATATATTTGTTTTTGAGGTTTGCTTAAAATTCAAGTGGGACTGACATTTTGAAAAACTTAAAATTTGAATTGATCGTGTAAACCTGACCCTTTCTTTTTTACTGGTAAATCAGATTCGATGCTGTTTTTCTGTCAAATACGTTCTTGCAAATAAGCTTGCAACAGAGATGGCCAAGAAGCATTGAATAACTTATTGAAAGGGGGGTTTCTTTGGGAAGACGACAACATAAAGACAAGTAGCCTTCTACAACTCATCTGTTGCACCGTTAACTTCTTCTGATTTCGCGTTGTTGTGATCTTAACAGTTTCTTTTCTCTTTACGCAGGCAAGCTCGTCGACGTGAACACAAATTGCGCATCTCTAGAAAATTACACTCATCATTCCACATCTGGTCGCTTCATGGTGGCCTGCAGTAAAAATGAAAAACAAAAATTGTTTTTCCTGGGATCAACCTATCTTCACTTTAGTCAAAAACCCCTAAACTGAAAGGCCTAATGTACGTGTACTTAGGTTCGAATCCCAGTAAGATCAAACATTCTGTTATCATTAAAAAGTGTGATATAAAATTATGGAGAAGGTAGAACACTGGACTTGATTATCAAAAGGTTCATATCCTTTTTAGGTCAAATTGTTCATGCTCATTGCAATGTGTAATGAAATGGTGGGCTGGGTAGAACACTTGTTTGACAAGCCAAAGGTAACAGGTTAAAATCCCAGTTTTATTTGTGTTTCTATTTGTATTACAATGTATAATTAAATGAAAGGTTAGGTAGAACACTTGTATGACAATCTAAAGGCGACAGGTTAGAATCCCTGTTCGGTCAATTTCTGTACTCATTAAAACTGTACTCAGGAAACAATGGGTGCTTAAAATATAGGTTTAAAACCCTGAACAGTCAAACTTATATTTTGCATGAAAAAATGTCCAATAAAAGCTTGGGATTGCTCCAACCAAGTTGAGTTTATACTGACTCAAATTATTTCAAACGCAATTCAATTTGTATCCTATTTATTTACTAAACACTGATTTCTACTGTTGAAAATACTAGTTTTTTTAAAGAAAAGCTCAACAATTTGAGAACTGTACACAAAGGTTGTATTTCTCTTATCACGGGGGCAAGTATTTGTCTTAGATCCTTCTTTACTTACGGTGAACTTGAGTGGCTCTTTGGCTGCCTTCAGATCCACTTTGACCAATGAGAAGAGCTGTAAGATCTGCATTGGTTCATCCGAATGATGCTCATCGGCTTCCCAGACGATCGTCAGGCGACCATGCTTTCCTTGTTTCTCAAATTTAAAACTCTTCAATGGCAGCGCCTGAAAAATTATTTGCAACTTATTTTTCTTCACTCTACATACTGGTAACAAATAATACAACCAAGAACAAAAACTAATCTTCACCGATGGTAAATATAGCAATGAAATAAACTGGAACGAGTGACGATCTTTTTTTAGACTGAGAAACTCACCTTGCAGTATACTCTTTTGACCACCCCTAAATTCATCACCAGGACATCGATGGAACGGTCCAACACCTGCATTACCATGGCGTCCTCTTCAAGGGGGCCACACTCCTGTACAAAATATTGGAGGGGAACAAACATTTGAATTAAAACCTTTGTGACAGACCTTTAATTGTTTGCTTTAAATGCAACCCATGTTGAGATTTAGAAAAGACAAACAAATCAAACTTCGTATGAGCAAGCAATAAATCACAAGTGCCGCCTTTTTCCGCGGTTGATTCCAATATGTTTTGTGTTCTTAAAAAAGTCAAATGTTGTTCATGTTGAAACGACAACCTTAAATTACCCCTACATGACTTTTGACCTCTGTATTCTAATGAAGAATTGTGTCTTCCCACCCAAGGTTCATTGCATCAAAGTTTCATTAAAAAAACCATGAAATTAGTAGAAGCTTTACATATTGTTTAAAAACTTTACCTAAAACTTTCACAGACATGCAGAACTTATGACTGGTTAGAGCCCCCAAAACTTCTTAGAATTGATTAAAGCCGTGTTCGCACTGGACTTTTTGGGGGGAAGGTTTTACTGAGACGATGGTAAAATAAAAAATGGTCAAATGTTACCACTGTTCGCACTTGGACTTTCGACACGGGAACATTTTACCGAGACCGTGGGAGAAGTAACCAAGCTGTCATTATAATGACTCGTGAGGGCGCTTTGCGTGACCTTTTTGCATTGACCCCCGTGTACCCATTCGCGATCGCGCACGTGCGCTTTTTTGTTACGATGCGATTTGCATGTATCAGCGTGCCGGAATGTAAACAATGCAAAGAGCGCATGCGCAGTGCCTTGTATAGCGTGATCTTGCACTGGAGGGCCGGGTGGACGTTTTCCTGGGACGCTTTTACCGAGTCGCGCTGTTCGCACTGGACTTATCGTCTAGGGAAAAGTGACCAGGGACGTTTTCCCAGGCAGCAGTTGGCTGGTAGAAGTACCCACTGGACTCGGGAGAAGTACCTGAGAGGAAAACGTCCTAGGCTGTCCGCACTGGACTTAAAATGGGAAAAGGTCCCATCGTCTAGGTATGTTTTATCATTTTAAGTCCAGTGCGAACATGGCTTAAGACAATTTACCCGGACGAATATGGCGAAGAACATTTCACTGCTCATATCTGATACTTTCTTGGCCGCCTCCTTGCGCTCATTGCATCTCCTCGCTTGTTCCTGGATAGCAAGTGTGTCCCTCTCGGACACCGGGCCGACACCTTAAGAGGAAAATCAACAAACAAGATTAAAAACCGTAACCTAAAACTGAGAAGAGCAAAATCGAACAAAGAAGAGCCTGATACAATTTGGCTGAGAGTTGTGGTTGAGAGTTGTCACCAATTGTTTTAAGCACATCCAACAGAACATTGTTCGCGTAGTTGACAAACATTGGCAATGTTTGTGTTAGTAGAACGCACCTCAGACTAACAAATTAACGAACAGAAGGACATGATGACTTCTTGAGCAGCTATAACCCGCAGCTAAAAAAAAAGGTGCGTTCGTTTAGCTCACCCGAGTCAACACAGGTAAAGTCAGTCGGGTAAGACATGGGTTAGCCACAAGAGCCGTGCTAAACCAACGCTCAAACCCGGGTCGTTAAGATGCTCCCATAATGTTCGTAGTCGCGGCTGTAGCCATTGATAAAACACCCTTTCTGGACCGAGGCCTACCTCTGAATTGCAAACAAGTAACAACGTAATACTAGAATAACAGCTTTGATTTTTGAGCCTACTGGAAGTTTTCCACAGCCCAGTCGCCATATTTGTTCGTTGCTCGGAATGAACAACACATGCGTGTGATGTATTCCACCAGTGACTCTGCTCCACGAGCAAGGTCTGTGGTGGCTGACCCGGGTGAGACCCGAGTGTGACGTCCGAGCTAAAACGAACGACCCTTGGGTAACACGTGTCAACTCGGTTGAGCTAAACGAACACACCTAGTGTAACACAATGTAACATTGTCACGCAACTAAACAAAAAAGAGAGTGAGACTCACGAAGTGAGGCTGCAAGTTGCCTGTGAACTAAGATGTCTGCGTAACGTCTGATTGGAGATGTGAAGTGGGTGTACAGGGGAACGTTAAGAGCGTAGTGGCGATATAAAACCTCGTCTTTGAGAGTGCCAGCACAGAAATATTTTGCTCTCTGTAAGAGAAAACAAAATTAATCAATGAGATTACAATTTTTTTTAAAGATGGTGTTAAAGGTAGGATACACTATTGAATTATCATGAATGGGTAGATTTTTGGGGTTGTATTTTATAGTAGATATCGTTTTACTGGGCTGTCCGAAGTTTTACAATCATAGATGCTGAGAAAAGCACGAAAAACAGCGTTTGTTTTCAACCGGCGTCGAGCAGTTATTCTTATGTTATCTTTGTTTTTTTCGCGATCGCCAAGATATATAGTAAATAGTTTCGATATCTGCAAATGGTGTATTCTACCTTTAAGGCTAGTTCATACTCGGCGCAAAAGCGAGCGCAAATTTGTGACATTTTAGCAAATTTTGCAAAATCACATCCAAATGCTCCAAATTCAAATCCTCTTCCAAATTTACTTCCTGGATAAGGTCGTTAAAATGTAAATTCACATCCAGGGCTAGTGAGTGTGAATTTGGACTTTAACAACTTAACCCAGAATGTGAATTTGGAAGAAAATGTGAATTTCGAAGAAGATGTGAATTTGGAGCATTTGATTTTGAACATCACATCTGGGGCCAATTTCATAAAACATGTAAGCACAAAAATGTGCTTAGCATGAAAATTCTTCTTTGGCAAAAACAGGGTTACAAACCACATTTTCAGGTGATGTTTATTGTTTTTTACTGGTATTCAGCTGGTTTGTGCTTAGCATGAAAAGTACATGGAGTTTTGGCTGGTAAACTGTTTTTACGGAGCAAGACATTTTTGTGCTAAGCAAATTTTGTTGCTTACATGTTTTACGAAATTGGCCCCTGGTCATGTCTGTTTTGAATGCAAAATCACATCATGCCCATTAAGTGTAAATGTCTTTTTGGTTTTAAAAATTCAAAGTTAAAATGTGCCAAGCTTTTTTAGCAAGTCAGTGTACCAGATGTTATTCAGATTTTACTTGCAAATGGCTTTATTCTACTCGCCTGCATTGGCTTGGAGTACATCACCAAAGTTAAAATGTGCCAAGCTTTTTTAGCAAGTCAGTGTACCAGATGTTATTCAGATTTTACTTGCAAATGGCTTTATTCTACCCGCCTGCATTGGCTTGGAGTACATCACCATCAGTATCTGCCCCTTTCCCCAGGCCTTTTTATCCTCCCGTGGGCCCAGGAAGAGACTAAGCGACTCCTGTATGGATTTGGAGCTACTCCCGTCCACTGCCAGCCCGATGTCCGCGCACATGCCCACCAGGTCCTCCATCATCTTGGCTTTCGGCGGCGGGTGTCTTCTCAGGAGCGCAGTCTTCCGGTTGTAGTCGTGGACGCGGTGGGCGGCGGCCATGTTGGCCAAAAGCATGAACTCCTCCACCAATCTGCCAAGTTTTTGACAAGATTTTTTAATTTGTTTTAATTTTAATGAAAGGGTTTGATATTTTTATCAAATTAGAATCATGTCTACAAGGCGGGTTCCAGATGGAATGTTTGGTGCTATCAGAATAGAATACCGCGCACGACAATGAGCTGGATACTCACTGGGATGACGTCACATGGCAGCGTATTATTTCTATTGGCCAATAACGCGTTCTTATTTGTTCATGAATATTTATGAGGTGAAGTATTACATACTTGTTGCTGTCTCTATGCTGGTAGACTGAGTAACCAGATGGCAAGCCAGACTCCCTGTCCAGGACATACTGAAGCTTGACCTGGTCCAGGCGCAGGGCACCATCTTCTGATCGCTTCTTGCGCAGATTTTGAGCAATCTGTAAAAAGAAAAAAAATATAATCGCAGCATAAGTTCAAGTGATCTGTCATTTTGTGTTCTATAAAGTAAATCTAAAGTGGTGGCAGCCATGTTAGTTTCCAGGACTCTTGGATGTTAACAACATCGATTAATACCTCCAAAACCTTTTGCAACAACAAACAAAAACAATTTCTAGTAAAGCCCGCCAGACAGTAATCACAGAGAAAGATTGCCAAGTTTTTGAGACATCCCACCCAAGATATACCTTGTTCAAGTTGAGAACTCCCTTTGCAATGTCGGAGATTGCGAAGCCGTCGGCGATCGGAGGCATCTCGTCTTGTCGCCAATCTCGCTCTGGTTCTTCGATGATGCCCTGGGCGTGGTCATAACTCATCTTGACGCAGGAACGGATGATGGAACGACCGCACCACTCCTCAGTAATCTGTGGAAGAAAGAAAATAAATCAGAAGAAAAAAACTTAGAGATTTTGAGCAGAAAGTTCTCCTTTAACAAATTTGTGTTCCGAGTACCAGTCACAGTCACAAATGTTATGATGTTTCAGCTGGTAACCTTCAAACACACCTGGAGGATAGAAAAACAAAATCAAAGACAGACCCCAATTAATCAATCAATTAATTAATTAAATAATTAATCAATCAATCAATCAATCAATCAACAGGACCAAGTTTCTCAGCAAATTCTGCTCTAACTTTAGGGGGACAAATTATGATTTAAAAAGGGTTTTTTTTGCTGAATTTTTTTCCCCAGAAACATCCAATCTAGACTGGCAGGAATTCAGAGTCGTCACTTGCCTCGCCCTCCTCGGTGAGTTTCCATAGAAACGAGAAGGTCAACTTGTCCTCATTCGGGTTAAGGCTGCATAGGTGTTCACACAGTAACCGTGGCAACATGGAAATCACCTGCAGCAGAAATATTGGAATTTAATAATACGTGAATTGGGCATAAATTAACACAGCAATTAAAAGTATCAACATCTACAGCATGGGCATGATTAAAAATAGTTTACAGTTAAACCAATAATTGTATTGGTGACCGGCACTACAAAAAAAGGGTATAATAAGAAATGTTTTCTATTAAAATATTATATGTTAAACATGTTCAAGATTTGTGTTCACCTTTTGGACCAAGTAAACACTGGTAGCCCGCAAACCAGCGACTGTATCCAGTGCATTGTCTTCATCCACAAAGAAACTGACGTCTGCTATGTGCACGCCCACTTCATATAGCCCTGCATTTATGATTAAAAAAAAAAGAACATCAGATATTCGCCCTTTTGTTTCATAAAATGGAATTTTATGCCGGGATGATGAGTTCATTATTGAGTTTTGCAATAACAAATTATTATTTAAGAAAATTTAAGAGTAAGACGATAAAAAGAACTTGCGAATAATAAATGGCAACAAATTGATGTTTCTGTACTATTCTTTTGCACACCTTGTCCTGTTGGACTATGCATATTTAATTATTAACCCTAACCCCCTAGGCCCTTTTTGCTAGCAACCATCCTCAATCCTCCAAAATCCTCATTTTTTTTTAAACCGCATTTAAAAAAAAAAACATTTAGCCTTAATCCTCAAAAATCCTCCACAGTTGAAACAACATCATGTGCCTCAATTCTCTAAAATCCTCATTTTGTTTAATCCTCCAAAACTGCAATGAGGATTCTGAGGATTGAAAAAAGTCAATCCTCCAAAATCCTCATTATGATTTTTTGAAAACCCCATTCAGCCTCATTCCTCCAAAATCCTCCACACTTGAAACAACATTGTGCCTCAATCCTCAAAAATCCTCATTTAAAAAAACAAACCATACAGCCTCAATCCTCAAAAATCCTCCAAAACTGCAATGAGGATTTTGGAGGAGTGAGGAGCGTTAGGGTTAATGATAATAATAATGCGTATTTATATAGCATACGTATCCACCAGACAGGTGTTCAAGGAGTTCATTCATTATTAACCTGTTCTAAATTCTAGATTCTAAATACCATCCCACCCCAAGGGAGTATACAGCTTAATGCTGCCATTTTGGAGCGAAGTAGCTCAGTCAACCACGTAATGACAATCTCTGTCCTCACAGGTACCGTAATTTCCTGCGGACAAGACGCGGCTTATCTGACTTTCTAGACCACAAAAACATCGCCGCGCCTTATCTTTCGGTGCGCCTTATCTGATGTCGCTTGAGTTCAAAGTGACGGTCTTTGTGTGAAGAATTCTTTGAACGCCGCAATCTTACTCAATAATGCGGTCAACCAATTAGCTTAACTCTCCGGACATTGTGGCCATGTTTTCATTCTAACAATGCCGCGATGTGTTGATCCCCTACAACCGTGCTTCCCTTCCAACAATGCCGCGACGTGTTGATCCCCTACAACCGTGAAAAGATCGTTATCCAACCCTGAAGTCCAGTTAAAAAAATCTTCATTGCCATTGGGTACGTGTGTAAAATCAGCCCTGATACTTCACGACGGCAACGACGGCAATTGCCGTCGATGCCCCTACCGATTGCCGCAATGCCCTTCAAAAATCCCACTTTCCACGGCAATTGTTGCCGTGCCCTTTTTTGTTATTGCCGCCGTGTCCTTTCTCCTGAAAAAAATATATTAAACGATATTCTGCATGCGACATAAATCTTAAAAAATGACACAGAAAATGAGCTGAAATATAGCGACTGTCAAAACTTGCGATGTCTGCGTGATCTATCTGCAGATCCCACAACAAAATTAACGCAACAAACTTACCTCTCATACACACATTACGCACATTCGCTCGCAGTTAACACTGGCCCAGACGTGCAGTAGGATGTGAAAATATTATACCGAATGCAGCGCGGTTCCCTGCAATTATGTATCCTAATACTGCACGTGAACCAGCGACGCGGTCATTGATGATATTATTTTCCCACCGCGTGTCCGGTCGATCGAGTGTAGTGTAGAATGGCGCGACTGTGACCACGTGCAGTACGTGTGCTCGGTATAGGCCTACTATTAATTACGCACGGCAGGCCTATAACTTGACGTGTGTCGGAAGAATAACCAGTAACCCTCCATCTAAGACAGACATCGAGTAAACAGAACGGCCACAAAAGACAACTTTAGCAAAAAAATAAGATGAACTGAAAAACACTTTAGACTTTAGAATTATATAGACATTTATTTTTTTGATTTTATATAAATGTAGGTTTTTAAATTGGGCCTGTGCCTACTCTAAAATATTCTAATAATTATAGCTTGTGCAGAATTATATTAAGTTAACTCTATGTTGTCTGATTACGTTGTCTGGAAAGAAACTATATCACTGACTGAATTATTTTACAATCCCACAGACCAAAACATTAAACGTGGTTTTGAAACCCGATATCTGCGGGAGAGGCACATGTATCGGTTTCTATTGTATAAACTCTGCGGTCAGGAACATCTGGGGTTTGCGATTGTTGATACATTTCGTGTCGGCTCACTCAAAGGGTTAGTTCATTGAACCTTATTTCTTTTGGAAAAAGACGCACCATTGTAGGGTCAGAAACCGCAATCATGCACAGCGTTGGCTTGATAGATGAAGGTTGGTATCAATTTACTTTGGTCTTTTCTTGGACTAGTGTGATCGTTCTAAGGCAACAAAATGACCCCTTTCTGGCGATGTACCTACACCGGGTGGCGCCTGGTGTTATTTTGGGTGCGTTCAAGCATGCGCCTTATTCGGCGGTGCGCCTTATCTGTTGACGTTTGAATTTTTGGGGGTGATTTTAGGGACCTGCGCCTTATCCGCCGAGCGCCTTATCCGCAGGAAATTACGGTACTCAAAGTATCTTGCTCAAGGGTTCCCCAGGCTGGACTTGAACCCACAACCTGCAAAATTATCCACAGACCACAACTTCAATTCTCCAGATTAGGCCACAGCACTCCACTTTCTTACCATCTCCAAGTGGAACACACGACAGGGCATCGTCCTGGTCCCGCGCCGTGGCAGGATCGATGGTGAAGACACAGTGATCGCGGAAATCCCTGCGTTTGGCGATTTCGTCCTGGGGAATCGTCCAGGGCAGGTTCTTGGGTAGGCATTCAATAACCTGAAGAAAGTTAAACAAGAAAAATCCCACTTCAACCTAACCCTGCCCGATGCAGCACTGTGTATCAGATAAAAAAGTCTGCTACACTTTGATGCGTTTGGCTATCAACACCAGTGCAAAAGTAAGTCCAAGACTATCGAGAGCTAGTGCCCATTGAAAGATGATTACAGAGATGTATACTGCTGCGTTGGGTGACCACAGACTCTGAGGCAGTTTAGCCTTGAGATCTTTGACCTGATGGATCGTGCTGCATTGGGCAGGCCATTCATCGGCGGGGTTTCTAGCCGAAATTAATTTGCAGGAGATAGTTTTTTTGGGGAGAAAAGGGTTGAAAGGCAGGGTTTCTAGCCAAAATTTATTTGGAGGAGATAGTTTTTTTTGGAGCAGATGGTTAAATGGCAGGGTTTCTAGTCAAAATTAATTGGGAGAAGTAGAAGGTTTTTTTTAGCAAAGGGTTAAAAAGCATGGACTTAATTGGCAGCAAGGAATCATGCCTTAACTAGGATACGCTGTGGGAAAGTCTATTTCGCGCTCTATCATTCGAGAGTTGGTAGAGTCAAAGCACACTGCAACCAATACGACACCAGAAGTTTTGAACTGAAAGGGCCAATGCAAACCCCCTTATTCTGGGTCACAGGTTATGTTCTAGGCAGTCAGGTTGGCGTAGCGGTTCTTTCCTCACCTTCCACCACTATGACCAAGGTTCGAACTCGGCTGGGCCAATATGTGGATTGGGTTTTCAGTCCCTGCCTGACTCCGTGAGTTTTCCCCCAGGATATTCTTTTGGGGTTTTCCTCCCACCTCTAAAACTGTACCTTCTTCTCATTGTCTTCTCTCTACATGTTTCTTCAGGCTTGCAAGCTTCAGTGCCTATAGCGCTTTTGAGGAATCCTTGGTTTCATTACCAGAACAAATTAATAATAACCTCATCTGAGAAGTCTGAGTAGTCCACCCCATTCTCAAGTAGCATGCCTTCTGTCTCGGGTTCGATCTCCCCTGCCTCCCCAAGACTACGGTGAAGGTGACTGCAAGAGGATTACAAAAAACAGCAAAGTTGTACAAGTGAAAGTATAAATTCACAACAGAACTAAAAGGAGTTTGGAACTCCATCGGAAGTGGTAAATAACAAATAGACTTGTGAATTGCCTTGTAGATTAAAATGTGATGTACCTGTGATCCAATCTGATCAGTGTATCTACTACAAAACTTGGAAACAATTGTAAACGACAACATAATGAAACATAACATAGTGGAGAAGATCTAGGCCCTCCTACCCTCTGGCGATTGCTGAAGTCTTCGGCCACTCCGCTAGCCTCGCGATGAAGAGCGTCGTCTCGAAATCGCGCGGTCGCTCGAGAAAACCATCTGGACACTCGCCAAGGGGGATGTACATCCTGGGCATCCGGTGATCGGTTGGGGAAAAGAGGGCATCTGTGGCATTCTAAACAAAACAAAAAACATGCAACCCGTAACCACAAATTCTTTGAATCTTAAAGGCAGGTTCATACTTCACGTGAAGGGGAAGCGAATTTGACGTCAGAAGACATTCCCTGTTAAAATGTGTTTTACTCTTGCAAATTTGCAGCGCAAATACTTGACAAAATTGACTAATTTATGTTCGATTCATTTCCTCGCCAAGGATGAATTGGCAAAAGCGACCCAAAACAAACAATATTTTCTGTTTAAAATAAATAAAACATACAAATTGACAATTTATTTAGAAAAACATCTCTATTTTCAACCAAGTAGGGGAAATAAAAAATTGGTGCACCCCACCCAACCCCTCCCGATAAAACGAGAAATTGTTAAACTTACACCGTTGGTGATTGGTTTTAGAAGGCCGCTGCTCGCCCGGGAGTGTCGTGTCTCAACAATGTAGACAACCCTTCCTTGCTTCTGGAAGAACCTTTTAGGTATCTCCCCCTTCCCCTTCCACTCCATCTTTTCATCACTCATCATCTTGTCTGTCTGGTCTTCGTTGCCGTTATTTGGAAACAGCCTCTTCACAACGTCATCTATCTCTTCCCGTGGGCCCTCCTCCGCTGGGAGCTTGGAATTTCTGATGACGATGACATCCTCGGAATCACTGTTGGTCTCTCGCAGGGAAGCTGGGATCCGCTTCTCGCCACTCACGCGGAACGTCGAATTGACGTTTGTGGATTTTGAAGGTTTAGTAGTACCAGCTGCATTCAGGTCTATTGCGCTATCAGAAGGCAGGTTACCAGATGTCTCGCTGATTTCCAACCTCTGCAGTTCTCCGGCGAGTGCCATTTCATCAGCCGCGGCAATCGAGTTAGTCTTGGCAGCGGTGCCTGGCTTTGATGCTGTTGCAGAAGACCGGGCTTCATTGAGTTTCTTTTTCTTGTGTGACTGGTAATCCTCCTCCAAAAGCTGAGAAATAAGTGAGAAATAAATAAAACAGGGCTGTGCCTTGGAACCAGGTACTCGAGTACCCAAACCGTTGATGTCAGGAACGATTCCAGATTATTGAATTTAATACCCGTAACCAACTTCACAAATTACATGACTTCTGAGACAGTTTTGATGTCATTTGTTTTGAACAAGTACAAGTACTCGCTGCTATATCAGATTCAAATTAACCATCCAGCTGGCACTCGCAAGCTTAAAGTCCTCAAGCCATCATATTCCACTAGTATCCAGTATGGAAGTATCCTGAATCTGCCAAACTCCTCCAAAACAAAAAATATATTGTTGATGAATTCAGGGTGGTTAGGGTTAAAGTATTCACTCACCTTCCAAGCTGACTTGTCCAGCAGCTCTACAACTACCACATCTCCTTCCAGAGCTCTGTTACGAGCCCTGATACCACTCATCATGATATCTGCTTCGCCATCCTGAAAACCAAATTCAACAAAAGTTACAAAAAGAGTCATGTGCTGTACGTACGATAAGAAACACTCACGTTTTCAAAGTGATAAAACTAAATGTAACCTGATTCCTCCAAAATCAGGGCAAGTACTAACACCCTACAAAATCATCTTTTGGATAAACACCCAAGTAATCTTAACCCTAACCCTGCCAGATCCAGCACAGTGCATCTCTGGTGACTACTTGACCATGCTGGACTCTGCACACAAGTCAATGTGACAAAGTATGCAATCTGATGCGTCTGGCAGGGTTTCTAGCCAAAATACCCTGAAGGGTTAGGGTTAATCCTGAAATCCAGCATTCGGCTGGGCCTGATGTCCTGGATCCTCTATTTACCTCAATAGGAAAAATCCTCTAGTGCCGTCACCCCTGCAAAATTGCAAAACCCCTGCCCTCTCCCCTGGGGCTCCAAATTCTAAAGACCCTCAATGCTCCAAATTCCTACTTTTGGCAAAAAGGATTTTGGAAGAGTAACTTGTGATTGGATCTGTGAATTGACTTGTGACAGAACCAAAAAAAGAAGAACATTGACCGAAGAAGCCTACCTCTGCATTAATGTAGCTTTCCTCGTAGTTTCTCGGGTTGATTCGCAGAGTTCCTTGTAGGAGGAATTTTCTCTTCAGTCCGTCAGAGACGACCTCTAATGACAGGTAGTCTTCGAAGGGCTGAGAAGATCAATGAGACGCAGTAGCAGAAAAATATTAAAGGCATTATACATAATAAGATCATTTCTTATAGCAGAGATTTAAAACATGGTGCTACTGCAGAAACTTATTATTGCCTTTTCACCATCCAAACCCTCAAATCTCATCTCACTAAAGTGAATCGTCATAGGTATGCATTTGTGCCTATCACACCCTGATATTACGACCTTGTTCGCTGCGAGCAGGTCACGAACAGATATTTGCGACCTTGCTCATGACGTGTTTATCTGTCATCTGTTTTTTAATTCAGGAGAAAACAAATTCCTCCGAAGCAAACTAATTAATAAGCTCAATGCATGGCCTATAGAGGATGACAGTACAGGCCCAGGAAGTGGGTGGGGGGAGGGGTAATGGTTAGTAAAATCCAGATAAGCTACCTCAAAGTTTTTCTTGTTTGGAGTTCCACCTCTGTTCCTGTTCTTTGATTTTGGCGTCTTGACCTTCTTCTCACTGACCTCAGACCCTGGTGTCCTTTGACCCCTTGGGTCACCTCCTGGTGGCGTTTGAACGTTCTGCTGTATTTGAGCGTCGGTCCTGCGCTTATTGTGAGGAGAGTCCCGTTGGTTCTTGGAAGACCTTGCTTCATTGGGAGTATTCCTAGCAGTTGCTCCTTTGAACTTATCTTTAATTGGCGTGCCGTTGTTTTTCTGTTGGTCTAACGGAACGTGATTACTGTTCATCCTCTCCTTGGATGAGTTTGGTCTGTCCCTTTTGGGACCCGCGCCGTGGGTCTCGGGTTTGGGCTTGCCTTTGGGTGTCATGCCAGGGGACTGCCCTCCTCTCTGCTCTGCCTTGTGGCTCTTCCCCTTGGATTGCATCGGCCGGTTCGCCCCGCCCACTGCCCCACCCACTGCCCCACCCTTTACCTGCCTCCCGTCATTGTCCACCATCTGCTGTGGATATTGAGACTGCATCTGTTCCTTGCCCTTGGCAGATCGTGGCCTGTCCTTTGGCTGTCCCTGTTGAGTTGAGTCTTTCTGTTTGGGAGCTGTTTCATTGGAGGGATGCAGCGAGTCATCGTTAACAGTTGATGCTGCATTAACGTCCGAAACTTCTGATTGGTCATTGGCGTCTTCTTTCGATGAATGCCTGTGCTTCCTGTTCCGCTTCAAAATCAACACAAAAAAAGTTAATTAGAAGCCTTAAAAAGCATAGAGCTATCCTGAGAAAACAGAGTGAATTATTATTCGAATTTATAGGCCTACTGAATAGGTGTCTGGATTTAAGTAGAATTTGCTATTTTCAAGTTACGTTTTTCCATACTCGAACTTGAATGCAGTTTTGTTTCTTTTGGTGTACAATTAAATCACGTTTTCATTTTTACTGACTGTGTGCGCTAACAACTCCAAAACGTGCAAAACAAACGGCCAAGAAATTCTCGGAAGCTCATAGAATTCAGCTGAAAATTTTACTTTTCATTAAGATCGTAAGTAGAAGTAGAACAATCAATTGCTTTCCCCAATAAGTATTGTTCTAGTTACTCGGACAGTCAGACTAGATAAGTATAGCATACTAAATAGTGTTCAAATCCACTCATTTCCCAAAATGAAACTGAAAGCAAAAGCAAACATCATGAAATATATTTTTCTTACTTTTCGCTTTCTTTTCTTGCGTTCAGTTTCCGGCAGGACTTCATTCTCCTTTTCGTCTACTTCTCCCTCGTCATTTTTGCCCGTCTTTGTCTCCTCCCTGGCCTTTTGTAGCTTCTTGCCCTTTGTCACAGGAACAGCATCATCACTGTCTGTCTGTTTTGCTGCATTGAAGTTGGCATCATCAGTAGTTAGTTGAGGGCTAGAAACAGAATCGGCTACCACAGTTGCCGCACCTTCCATTTCACAGACTGTAATATGTAAATGTTCTATCTTCAACACCTTAATCAAGCGATATGAACATTACGAAATGAAGTTGAACAAGCGACGATATGAACAATATAAATCGATCAAGCGATATGAAGTTGAACGCTTAGTCAAGAACACCTTACTTAATCAAGCGATATCACTCAGCTCAGAACTGATGTTATGGTATTGCACGACTGTGATTTCATGTTCAGGTGAATTACATTTATTTCCAATAAATTATTATTATTGTTTGTGTTGCAGAACCAGATTTAGAAATGACAGAGCATTGTGCAACATAGGGCCTTTTCGAAACCGTTGCTTCGTCTTTGGCTTTGGCTTCGCCTCCGAATTCCGAATTACGGAGAAGCAAATAGAAATGGAAGAAAATTGAAATAGTCTAACTTTTGGGTTTACATCACTCGAGTGAATGTTTCTGAAGCACAACAGACGTCAGAATGTGGCTGGAGATCTTGTAGTTGGAAGTCAAAAATCGCCTTAAGCCAAAGACGAAGACGAAGCCAGGGATTCGAAAAGGCCCTTAAATAATCAATAAAGGTGCAATCACGAGTAGCGCCCTCCAGTGATTGAAGGCGTAAAGGTCTTCCAGATTATAAAGGGCCTTTTCGAAACCTTTGCTTTGTCTTTGGTTCGGCTTTGCCTCCGAATTCCGAATAACTGAGAAGCAAATAAAAATGAAAACAAATGAAAATAGTCTAACTTTTGGGTTTATATCAACCAATTGAGTTTATGTCGTCTGCAGAGACTACAACCACACAAGCAGTGTTACAACTATGCTAAAATCTCTCCAGTGGGACACCTTGGAAATCAGACGGAAAGTGGCACAAATCTCATTGTTATCACGGCAATAGATTGTGAATTTTTATTGGTCGAGAAGCGTTCACGTGACATGCCATATGTGCAATGTACATACACATGTATTAATATTCAGGACTTTTTCAGTCGTCCGTCTCAGCTCTCTATGATGTAAATTAGTAAAATTACACTTGAACTTAGCGTCAATGGTTTTTAGGTCTACTTTTAATTTATTACAGAAAATTCAAAGATAAGGCTAAATAAATGAAGTTGTTACGCTCTACATCTGTCATCTGCAGATTCTTTAGTATAAATGGCTTCAACCAATGCAATGTTCCATATTATTTTGTTTTAAAAAACGGAGAACTTGTAAACAGACACACTCCCTTACTAATAAAACAAATCAAAATTCATAAAAAAATGACAAAATCTAGAATAACTGTCTATTTTATGTGTCAAACTATAATTAATAATAAATAATGTTTAGACATATAGTTTTAAAACAAATAAAGAAATTTCAAAACAAGTAGTAATATTATTTGCATTACAAAGTTAGTTTTAAGCTTTATACAATAAATGATTTAAAAAACATAAAATAGTCGTAGAGGAATGAGGCAATAGTGCTCAGTATCTGCTGTTACATCACATTGCAACCATCTGACGTCTGAAATAAAACAAAGAAATTAATTTAGTCTTGAATACAGACATTATTATTTTTGTATTTAAAAGGGGGCAACCATGCAATCAATGATCCAAAAACATGATAGTTTCAGTATACAAATCAAGAGACGTTCAACTGGTATCTAATTAAATGGCGTCAAGCAGCGGTACGCTTCCACTTTGATTTAGGCCGTGTCCGAATCTATTGTCTATAGTTTAGGTCTTCGCCATTGCAAACTACCCGTGAGCTGGCTGACAATAGCCGTAGCCTCAGCTCTAGAAAGCCCGTTTCGGACACTGCCTTACTACTGTTGAAATAAGGCGCCAGGGCGTGGGAGGGCGCACGTCCCTCACACCATTAAAACAAAACCGTCTCCCTAATTTCCCCCCCACTGTATACGCCGCTGGTTATACCCACCGATTCGTCCTCCTCTTTTGCTTTTTCTTGATCGCCATCGCCTTCCAATGTGACTGACGTTGAATCGCCAGATTGCTGAAATAAAAATAAGAAGTTCTGTGTGAGTTTAAAAGCTTCGGAATATAAACTACCTTGTGTCTAGTAAAGACTAAAGTGAAGACGAAATAAAAAATCTCTTACTCCGTATCGCAGCCGACAAAGTTTTAGAGATTGAATCAACGTTCACAACATAATCCAATTTGGCAATCAATACCTGTGTTGCGGATGCTGGCTGGCCGTCAGCTTCGGCTTCCCCCGCCTCCCCATCTGTACCATCTCCCCCTACCCTGTGTGGCAAGCCGTCCCCTGGGACGGGATCCGTCTGCACCCCTGTTTCGTTCATGTCGGTCATGATTGACGAATCGCCTGCCGTAGAAAAAGTCCTTAATTTTAAATATTGATCACGAACGACAACATTGTTGAGTGAGCATGCACTTCGCTTATCTATATTGAACGCTGCAATTAAAACGCTTAATATTTTGCAATCGTTGAATGCGTATCCGGTGTACACGAAGCGTGAATTTCAGTTCGGGCGGTCTGTTCTTGACACGCGAAACTCCGTGTCCTCGTGCTCAAACGGCAGGAAGGGGAGGAACGCGACCTGTGAACATTGCACTCGGAACAGAAACACACAACCTATCCATCGGGGTTTTGCAAGAACGAGTTTCGCTTGTCAAGAACAGACCGCCCGAACCCAACAAGCCAATGAAATCCGGACTCATTGGTAGTCATTGCGCATGCCTAAGTGAAGATAACATAGGAGAGTATATCGGTCACGTGAGAGGGTTTACCTAATAATACGAATAGGGAAAATGAGTCCCATTTTCACAGGAGTCTGAATTTCATATCACATGTCACTGGGTCAGATCTGACTTGATTCCGAGAATCCAAGTTGAATCTGTCTTTTATTCCGGGTCAAATCTGACTGACCTCATGTAGTCTTGGTGCAAGACGTCCCTGTTTTGTATTTCCATGAACCCACGAACCGCTATCACAGGAACGTCTTGGGAATCTTGTGAATTCTGCTCGGGAAATTCCGAGCAGAATTCAGTGTGCGTATGCATTCATTATGACGTAGCTTGTATAACCGATGAGCGCGTGCGACGAATCATTCAAGTCATGAGTCTAGTACCTGCACGTCTGCATGATTTAGTTCACGTTGTATGCGTAGACTTCAGCGGAACGGTACCATTCTGTACAGCTTGTTACCAATGCACTTATTGCTGTTAGTGAGCGTGCGCTAATATTTTATTGCCGTTTGTTGAATTATGCATTTCTTGTTCAGTAAGACCACGCCCTCTTTCACCACAAGATTCCCAAGACGTTCCTGTGATAGCGGTTCGTGGGTGATAGCGGTTGGTGGAGTGATAGCAGGGACGTCTTGCACCAAGACTAGACCTCATGTTGAATCTGACCTGGCTTCCGGGTCGAATCTGACACGGAATTCTTGAGCTTAGGATCATTTCCCTTCAGAGAAAAAAACGCACCTTCATCTTCCAAAGGTGGGGCGCTGGGGTGAATCGTTTGACCGTCTGCGTGAAGGAGATCCCCGCCTAATAATCCACCGTCCGTGTACATGTCCGGGTCCGGAGTACCCTCGGTCTCGGGGCGGCGGTACATGAAACTCCAGCTACGGTAACGATATGCCGCCCGCTCCACTCGAGCCTGTTCGTTCCGGCTGTGATCAAAGAAAAATGGGGGGGGGGGGGGGGGGGGGGGGGGTCGGAAGAAACGTGAATTCGATAAACCAACTGAATTTGGTCACATGAAATTACTTGTTTGTCTTTCTGTTTTTAATACTGATGTACGTCACATGATGATTAATCAAATGAGATAGATCTTGGACCCTTTTTTTCTTTAAAAAAATGAACAGCAAGTCCTGGGTTTCCTCATTCATGGTGTCCTAGTTCTTCAGTCAATTTACGTTAACAAATGAGATTCAAGTGTTAATGTCTGGCCCCGTCTAACAGTCCGATGTTTTAAAATTAGACCCACTTTCCTTCTATGCATGCAGTCGCATTTCACTATTGGTATTGAATTATGGGTCAACACATTCTGACTCTTTAGAATAATAATTGATCAAATTACAACAATGTTAACCAGATGTTAAATTCGATCACCCCTAATTCAAAATTAATCATTTGCTTCTTTTTTTAAGTGAGTCACTTTTGTTTACCTTTCTTGATCCTCGGTGTGTCGGAAGTGGTTGCGCAGACTCGCCAGGCGATGAAACACGGCGGCCAGTATCAGAATCCCAATAGTGACTCCCAACACGAAAATACCGATTTGCCAAGCAGCTGTAGAAAAACAGAACAAACCATGCAACAAAGCTATCCAACATCAACATAAATAGGAGGTTACGTATTGCCGGCGTTTATTTGTTTTTATGTTTATAAGCAGTATTACATACGGAGCTTTCGATTTTATTCAAAACTGAAGAATTTTTGGATCGACTGGCATTTTTAGTTGACGACGTTAGAGCACTCACCCCAAGGGGGAGGGTCGTCCTTCTTTTCTTCCTCCCCAATTGTCGTTGGTGTCATGTTGACAGGTGATTCCTCAGTGGGAGGAGATGGAATCGTACCTTGCGTCCCAGCTGTTTCAAAGCCAAAACAAATCGTTCATTATGATACTATTAATTAGGTTAAAAAGTCAAACAATAAAAATAGTAATCAACTTTATTATATGAGAACTACTAAACAAGCTTTCCCCATTGTGTATACTATTACTCACGGTAGAGGCATTGCCGTCCCGGTCTGGTATCAGCCTCACCAGCGTCTATCGTTCCTGGCTGGCATTGGCATGAGAAACCATCCGCCCCTAGATCCGCGCATTTAGCATACATGGAACAGTCATCGATACCCAACTGACATTCATCAGTTGCTACAATGAAAAAGACATGCTTTTATTAAAAATATATTATTATAATATTATTTAGTATTTTTAATTTCTTAGGTATAAGGAAAGGCATTTGTAATTATGCATTGCACGCAAAACGCATTGATTTTGGAAGTGTCCTCGCCAATATGTTGAAAATATCAATTCTCTGACGGTGGTCTTGCTTTTAAAAAAATGGGTCATGCTAATTGCAGAAGAGAAACGATTGAATACAGGCAACACTCAGGCGCCCATACCAAGCACCTACGTGTGAAAGTGATCATCGCTGGTTCAACTATGATATCCGATCCAGGGAAGGTTCCGCTGGTAGCCCCCAAAATAGTCGTCGCAAGAGACTCAAGATCGCCCGCAGCGACGGTCGACGCTGGTCGAAAAAGGGCACCGAAATCTACGACGACGCTGCCATTGCTAAAACGGCGCACGGTGGAGCCCAAGTAATCGTCTTTCGTCGTCCCAGATAATTTGTAAATGCTGTCGACCTGTGGAAGATCGACATTTAAATTGACACTGGATTTTAAGGAGCAAGTTGCAAATTATTATAAAAACAAACTGTCTTTGCGTACGTTTATATTATTGGCGTGTAAATTGACTTTCGACAAGTGAAAACAGAATAGTATCCATCTGCCGACATATTCCAAAATACATTTGAATTTAACAGCAACATTTTTTGTAATTATGCAACCAAAAATCATCGACACTCACCAATTTTTCGACACTTATTTTAAGTTGCTGGTAAAACGGGCTGTCTGGATCCTCCAAAGACAAGTTGTAAGCTGCATTGGCGCCTCTAAATGAGACGATGCGAAGCATGCCCTCAAACGACCTCTCCTGCATCTGGGACGGAAGAACGGTGACGTTTGAGGTTGGGGCAGGTGGCACTGTCGACAGTTCGTCCGATGTACTGTCGGACGTCAGGTCGGCGGTAGTTTCTGTATTCGTGGGAATGGCTGACGTCGAATGTGCTGGAGTCGAACGTACGGGCTGTGAGACAGTTCTTGTTGCTACAGTACGCAACAAAACATAGGCATAAGTAATGGAAAGTAATCCTAGTCGATCGTGGCACAATCGAAGGCCATCACAAGCTCGACTGGAGTTCGTGTACAGTTTTCTGATACCCTTTTGCCTCTGTTAAATGTATAACTCTGTTCGTTACCTGTTATCCCCTCAGTTTTATCTACATTATGAGACCCATGTGTTTATCAATCATTATCGGCTCATTCTCAAAATACCCAACTCCTGTTTCATGACTTACTGTAGAGACACAGGCGGCCCGGTTTATCAGCAGACGAAGCGTCTACCGTTCCCGAAATGCAGTGACACGTGAAACCGTCCGCACCAAGATCCTCGCAAATAGCATCCGTTGAACAGTCGTCGATCCCAAGTTCGCATTCGTTTGTGGCTTTAAGCGGAACAAAATACAAGTTAACCTTCTACGTAAAAATTCTGTGCTCAATTTTGTGCTGAACAAGTATCAAGAAATATGAGGAGTTGTACGACACACTACACGATTAGTTCGCTATCATGACCGGTCATTGTGAACTTCTTATAACAAAAGGTTTCAAACAAATTTTGTGTGTGGCTTTTCAGGATTCATAAAAGATAAGCAATCCTAAACTCACGTTTGAAAGTAGTCGCTGTTGGATCAGCTGTGATATCTGTCCCAGGAAAGGTTCCATTAGAAGTCTCTAAAACGGTCGTAGACAAAGACTCCAAATCACTTTCGGTGACGGTCGACGTGGGTCGCAAGAGAGCGCCGAAATTTACAACGACGCTGCCGCTGCTGAAACTGCGCACGGTAGAACCAAGATAGTCTTCCTTTGTCAGAATGGATGTGTTATAGATGCTGTCGATCTGTAACGTAGAAGACAGAATTCAGAACTATTCAGTATGATGACGTAGCGGCTTTAGAGATAATAATTATCACCATTTAAATCCCCTGAGTTCATAAGATATGGGGTAGTACGGGTAACAACCTCCTTACCAGAAAAGAAAGATTGGCTGTGACAAAGAAAACAATTATTTCCCATTATTACCAAACGTTCGACACTTACGAAATATTCGACGTTGCCTTTCAGTTGCTTGTAGAAAGAGCTTTCTGGGTCCTCCAAAGATGAGTTATAGACTGCGTCTGCGCCTCTGAATGAAACGATGCGAAGCACGCCCTCAAACGATCTGTCCTGGAACTGGGATGCAGGAAAAGTATCGTTGATAGTTGTGATATCCTCTACTGTCGACAATACTGTCGATGTATGGTCGGCTTTGGTTGATGGTGCATCCGTGGTGCTGGATGTATTGTCCAACCTGCCAGGTGTGTTAGAAGGTAGATTCGTGGTGAGCGATGTGTTAGACGTATCGGCTGTGGTAGAAGGTGTATTTATGGTGCTCGATGTATTGGACGCATCGGCTGTGGTAGAAGGTGTATTCATGTCGCTCGATGTATTGGACGCATCGGCTGTGGTAGAAGGTGTATTTATGGTGCTCAATGTATTGGACGTATCGGCTGTGGTAGAAGGTGTATTCATGGCGCTCGATGTATTGGACGCATCGGCTGTGATAGAAGGTGTATTCATGGTGCTCGATGTGTTGAACGTATCGGCTGTGATAGAAGGTGTATTTATGGTGCTCGATGTGTTGAACGTATCGGCTGTGATAGAAGGTGTATTTATGGTGCTCGATGTATTGGACGCATCGGCTGTGGTAGAAGGTGTATTCATGGTGCTCGATGTATTGAACGTATCGGCTGTGGTAGAAGGTGTATTCATGGTGCTCGATGTATTGGACGCATCGGCTGTGATAGAAGGTGTATTCATGGTGCTCGATATATTCCACGTATCGGCTGTGATAGAAGGTGTATTCATGGTGCTCGATGTATTGGACGCATCGGCTGTGGTAGAAGGTGTATTTATGGTGCTCGATGTATTGGACGCATTGGCTGTGGTAGAAGGTGTATTTATGGTGCTCGATGTATTGGACGCATCGGCTGTGGTAGAAGGTGTATTCATGGTGCTCGATGTATTGGACGCATCGGCTGTGGTAGAAGGTGTATTCATGGTGCTTGATGTATTGGACGCATCGGCTGTGGTAGAAGGTGTATTTATGGTGCTTGATGTATTGGACGCATCGGCTGTGGTAGAAGGTGTATTCATGGTGCTTGATGTATTGGACGCATCGGCTGTGGTAGAAGGTGTATTTATGGTGCTTGATGTATTGGACGCATCGGCTGTGGTAGAAGGTGTATTTATGGTGCTCGATGTATTCAACGTATCGGCTGTGGTAGAAGGTGTATTCATGGTGCTCGATGTATTGGACGCATTGGCTGTGGTAGGTGTATTCATGGTGCTCGATGTATTGGACGCATTGGCTGTGGTAGAAGGTGTATTCATGGTGCTCGATGTATTGGACGCATCGGCTGTGGTAGAAGGTGTATTCATGGTGCTTGATGTATTGGACGCATCGGCTGTGGTAGAAGGTGTATTCATGGTGCTTGATGTATTGGACGCATCGGCTGTGGTAGAAGGTGTATTTATGGTGCTTGATGTATTGGACGCATCGGCTGTGGTAGAAGGTGTATTCATGGTGCTTGATGTATTGGACGCATCGGCTGTGGTAGAAGGTGTATTTATGGTGCTTGATGTATTGGACGCATCGGCTGTGGTAGAAGGTGTATTCATGGTGCTTGATGTATTGGACGCATCGGCTGTGGTAGAAGGTGTATTTATGGTGCTTGATGTATTGGACGCATCGGCTGTGGTAGAAGGTGTATTTATGGTGCTCGATGTATTCAACGTATCGGCTGTGGTAGAAGGTGTATTCATGGTGCTCGATGTATTGGACGCATCGGCTGTGATAGAAGGTGTATCCATGGTGCTCGATGTATTGGACGCATCGGCTGTGATAGAAGGTGTATTCATGGTGCTCGATGTATTGGACGCATCGGCTGTGATAGAAGGTGTATTCATGGTGCTCGATGTATTGGACGCATCGGCTGTGATAGAAGGTGTATTCATGGTGCTCGATGTATTGGACGCATTGGCTGTGGTAGAAGGTGTATTCATGGTGCTCGATGTATTGGACGCATCGGCTGTGGTAGAAGATGTATTCATGGTGCTCGATGTATTGGACGCATCGGCTGTGGTAGAAGGTGTATTCATGGTGCTCGATGTATTGGACGCATCGGCTGTGGTAGAAGGTGTATTCATGGTGCTCGATGTGTTCAACGCATCGGCTGTGGTAGAAGGTGTATTCATGGTGCTCGATGTGTTGGACGCATCGGCTGTGGTAGAAGGTGTATTCATGGTGCTCGATGTATTGAACGCATCGGCTGTGGTAGAAGGTGTATTCATGGTGCTCGATGTATTGGACGCATCGGCTGTGGTAGAAGGTGTATTCATGGTGCTCGATGTATTGAACGTATCGGCTGTGGTAGAAGGTGCATTTATGGTGAGCGATGTGTTGTCGAACCTGTCGACTGTGCTAGAAAGTGAATTCGTGGTGCTCAATGTGTTGTCGAACCTGTCGGTTTGGGTAGTTTGTGCATTCGTCGTGTTCGATGCATTGTCGTATGTCTCAGATGACGTATAATGTATATTCGTGTCCCAACTCTCTGCCGTGAATGTTGGAAGAATGGAAGTCAAGTTTCCCGAGTCATTGTTTGTTGATTCTGAAGAGTTCAACATTTCAGTTCTGTTGAGGGTTTCAGAGTAAATAGTTGTTGATCCCTTGACCGTTGTGGTTTGTAGGGACGGAGTGGAGGTCATGTTTTCAGCTTCGAGGAGAATGTTTCTTGTTGAGAAATCTTTAAAGCAAAGAAATATACACATATAGTAGAAGTAATTAGGCACAATTAGAACAATTAGTTTGAGAAATGTAAAAACTAAAAAAATCGAACCCACGCATAGATAATGCACGACGGCCTGAACGTAGCGCCTCAGACCGCTTGGCCAACTTGAACCAGAATCATACAAATATCGTCTTGACAGTCCTCTTGACGCATACAATTATTGCTTGACTGTCATTTATTCCTCCATGCTTAGCCTCGATGTCCCCCCCCCCCCCACCCTTAAAAAAGACTCAGATAACTACCCTTAGATCGAATTCATTGGTCTTGGGCATGCACTGCATACATGTACCTGTCTGGGAAGAAAATGGAGAAACTGAGACCATCGCCACGAGGGCTAGGAGTACCAAGTGGACTCTCATTATGTCAGATTCCCGGCCGTGGTCACTGCTCAACGCCATGGTAGTTTCCACTGCAAAGAGACGGGTAGTTCATCGGCAAGACATTGGTAGAGAACCATTGATGGCCGCACCCCATAGTATCAAACGGTGGATTTAATCCTCCGCGTCAGTCTCTTTCCTGATCGCTATAAAAGCTCCACTCGTCGGCTTGGAAATTTCCAAGGTTAGTTGGACACCGTAAGCGACTGGTGATATTTTTGATCGCAAACAACTCGGCGATCTTCTGGTGAAACTCTAACTATCATCTCTTCCAGTGCTCATCACTCAAAAAATTACCCTGTGGTGGCATGAATTCATGTGCATCATGTATTTTGTTCTACAGAAAACACAACTATTCACTTCTTTGAAATGGTACATACGTGTGTGTACTTGGTTGATTAAAATCGATACCGTTTATTAGTACCGATGCACCTGGCCTGATTATGTTGGCCACAGACAATGCGATAATCGATTGGTGTCGACCCATAATTTTCTTTGTACGCAATCAAATAAAATCGATTTTATTAAACGTAATTCATTCAGATTGAATATAAAACTTTGGAGCAATGTTATTAAAAAATGGGTAGTTGCATTTTTGCAAATTTGACATTTTTAATTGAAGGCAAAAATATATTTATGTAAATAACACGAACGTAGAAGTGTTATAAAACGAATACCGACTGACATGTGACATTAAAAGAAGAATTTTGATAATTTTGAAATTTAAATAACGATGCTCTTATGGGAATATAAAACTGCTAACGCTAACAGGAGTGGGATTTGAACCCACGACTATACTACTCGGCCATCCTGACTTCACACAATCTCTCAATGATTTCGGTATTAGGAAACCGTGCATGGTGCAATGCAAATGGTTTATTGTCCAATGTCACTTTCATGTATTAATCTGTGCAGATAAGAAATATCATAAAAATGCCTGACCTCGTTCATAAAAAAGTCCAGTATTCTCATTTTGTGTCAGTCCTATCAATAACAGGAACCAGTATATTTGAATTTTTCTTATTTTCTTCCATTTAAATCAATTTGTGGAAACTGGTATTCAGGTCATAATTACACTCCGGGTCTCACCCCGCCCAATATAAATAATAAATACAAAAACCGATAATCGCGAATTAAGGCAGTTAGTGTACTAAACTGTTACATAAACACTATAAAATACTGAGACTAATTTTATTTTGTGTTCATCATAATAAAATAATAACAAAGTGAATAAACACAAAATAATAGGTAAGCTTCAATCCCTGAACCTCGACCAATGAAACAAACAAAAAGCGTAAGGAGTGGGATTCGAACCCATGCCTACAAAGGAGGCCACGACCTGAACTTGGCGCCTTGGACCGCTTTGCCATCCCGACTTTCTAGATTCCAATCTAAACTTAAAATTTAAAATTGACTGTGAAATTGTCATCAGGATTTTCAGATTGCGCCCTCTTTTGCTCTGTTTGCTCGTAACACAAGAGGACGCTTCGAGTATCAAACGCTAGCCATTAGCAAAGTGTTGGTATATTTAGTTTGGTTACTCGAATTTTGAAATTGGTTAAATGTTTAAAATAGTAGCATCATGCAACTGTTTGATCGTGATTGTTATTGGAAAGGTGTTGGTTGATCACGTGTATTTGTATACTGAAATAAAACTTCACTTAAAAGGAGTTATATTTAATAATAATTATAATACGACTTTTTTATATAGCGAATATCATTGTAAAGTTCATATGCGCTGTATCATTATTACCCCGGTCATTGGGCCCTTGGAAACATTCCGACGAATACCATCTCAGCTCCCTGGGGAGTATACAGCTCAATACTGCCATTTCGGCGCAAAGCAGCTAATAACAACCATATCCACCCACACAGGTACCCATTTTACTCCTGGGTGGAGAGAAGGCAATGATTGACAAAATGCCTTGCTCAAGGGCACATGCACCATAGCCCTTGGACGGACTTGAACCCACAACCTGCACCTTTACATACAGACGGCGAATTCAATGCTCCAGACCACGAGGCCACGGCACTACACAATATTTACATAATACTATAATCGGTGTTACACAATAATTGTACATGGACATCGAAAAGTTCGAAAACGGATACTGAAAATTTCGCAGTAAAGTTTCCTGTTCTTTCAATTTTCACCGGTCTCAGGTTTGTGATCAGTACTTCGAGCAAAAGGGCACACGTACGGATGAAGCGCACACCTACCTCCGTCCACACCGCAAAAACTGGCCCCAACAATACCGGTTATTCAGTACAGCGCCCTCCATCTTTCAAGGCGTTAAAAACAAAATTCAATGTGATCCAGATTCAAGATTTGGATCCAGATCAATCTGAAATGTAGTCCTTGCCCAATAAACTATCAAGTTTGGTTAAAATCCCTCAAGTATTTGCTTCCTCAATTATTTTGTTTGCTAACAATCAAACAGACAGACAGCCCGACACAAGTGGACAGCGCGACAGCCCGACAGACAGACCATGGGCAGACTAACAAACGCCGGGAAAACAATATCCTTCTTGTGAAGATAGACCTACACTACGTAAGATCGTGGGGGAATAAGAAGGTGGTAAGATCATGGAGGTTGTTTCCTACCTCCAGATAGTACAACGTCACTATGAACACGATAGGGTCCATAACTTATTTTCCGCTATTGGTCGTTCGTTATAGCGAATCTATTGCGGTTGTCTGTGCAACAACAAAAAGCAGTTGCGACGAACAAGTGAAGGTGCAGTTAATACAGAAAAGGGTAGCATAGCTCCCGATGAGTTGTTCAATTAGATGAAAGTTGTTAAAGGGTCACTTTTTCATTGCTCATTATTTTTTCTACGAGAGCGCCATCAGCGGTGACCTCCATGCGAGTGAATTGACCTCAGAGTTTTTCACCACTCCCAGTATTTCACGCACAGCGCCACCAAGAACACCCAATGAGAGCACAGTGATAAGCGAGTAGACGTGATTCGAGGCGTTCTTTGTTTTCAACCTCGATCGGATCATCATTCTGTTGGAAAAAAAGGAAAGCATGAAATAATCTTAAAACAATAATATAAACTTTTAGAGTCATTTGTGAAAGGGGGGGGGGGCAAGAACATTGTTTTTCTTTATGATGTGTTCAAACGAGAAATCTGACGGAGGATCTAAGCTTTACAAACCTGAAGAACTAATGGGAGGTGTTTTCGTCATCACGTCACGTGGTCGGGTAAGCACGCCCCGGCCGGTACTTCTGGGACCACCTCAAGGACTTTCGGTAGCGGCTGCGCAAGCGCATGCGCAAGGGAGTCCCCGCGCCACCGCTGGAAGCGACCGGATCGCCGCCCATCTTTTTATTCCATGTTCGAATGAAAAGAGAGAGGGCGGCAAGCCAGAGAGCTAACACCATGACAACGATCGCAAGGTCGGCGCCGCTGGTGGTGAAAGTGCGATGAAGGCCCTCTAGCGTTGCACAGTGGAGAGGTAGAAGAAAAGAAAAGTCCATTCAGAGAAAGAAATGCAAGCAATCATTTGAAGTGTGGTTACAAAAACAAGGACACGGAGTTTTTTTTTTTTATTACCTCAGTCCCGTAAGTTAGTTTTGGCTTTGGGTGGTGTAGGTGTTCTTGTCCGGTTTTTGGGCCACCCTAGATGTTAACCGTCAGTCTCGAATACAGTGTTCTCTCAAATTCGAGAAAATCTGGCCTACCTGTTCTGGGTGTTGTGAACTCAACTGTGGCGCTGCTCAGACTGCGCACGTTGCCGATTGCGGCTTCGACGTAGACCACGTAAGCGGTCTCTTCGTTCAGGTCCTTAAGCGTGAAGGAGGTGTACTCCGGGTCGATGCGACTGACCGACTTCGTGTCGCTCCCTTCGGCCCGGTTGACGATCACGTAGTCGGTCAGGTTGTCACGGGGGTTGCCGGGTAGCCAGCGAATCTTGACCTCACGGGAGAGCAGCGGCAGGAACAGGGTCAGGTTGCGTGGTGCGGCCGGTATACCTACTGTGAGGAAACATTTGAAAATTGTAATCTAAAAGATAGTGCCCTGCCCTTCCGTCGTAAGCATGGAGGGCCTCATACTGCTGGCAACTTTACACAATAAATATAGCCGGGTCAGTGATTCCCGTGTGTTTCCTAAGTGTTGTGGCTACTGCCACCCCCCCCCCCCCCAAAAAAAAAATTAAATAAATATTTGGTCGGAATAGTATCATCGTGTTGATATGATTTCGTTGCATTGCGGTGACCACAAGAGCCAGAGCGCTTACGGTGTTTCTGCAATTTTGGGTATAAAACAATTTGGGCCATAATATTTACATTTTTCATTAAAATGCTATCCGATTTTGTGCAAACCATGACCATGAATTTTAGTCCCGAGTGAAGACTTGGACCGTTTTCCAAACCCCATCTTCGTCTCCGTTTTGGTTTCGTTCGTGTAGTTTGTCAATGGTGATGGAGCCGGGGATGGAGCCGGAGTTGACTGAGCCTAAGGGTTCGATGGGTTTCGTGAACGAAATAACACCAGGTGGCGCTGTTAACCAGTTCGCGCCGGATGACGTATATAAACGCAAAAAAAATTCCCAAATTCAAAACGAATGACGCATAAACACGCCAAGTTCAAGTTCGGAAACTTATGTCAGCAGCGAGCAAGGCCGGAAATGCGTGGGTGTGCTTCCCGGTACTATCTGCCTGAACCCGCTTCGGATCGAGTTTCGTTAAAAATAATCTCGCCCCTCGGCTCGGCGATGTTAAAATAATCCCGGCGCGAACTGGTTAAGGGCGAGTGGACAGGGAACCGCCAGACACTAGCTATAATGATATGTCAATAGGTTTAAATCCAAATTTTCATTATGTGAGCCGTAAACAGTTTATGGACCAGGATAAATGAAAATAATATTATGTAGATATGTTAATGCACGTGTGCTCAAATAGCCACTATAATTGAAAATTAAAATAAAATTTTAAACTGACTTAAAAATCATAAACCTCACTACGACCCCGGTTTGCAGGCACATGAATATTGAAACCCGACGGCTGTTTACTCCTATGGAAACCCCATTCATTCACTTTTAATTGAAATTACAATTTCCATTCACAGCTTGAAGACGTCACGCGTAATAGACGAGTACGAACTCGAGTACACAATTGGCGGTCGCAGGTGGTCTTTTTCTCGGTAATTAACCAAGTGCGTCGCGCTGCCAAAAAACCCGCGTAATACCAATGCTGTATACATTTTTCAATCGTATATTAAAAACAGCACTATGACGTCTTGACTGAAGACTAACTGCGTGAAGGTAAACCCTTGCGAGAATAGGACAACAGGACATCGCCACTACTTATTATCTATACTCATGGGCATCCCTATTGAACAAAAACACTCACCTCCAAGATGGCGGCAGTGCAAACGATCTATAGGCTACAATGGGGTTGTTTAATGTAAAGAAAACGCCACTCAACAAAACACGCACGCATTTCAAACTGATATACGACATGCAAGGAAGAGTTATTGCACGCATCTATATCCGCCTGTTTGAGAAATTGATAATTGTCAGCACGTATTGTGTGATCAAAATATTATATACACAACCTTTCCCTCTGGTATTGCGCCGTTTGATTCACGCCCCAAATTGCTCTTGTGTTTATTTGACATGGAAACACAGAGATATTTATCGTTGGAATACTTTTCTAATAAGCTATCGGTTTTTGTGCCTTGCCCGTACACATAGTGCAAACTTGCGTTTTTGATAAAATGTTTATTTATGCGTCACGGTTGTTTTTGTTATATATGTTTTTAGAGCGTTCCCAGAAATACTCTGGAGAGGAAAAAATGGAATTTACTACACATTTCAGTAAGTCTGTAACTTAAGTCAGTAACTTTTATGAGAAATGTCCATCTAAAGATGCAGGTGGCAATAATAACTGATACAAAACCATTGCAACAAATTCTAGTTAATTTCAATGTAACAATATTTTAATCAAACTCACCTCCCTCTACAATACCGGCGAGGCAGAGTGCTAGACTGCAAACCTGCATCACGGTGATGAAAAATACTCGGGTGCCTTGTCGCGGGAACAATCTGCACATCGACGCCATTGCCAGCAACATTATTATTTTTAACCTGACAAAAAAAATTCGAGCGAAAGTTGAGATAAATTACTAATGGCAGTTCGACATGTTTTTGTTGATTTCATTTTTTAAATAATGTTATCTAATTCGAGCGATTCACAATACCTAGAAGCTGCCGTTGGAGGCGCAAATCCTGCTATACCCGCAGTGCATCATGGGAAAAAGTCGGCATCAGTTTAAAAAACGGTATTGATTTTGCATAAACTCATCAGTTTTTATGTCTTTTTGGACGCGCACGATTAAAATTCCAATTTTTTTCTGCAAATAACAATGTTTTAATCAACGACGCTTCGGGATACATTTATGTTTGTGTTGTAACTCGCGTGGACAATGAAGAATAGATATTTCACTACAGTATGATATACGGAAGAAGTCGACTGTGAAGTTTAAAAGTGGCTCTTTTGAGTCAAACGCTTGGTGGCGCACTGCATTGTGAATCGCCCGAATTGGTAACAACGAATCGGTTTTTGTAACGCAAATGACGCGTAAATGATGCGTAACTATAACGCAATATCGAACATTTAATGAGCAAGAAAATCAAAATAAAACAACCTAAATCGCCCTTTCTCAAACAGTTCGACGTAAAAAGAAGATCTGTAAAAAAAATACTCAACCTGATCAGTCCAGCAGATGGATATAATTGCATTGGTGCGTGTGTTTGTTGTACTGGGGCTATTTTGATTTCGCATGCACTTGATTAAAACGTTATGCATGTGCAAGCTAGAAGTGGTCCCGGGTGCACGAGTACTGTTCATAATACGGTCGTGAAATTTAGTGCGAGCCCGTATGATGATCCACGCAGGTTCCACTGAATTTATTTATAATAACTAACTAGCATTTACTGTATAGTAAGTAAGATGCAGTCTTTCTTTTGCTCAATTAGGTTTGAACAAATAACCACGTTAATGATGAGGAGCGAGATGCTAATTTTATTTATACCAGAAACTAACGATTTGTGCTATTTTGTCTTCGTTGCCGGTTTTGTTTTTTATTAATTTACTTATTTTTTTTAGTATTTTTATCTTTTTTGTGAAGGTAAGGTTTTAGTTTTTTGTTAATAAATGTTTTCGTAGTTTCCTTCTTTTTTAAGAGTGAGGCGAGTGAGTCCAATACAATACCATTCGCAAGGAACCCAGGTGTTTATATTTTAGCATGTACATCACACCACATTAACAAAATCCCCTCAATGATAAAGTAGATCCGCGCTGTGCGATGAGCGAAGTTGCGAATGAGACCCAAAGGCTAATGGACGTCACCAAGCCATGATAATAGATTTCCCAAGATGGAGAACTCAAATCTGGCCTAAGATCTGGCCTAATTAAGTGTAGCGTGAATTCACACGGAATTGTTTGTAGAGTCAGGCCGCGCAGATGCAAAGTGTGTGTGGGGAGAGGGGGGGGGGGGGGGGGGGGGGTCAACACCCCCCTGCTCTGACAAAATAAATATAACAATTAATATAAAAAAGATAACAATGTGCTGCATGCATTATAATGTTAATCTGTCCGCAACAATCGGTCGTGCCTGGCCCCAAGCCTCTTCCCGCAAAGACACCTATAGATCTGTCTCTGAGTATGGGCAGTCACGTGCGAGCTTTAAACCAATAACAAGGAAAAGGAGTCCGATTTTCATATGAATTTGCATTTAAAATGACACCAACAGTTATAAAAAAAAACTTTTAAAAACGGTGTTATTGGTCTCGTGTCGCACAATACACTATTAACTTGAATTTCCTGTGAAAATGCACGATGTTAATAGTTTTCATTATGATTTAAGACGACAATAACCGCAGTAAGCGAAGATGCAGTGGACAGGATGACAACACTAGCATTCGTAATTATAACTATGTGAAGATGGCAGTGCTGACGAAATTGACGGCGTCAATGACTGTCATAGCATCACCGGCGTTTAAGAAGAAGGTAGCGATGGGTGCATGACATTGACAGTGGAGGCGACAATAATTAAGTCAGCATACTGACAGACACGACATACAGTGATAACGATAAACAAGGACAATGAACTGATATTAAACGACGGTCGACGACTACGACAGTTCACTGGTACGTCAGACCCTGGAGCTACATGGTCAGGCCCCAGAGGCGTATATTTCTTATACCCAGCACGATATGTGGCTAGGGGTACCCCCTCTTATCCCTATACCTTATACACACTCAACACTATTGTTACCTAACCCATCCCCCCTTGAAACCTAAAAGGAATTCCTGAGATTCCGGGAACACAATGGTCAACACAAAAAGGGGGGTTTTCTCTGCCACATATCGTGCTTCATATGATATTTCTGGGTAAATGGGGGGATGTAAATCCCCAACAATTGAATGGGAAATGGTGATATTTCTCATGTTAGTCAAATATGCCTCATTCTTAGTAAGGTGTTTGGGGAATTACATCCCCAGCCCCCAATACATCTACGCTGCAGTGAGACCATCTTTCTGGACGCAGCAACATGATCCCTCCTTATAATGCAATCATCCCAATAGCATGTAACCTTGGTAACCGTTGGGTAAACCTCTGCCTCCTCGCATCCTTTTTATTATTGAACTACATGTCGAATCTAGAACAGTAGTTTTGATACATACATAATCATGTATACCTGTTGGAATCATGTTAATACACGGTAACATGTGACCTGCTCCTACAAAACCAGGCATATTAAGTGTGTTTTTTGAAAAAGTGAGATTATAGTTATTTTTATTTAGTACACATCTTCAGATTTCATTTATATAGGTAAGTTAGTGAGTAATGTCGAAGAGAGTAGCGATAATCTATGAAAAATTTGATGTATTTGGGAGATAAATTACCACTTTATGACACATTGATTTTTGTACTTTCTCATCAACAAAGTTGATTTTGTTTAACTGAGGGTACAGTATACATATTAATGAATAATAAAAAAACCGAAAAACAAACATCGATGCCCGCCAGATTTTCCACCCCATTTCAACTTTGACGAGCTGTATCTCGAAATACCCTGTGCGACTTGTGTCAGGTTTCGTAGAAGCGGGTCACTTTATGCTTGTCCTCGACACCTGTATTCCGTTTTACGATTCTACGAGAATCACTGGCAGAGGCGGGCCGAGCTATACAAATCACCAAAAAAATCGAAATCAATTGGATTTAGAAACTCCGCGCTCTTCGGGCCTAACACGACAAACATAACTAATTCAATTAAAGGGCTTATACTAGGCCGGTAGGGCGTTGTTGAACTACAATCCCCGTTGAGAACTAAATAGGTAAAGACTATGTTCAGGTATAAATCTGAACATGCTTCAAGAGGTATTGCATGCAATATTCAATGGAGGATATTGTAAACATGCAAAATTATTGTGATTTGTTTCCATTTGGCTTAAATAAAAACCTAGATATTCAAATGAAAAAAATACTTGTTGATAACCTTTTGAAGTTGAAATTGAGAGTTGAGCTCGGAGCGATGTTCAGGGAGGAAATTAAAGGTTTGCCAGGAGGAATTTGTGTGTTAAAATAACTGGGAAAAACCTATATTTCGAGCCGTTCAAATTATGCTTACGTTCAATTTTCACCTGTATGAAGCTGTTTCAATGCGCTACTCGCGAAATGTAATATTAATAACACTTCGTTGTTCCTGTTAAATTTGGAGAAAAGTCAATTATCATCGCTGGAACCCAATCTGCCATAAATATTGAAACCCAATATGCACGCCAGATGCGGAGCAAAGCGGGTCAGTTCAAAGATGCATGTATGTTATTATCCATAGGCTTACAGCATGGCACTGCCTTTTTTATGCTGGTATACATGTACACATTATTACGGGTTTCCTTAAAGGCAGCCGCTTATTACAAATCAACACCAAGACATTATAAAAACGTAAGGGATCAATATAAAATACCAAACGACATGCGTTGCTGGGTATGAACCGTTGTTGAATTCGTATAGACACACCGCGACGAACAACCCTCGCTCGTTCATAATATCGGTTGTCCTAGCAACCGTTCCGGGTCACGTGGATTTTTTCTTTGGGGTTTAGCATCTTCATAAGATATGCATGTGTTTTTGTTTTTATTTCTCGTACACTAAAAATCTTAGGCTGGAAAGAAAAAAAAGACATGTACATTTTAAGAAAATCTAAATAGTTACGCTAAATTGAGTGGGGAATAATGATTGGGTTTTGTTTTAGATTTGGCTATGCCTATTATTGTAGTATTTGTATTGATTCTGTCTTCATACGATAGCATCATTGTTGTAGACTCGGAAGCATGATGTTACATATGGCAATTAAAAAGTCTGTGTAAATAAAAGTCAATGTCAGGCTATTGAATTATATATATTACATGTGGTAACATTCTGATGCACCTAGCCCCTGTGTACGAGAATTACATAATGCATTTTTATGAAAAATAAGTACAAGAATACCAAGTCATATACAAAAGAAACATTTTTTCCTTTGTTTTTAGAATGTAAATATCGGGATTGGTAACCCATACTCACGGCACTGGTTCGTTTACTGCATATATACACGTTGTTGCGTCTTGTGATAACACTACAACACCATAACACACATTTATTATTATTGGTAGTAATATTTACCGTGCACTTATGCGCCGCAGTCGGCCTGCCGCGTCCAGATCGAATTGCAGGCGGTGCAGAGAGCGGTTAGCAGACGGCTAGGAATGTCTCAAGCAAAATGCTAGCGATTCCTTCTGGTTAATTTGTTCCTCTCGGTTCGTTTTCCGTAGATATGTAGTTTTTGTTGGTTTACCGAAACCCGCTGCATCACACAGCGCTCAGGCTAGCGCACTGTGGAAATTGAGAGCGTTGTCTGGTCAATTCGTATACCAAGCGCTGTGTGGTGTCGGTGATACCATAGTGATAGCATCTCGCGTGCATCATCCTCCGTGCGTTATAATATACCTCGCGCTTGACATTCTGCGCTCGGTGCTCGTAGTCGCTCGGTCGGTCGGCTGCCGCTAGCTGGACCTAATCATAAAATGAAAATTACTGTCGTCGTTTATTGCTGGAAATTTAGACTTGAAGCAGTCGCTAGCTGACAAGGGAGGTGGTCTATTTTTTGCTTGGTCCCAGTCTAGTATACTAATTTACCATCAATTCCCGGAGTTAAATCTCTCTTATTGTAGAAGAGTGAAAACCCATGGAGGACAGCGCGCTTGTTCGAGTGATCTTTACTCTTTGGGTGATTTTCACTATGAGCGATAATCTAGTAAAAGAGTGAATTAACCAGTTCTCGACGAGGTTATTTTAACATCACCGAGCCGAGGGGCGGGATTATTTTTAACGAAACTCGATCCGAAGCGGGTTCAGGCCGATAGTGCCGGGAAGCACACCCACGCATTTCCGGCCTTGCTCGCTGCTGACAGACATTTCCGAACTTGAACTTGGCGTGTTTATGCGTCATCCGTTTTTAATTTGGGAAAAACTTTGCGTTTATATACGTCATCCGGCGCGAACTGATTCTTTAGCATCGTGTGGTAATTCGCTTTAGTGAGATTTAAAGTGAGATTTAAAGGCTTGCATTGTGAAAACGCAATAAGATTGCCTTTTTACCATGCAAACCTTTAAATCTTAATTAGAAAATTGTCGACTTGTTTTCTCAAGGAAAAGTAAATTGGTCAATGATGGTTGAATGTTAGAACGCTGTTCTGGTGCGGTTACATAGTGATAACATTGCGTGTGTAAAAGCGACGGAAGACATTTATTTCTCTGAAACTTTCATGTTGAACAATATACATGTAGATACCTATTTTATTTTATTTGCGTTCTGTACCTTCTGCCCTTTAATTTGATAAAATCTGAACGTTCTCCGGAAGCCCTTTATTCACAAGATCATCCATCGAAAATCAATTCAAAACCTAACGTTTGCAACCTCCCCGTTGGAGATAATAAGATATTGTTTTGTATGCGAAGCTGCATCATACATTTGACATTTAAAAGCGACGTTCTGTAGTCTGTTTTGGAAATCAGAATGCCACGTTCTAATTATTTAAACATGTGGGACAATGCGCCATGTGGACTTGACATTTTGGTAATCTGTGTTTTATTTAACGCGCAGAGTTTGACTCCGGCCGGTAAAACGCCATTACAGTTAGGACTCATAATCGCTGCGGGGATTCGAATGGCCAAAAACTACGTAAACAAATATAATCCCCCATCGAATTCTTTCAAGATATACCCTCCTATGACGTATTTAGTATTTCTTTATCCAACCATGCAGACTATTCACACAATTCTTCACTTATAAAAGCATAACATTTGGCACACAGTCGGAATGAGCATTTTGCAGAATGTCCGCTTTAGTCGCTGGAGCAGATAACCATATTAATCAAAATAATGGGACAGGAGGAACCCTTTGTGGTGGTCATTGTGCTTGCGGAATCGTGTGGTTTTTCAGAAATTCTTTTTAGGTTTTTAGGGGGTGCGTTATGTAACAATAGTCTATAGTGCATAGGTATGGGGGACTATGGGAGGGGGGGGGACTATGGGGAGGGGGGACTATGGGGAGGGGGGGGCTATGGGGAGGGGAGGGGGGGGGGGGGGGCTATGGGGAGGGGGGGGGTCCGTCGGTCTTATATTTTGCTGGATATAGGTAGAAAAACCCTTGTGAAGGAAAATGAAATAAACAAGCCAATACGTTGAGTTAAGACTCGTCTATAGTTGTTTGAAGAGTGCCCTCAAAGGAACCCCCTCCGCCTAAAAAAAAAATGGTTCTGAATCCGCTCTCACTCACCTTTAACATCCATGACCAAGAAACCTCTGCGTGGAATGGTTTGTATAATGTCGCATTATAGATGCCATTAATGTACCCATCTCATCTCATCTCATCAGGGTCGAATGTCTGGCGACTAGGGACAAGTTTACGGTGATTTGGTCGATTGCCGGCCGTCAAGCGGCGCCATTCCCCGCCACGGCTCATCGCTCAGCTCACTGTACCACTCGCTTGAATTGACCGTCTCTCTCGCTCGAGGGACCAAAGGTCATTGTAGGGGCATTTAGGTGTGCACAAAATTACACTGGATGCAGTTTAATTAAAATGGCTGTAATGTTTGAAAAGCAACGTTCGTTCGTGCCAGGGTTGTAGTCGAGTCCCTGCAAGTTCTTTCACAAGTCCTTTCGTGAAGCCAGTCACAAGTCCCTTCATAAAGGCAGTCACAAGTAACTGGTTGAACAATGACAAAGGAATGCCTTTGTCAAAGCTGATTTGAATAGCTTGTGATTTAAATTGGAACTGAAGGACTTGTGGTGGACTTGCAGGGACTTACAGGGACTTGCAGGGACTTGTGATGGACTCGACCACACCCCTGGTTCGTGCCCACTGACAACTAATGGGCGCTGGGAAACGCTGATGCGCTTTGAGCTGTGATTGGATAGATTTTGCGTAAACTGTAGGTCACCGGTTCCGCGGCTCAGCTGCGCTTCGTGCAATTTGAAAGGTCATAGTACGCTATCCAGAACGCCGTGCGTTTCCTTAACATAAATCTTTGAAGTTGCATCAGCGTTTTTAAATCCCAATGCCCAGGGTTTTGGGTTTATTAGGATCAAATGTGCAGCGACATGGTTCGAGTCTTTCGGGTTTTAAACCCTACTCCCTCCTCCCCCAATACAATGAACGGATTGTACAGTAAATGGATGAATGTTCTCATGGTCTTCGGTGTTCGAGGTAGTCTTGTTTGCAAGACGATCTTAATCGCGGTATATGCAGCGCGCGTAGGCCGCCGATGCGGGCGTCCTCTAACGTACGCCGTACCATACACGCAATGACCTTCGTCTTAGCGAAGGTAATTCGCGCGTGGTCTACGGCGTACGTTAGAGGGCGCCCCGCATCGCGAAGATCGTCTTGCAAACAAGACTATGTTCGAGGAGAGTCGTTTCCGATTTCACTTCATTGCGCATGCACTAGTAAGTCACAAACCAACTGCGAGTGAACCATTGATCCTTGTATTGATCGAACTGTGCGATCCAGTGCGATTTTGCCGACAAAAAGGTGGATGTAGAGGGCGCTCTCTGCAAATCTATGTGGAGTAAAATCTCCGGCGGCGAAATTCAATGTCTGAAAATCCTTAGTATTAAAACAAAATTAAAAACACCACACTTTTCACAAATTTCAAATGTTAGAACCTGTTACTTTTCTCATTCAAGCAAAACTCTACTGACATCATCCTGCCTATATACAATTAAAACTCAAATAATTGACATAGCAGCGTTCAACATGTAAAGCAAAACAGACACTTTAACAATAAAAATATAATAATTTAATATAATTTAATTGTACTTTAATATACGTAAATATTTGCACATTCAAGCATTGTTAACATTTACCTTTGTATGTACATCTAAAAATAAGTACAGCATATCTAAACATATAGCCTTACGACTTTCGCTAGAACATGATAAGACTATTCATAAGACTATACAATACACGTCTAGATTACTTTATAAATTTGAGATTATTCTTTGTATTTTTTATTTTACTGTCAGCAGTCTTTTTAAAGAACATGGTTTTGTGTAATTGTATGTATTATTTCTACTACAGACATGTTCTCTAACTAACCTGTTCATAATATGAAACATTACTAAATGAAGTCAAGTAAACAGGGTTCCTACAGAAATCTGAAAACCTAATTCCATGACTTTTCTAGGACTAAAATATGACAATTTCCATGACGTTTAACGCCATTTTTGCAGTGAAAAGATGTTTTCAATTATGATACTGATGAACCGCTGATGTTGGGCAAATTTGTTAGCTTTTGAAAAAACTCCTTCCTTTACAGCCATCTGTAAAAAACAAAACACTTTAATAACCCTTGCATGATCTTCTTGATTTCCATGACTTTTCAATGGCATTTAGATTTTTCCTAATTTTCCATAACTTTTCCATGACTTTCCAGGACATTTTTTTCTTCATGACTTTCCATGACTTTTCAGTGTCCGCTTAATTTTTCAATCTTTCGTGCTCACTTTGCTATCATGATAAATTGGCAATCCGGGTGCCCGACCACGCGCATGAACAGTGCCCCTGGTAACACTCTGCTCACGGGTAATCTAGTCATAGGCCTACTATACTCAGCAACTCGGATATTTTCAGGTACAACAAGTCGACAACTGAGCAAAGCACTAGAATTGATCTGCAATCATCACCTTCCCCTGCGTAGCGCGCGTAGACAGATCTATCACGCACAGCATCACACTAATGGGTTGTATTGATCTATTGACTCCTGTACCTGTCACCGTGAACTGTTCGTCAGAGTTACGAGACAATGTGATTCGAATGGTCGTAATTATGGTTGCACACTAGTAAATAAACTTCCAAAGGCCCCAATGATCAATACGCCTAATTTGTATTCTCTTCTACAAACCCTCAAGTTCATGGCTCACACTGCTATTATTAGCACGCACTGGCAATTTTCGACCGATTTTACAGGCATGCACCCTTGCAGGTCGTCTGAAGAGTGTAGACGTGACTCGAGTCGTACTGGATTCGTACTCGAGTCGAACTTGTGTGTGTTGAAAGAGGCTGTCTGAGGCTTTTCTTGTTATGTTCCGTTAGTATTAAAAAGAGTTTTCTTTTATTGAGTTTGTCTTACTCCTATCGAAGTGGAGGCCAATTAAAATGTAATTGTCGTTTTCTGAATCACATGGCTATAATAATGTACTTGGAACAAGTTTCACAACAACACCTACTTTTCGGACATACTTGTTCACAAATCTATGTTATTTCTAAATTGCACAGCACTACTGCTCGTTAGCTGGTTCTTCCTCCTTGCTCTCGTCAACAGCGCCCTCGGTGTGGACATCTTCCGACATTGTCGTAGATGGCGCTTCTTCCTTCCTCGTCTGATTCTCAACGCTGTGGCGAATTCCATAAGCGAAGTAGATACACAGCCCTAGTTGAGAAACAAAAATGTCGAAGTGAAGGTGGAAGCTGCATTGTCTAAATGAATTTGCAAACTATATTTTGGTTCATGTGGCGATACAGAGACTCCTCTTGGCAGCCATTTTGTTTTGATCATTTTACAGTTGAGGCAAAAGCGTGAAACCATAATTTGTGCCGCAACCTTTCTCTCGGTTTTCAAGAGTTTGGAAATTTGAGTTAAATACCCTGTGAGGTAATCTCAAAATAGTAAATCCAGAATATATTAAAAAATAATAAATTACAAACCGGAATCTTATTGTAGAGGTCCAACGTCGTAATTTTGTGTGGAATAACTGTACACAAATACTTGTACTCACCAACTACGAGCCAGATAAAAAGACGAGCCCACGTGGCAGGGGACAGCTTAAACATCAGGTAGGTGTTACACAAGAGCGCCAGCAAAGGTAAGAAGGGCACAAAGGGCGTCTTGAAGTAGAGCTCCATACGATTCTGAGGCTGGGTTTCTATGACAACGACCAGGCACACAGTGGCGGCAAGGAACAGACAGAGTAGGGTGATGGACCACCACTCGATGCGGTATATACTGTCCATGCCGAAGGCCAAGAGGGCGCTCAGGCTGCAGAAGACGGCTACCAAGATGGCGAAGGCTGTGGCCACAATCATGTATGTCTTGGCCGTTGGAGGCGCTCTGGCCTTTTTCTTCTCGGCCTCGCTTGGATCCGTGGCCTCGTTTTGGAGCACGCCGTAGCCGGCTATGGATGAGGGTTCGTCTGGCTTGCTGGCTGCTGAATCATCTGGCGTGTCTTCGGTGACATCAGGTGCAGCGGCGTCCGTGTACTTGATGTACTTCCCCGCCGATTTCTCCACTAGGGATAAAGACTCCTCGGCGGCGCCCTCCTTCGACAGCCTGGTCATCTCCTTGACCTCGTCTTTGCTCAGACCCACGGTCTTCGGATGGTACCGGAGCAGCAGCACGCTGGCGGCCACCAGACTGTAGGACAGCAGGGTGCCTATTGACATCATCTCCACCAGTTGCTCCAGATTGAATATCAGAGCCATGACAGCGGTCACGATACCAGAAAAGACCGCCGCGATGACTGGAACATCCGTCCTGGCGTTGACGCGAGACAGGAACCTGAAGAGCAGGCCGTCCTTGGCCATGGCGTAGATGATCCTAGGTAGCGGGAAGATGGACCCCAACATAGCGGAGGAGAGACCCAGCAATGACCCGATCGCCACGATGTAACGACCGGCAGGCATGCCACGCTGCTGGAACACCTCGGCCAACGGGGCAAAGGAGGACAGTAGATTATAGGGCACCATCAGGGTAAGGATGGCGGACACGCTGATATAGCACACCATGCAGATAAGGAGAGTGAGGGTGATCGCTATCGGAATGGCGCGACTGGGGTTCTTGGCCTCCTCTCCGGACGTCGCGATGGCATCAAAACCAACGTAGGCGTAAAAGCAGGTGGCAGCTCCGGCAAATACCTGTGGAGAAAAAAATACATAAATGAATCAGAACACGTGATCGATGGGGCATCAAGTTTTGCCAAATTGTGACGAAAGTAGCCGCTACAGGGTTACAGCATACATGAGGTAACCAAGGATCAGGCGTGTGCTTGTTGTTACTCCATAAAACAATTATACCAAGTTCAAGACGTACCCCAGAAGCACCAAATGGGAAGAATCCTTTATTCCCGGTCCAGTTCTCCCCCTCAACGTAGAAAGCGCCCGCCACGATGACAAACACGATGACCAGGAGATTGACCCCCGTCAGACCCATCATGACCACCGTGGACATCTTGGCTCCCACGGCCACGATAAAGGTCAACACGATCAGCAGGGCAAAGGCCAGAATGTCCGGGTAATCCCCGAACCAGGGCGAGTCGAAGCTGCCCACGTGCGCCTTGATTGACGTGCTGATGGTCCCGTTGACGATGGAGTCTAGGTACTGAGACCACGCCTTGCCGACGGTCGCCGCGGCAATGATGTTGTCCATGATCATGCTCCAGCCAATCACGAAGGCCAGAAACTCCCCCACCGTGACGTAGGAGTAGATGTAGGCGGAGCCAGCCTTGGGAACGCGAGCCCCAAACTCGGCATAACACAGACCTAACAGAAGAAAACAATAAGATGTGTTAATGCGGCGGGATCGGCCAATGATGAATGAACAAAATTCCTTCGTTGGATTCGTCTATATCAGATGAGCTACCATTGGTCCTCTCTATGGAAACGTTATGCATATGCAATGAACTTGCCGCATATATGAATATCAGCCTGGTTCATAATGAGTTAAGTCGTTAGACTGACCCTCTCGGGTAGCAGTACGGCTCATTTAGTTGCACGGACAAAGACTAACCACCCGATGGCTCATCTCCGACTCTCCCTGGGGCTATAGCGCCCTCCAGCGATACAACATAGCTTTGCTAAACAACGAAAGACGTTCAATATTATATTACCAGTTCCTTTGTTAGAAAAGAAGACACTCGATTAGTCTCAACAACAGAACAGAAATTGTCGTAAATCATTCATTTATTTTCGTAAATCCTTATTGTCAACATGCAGAGAGACTCTGTTTGCTGCGTTTACCTCGCACGCCGCTTACGCCACTCTGACGTCAAGCGTGACGTTCTCTACGTCAATTCAGCGCCACGCATACCATGCACTATTCACATGCATCCAAAGCCCAGAGCCTTTCGACTCTCTATCTACAGCCCCATTAGCAAGACGGAAACCTGGACCGAACTCTAGAGTGATATTAGTGCTGAAGTGGCCGCCCGTGCGGGATTCGTTTGGCTATAGTAACCGAGCTGACTGTGCGAGAATGTATTTTGAGCCGACTCTGCCGAGCAAACAGTCCTCCCGACAAATTGGGGTCGTTTGGATGTCTATTTGTCCCCCGTTCAATCAAGGGCCTGTATCATGTCAGTTTCGCGCGAGGATATGAGTGTATGCATCTACATGTACATGTACGTTTGTTTATGGTGTAAATCTAGGAGTTTCCTTTGTTCCTCTCGAAAATATCCTTTGTTTTTCCGACGGCTCTCATTGGTTTTGTACACGAATCTCAATCGAGGTCGTCCTCGATTCTAACCCTAACCCCAATTCACCTTCGTGTCGTCAGGTATGTGTCCTCCACTTACACCATAAACAAACGCACGTAAACACACCCAAACAACAGCAATAAGACCACACATAGGGTAGCGTTTTTGGAATCACTGGTGTAAACGTAAAAGAACTCTCTTCAAATAAGGAAGGGAACACAAATTGATAGCAATAAATTCGTTGGCGGATTCTGTCACAGAACCTTCTTTACTATCCACCACACATTCAACTTGCCTCGATCGAGCAAATTAATCACAAACAAACGTTGATATAATGTTGCCACTCAAGATTGTCTGCATCGTTGCCATTATCCCTGCAGTGTCAAACATAATACCTTAACGGGAATTTGCAAAAGAATCTTGCTGTACCTTGGCCAAGCGAACGTTGACACGATTTAAATAAGAATCGAATTGTGTTTCCCTTGCAAACACAATGTGATGATAGCACAATGCATTAAACCTTTAGAGTATAACCGAAGGGTTTGTGTGCTAGCGTATTGTATTCAGATTACTATATAACCATGCTTGGGAAAAGCATCTCAGTTTTACATTTATTCCCGTCTTTACCATACCAAGCAACACAAAGTATGGCGGCATCGGATACACAAAGGCAATGTAAAGACCAAAAACCTCCCATCGTGAGTGGGGCTCCACAAACGTCAAGATAATTTCATTTGGTGGCAGCGTCCAAGGGTAGCGTAATGAAATTACGTTGTTTTGTGTCTGCTTGGCGACAGCCGCAGATAGCGCAGACGGGTTGCCGTTACAATTATACTCTCTCGAAGAATAGAAATAACCCACAAGGGAAAAAAATTAAAAGGGAAGAATCGTCAGTTGCTTGGCAAACGTGATGCTCTCTCATGTCTGCTCCCGCCGGCCAAGACAGCATGCGTTTTATCGACCAAACTCTCAGTGCATGGATTTCTGAAGCAGTACTATCTAAACTAACGCCAGTCGTCCATACAGTGTTGAAAAACAACGGTACATGTATCTTACGATTAAGTGTTGGATTCAACAAGACAGTCATATTTTGAATAAGCCTTAGCCCCCCCCCCCCCCCCCCCCCTCCCCCCCCCCCCCGCTTTCCTGTGACGAAAACATGTTTGACATTAACTTGTTTTGCATTTGGTCAGTTTCCACACGTGCAATTACCCTCGGAAATTGGATTCATTTCAACAAAATATTGATGGGTATAAATTATCCGGAAGTCAATATCGTTTCCCTGTCAAGTCGTTGGCATTCTAATCCCCATTGGGTTGTATAGTCTGCGCTTGTGCAAGCATAGCAAACAGAAGTGTCAACGCAAGATGCCAAATAAAATTAAATTTTAGGGCCATGTTCATGCAGATACGTAATACTATATAACATTCCTAACCAAATTGACCCAGAATTTGGACTCTAATATTTGGCGAAATGTTTATGGTTTCAAATGTTGTATATGACATTCAATAGATTTAGGAAACTATATAGGTTGGTTCCCTGCGCTTTATTTTTTGAAATCGCTGGCTTAATTGTGCTGAACTTTGTGCGTTAGCTACCTGTAAGGACGTGTGAAATGTTTCGACTCATTGGTTACATGGATGCATACATGCCTCAACAGACAGAATTTGAACTTTTGCCCATCACCTGTGAGGGTTTAAGTGTCACTTGGCCTTCAAACAAACGTCACCTGATCTGCACCTGACCATGCAATTGACATATTTACCGATGTACTCTGCAGTTGGAATCAAACAATTTTATGTTTGAAAATAAAATACAAGAGTGGAGGTTCTTATTATACTAACCTATACTAATAACATTGGGGATTAAATTCGATCTATTGGTTTAAATTCTATTCAAAGAAAAACTAACTTTCCCCTATAAGATTAAGCAGACAATTCAACATGACAATGGAACAACAAACTTCATTAAGTTACAGGCATCGAATGATCAAGAAACGACTACTAAAGAGATAATGTTTACGATTTGCAAAAATAATGAGATATCTATAGAATTTAAACACTAACTGAAAATTATTCATGACTAAAAAAAACAAAAGATCAAGTAAAAATATTAATGAAATGCTATTATTACTTTCTTTTGCATTATAGGCCTGATAATAATTTTGTATTTGTATGCATTCATAAATAAATTGTCGAGATTAACGACCACTTCAGGAGTTGAAATATTAATCCGCGTTGACCAGGGCCCTATGTCGATCTTGCAATCGGCAAAGCGTAAGCGACCATTCGTGCGTGCATCATCGTGGATAATTGTACACGTTCTTGCTGGTACACGAAGTCCGCCCGGAAAGCCGAAAAGTCGTATACTGCTTCAATAAAGTGACCATATGGTTCATGCAATCACTAGACTGGCACGGGTCGTTCCTTTGCTTAAATCTCGAAAGATTCACACAGCGTTATTTTTGGTTATTGTGAGAACTGATATGTAATAATCAATCCCGAATTACTGCGTGAACGATCTCGCATTGCACTCTACAAAGTACGCGCCTCAATATGTTTTATTAACAAGCTTCAGGGAAGGACTCGAAGATTGAAATACTGAGAGTTAAATTTGCAAGTAAAAAACCACAAAACACAAAACAGCTATCGCGCCTTTAAGTAATAAAACTGTTTAGTCTTAAACATCACCAGTCCCAATACAAAATTTGGAAGGATATGTCCCAGAACATTGATTATATTGCAATAATTGTCTTCATCTTTGTTAAAAAGCATTCAGAGCTTAAACGAAAATGCAAATTAACGGAAGGGCATTTTGTATTAAAAAGAGATTTACCATGGCCTCAGCTCATCAGATTATTAGAATTATAGTGACAACATAAAACTACCCAACTTGAATATAAAAAAGGACTTTATTTTATGTTCAACTACCCGGTACAAATGCATAAGCTGCCTTCGTCTCTAACACGTTGTATAGGAAAGAGAAGCACAGAGTTTCCAAATGTAATGAAATTTATCCCGCTCACCGCCTGACATTTTCTATCGCATCCCAAAATTATTCACGGTTTGTCGATTTCTATCGCCGCAAAACCGCCGCTGCTTAAGGAGTAGATAATCCACCAATGCGTGAGCTAGAGCGGTGGGACAATACACATTCGAAGAAAGTCAGACAACTGCAGGCTAGAAATAACGATAAACATGAAGACAAAAAGACCAAAAGAGAGAATAGATTTCTGCATTTACGTCAAAGTAAAGAATATAAGAATGCGATCAACAATGACGAAAGAGACCTACGTGTAAAGTAACCATAGCAATACGCATTCCATACAAAAATATTCACATATTTAGAGGAAGATTACATGTCCTAACCAAAGGGAATCGGATAGCTCAATAAAACAGGATAAATAGAAGGAACGTCTGTTTGTTTAATTTGAGGGTAGATTTTCTCATATTTTCAATCATATTATTTTAAGAGAAAGCTTTTTTTGGTGACTACATTATTAAAAATGTCATGCACTGCTAGCCATATTGATTAATAATACCAGTTCGATACATGTAATGCCTTTACCAGTGCAATAACTATTTGTGATTATTGTTGCCATGTGCTGATGATCATTGCATGAACAAGAATACTCGCACTATAGTAAAACATTGACATGCTGACAGTTTGAGTCTTCAGTTGGGCTATTGACCAGAGACCAATTCCGTGGAGCTGCTATAAGCACACAAAAATCAACATGAATATTCTTCCTTGGCAAACATAATGAAGTTTGAGCTGGTAACCTGTTTTCATTGAGCAAGTTTTGTTGTGCAAAGCAAATTTGTGTGCTTAACAGCTCCATAAAATTACCTACCTGGTTATTTCACGCTTAACTGAAGGAAGTACCAAACTATCTGTCGCTTAACCTTGCAAAAGCATGACTTACACTATTAAACTCCTACTCAAACGGTTACAACTCTTGAACTATTACACAAATATATAGTCGTAACTATATGCATAATGTATATTACCCTTCCCAATAACAGAGTCAACTTGGGATTGTGTTCGAACAAATCTACAGGTAATCGATTTTCTTCATATCAGACGGAGAACCAGTTTACTTTGTGCTTTTAGTCCTCCAAACTAAACTAAAAACGCAAGTAAGAAAGAGTCGCGAAGTGCATGCTACAATAAATTTCAATCGTTCTTGGTGTCTCCTTCATCAACCAGCGTGCTATCGGCCATACAACACATTTGGTAATAGTGCTTTACAAAATGTGAGTGCGTGGGCTATCTACGAGGTCTCGTGTGGACTATGAAACTGTTGTTGGTTGAAATTGGCAATAACCGAAAATAATTGTTTGTCTGGTGTATAAGCAGCACAATAACATTTGAGAAGTCAAACCTGTTTTCATCTTTGAAAAATACTGGGAGCAGTTGGGTTCCCCAAGCGAGGTGGCAAAGTAACTTATAATCTGCTGATCGATCTGTCATCTTTTTAATATTTTGATGGCCGCTCTTTCCCGGGCAGTTTTTGTTTAAATTCCTAAATTGCCAGAATCGGTTTCAGACAAGCATACAGCAGGTTGAAATCTTCTGGCGCGCCCAATAAATCCTGATAAGCAGGGCCTCAGCGAGCATCGGCCCCCGCGGGCATCGAGTAGAACGACTCGTCGAAAACAAATGTTTTTTTCCTCCGGGAAATTTGTCAAGTTGATTGAAGGGGAGAAAATGGTTAAGATAATTTAAGCCCGTCAGGCTGAGATGCTATCAACGAGCGGCTGAAATGGGTTTCTGATTGGCAAGCATCAAGTGCACTGATTAAGAAAATTCTAACATGTTTTCCATTTTACCAAGCAGATATCAAGTATACAGAATTGTCAATTGTTCTTAAAGGGAATATACAACATTTGCAAACATCAATGACCAAATGACCAAATTATCACAACATACTTTTCCATCGGTTGCCGCCAAACTGTGGAACCAACTACCTACTGCTGTGCAGACGGCCTCATCTGTTGACCAGTTCAAGAAACTACTCAAGTCACATCTATTCTGCTAGAAATTACTTATTACCAGCCTACATATACTTTACTAATCTCTGAGAAGTGTCTAACGTTTGTTTTAAGTGGCCCAAACATTGTGGAGCGTGTGTGCAGCGCTTTGTAACTGCAAGGAAAAGGCGCTATATCAAAAGTTCTTTTGGATTGGATACTTTACTGGACTGTTAGGGAGTGGCAGTATGAAGCATTCTGTAAAATATCGGCTCCTGATGTGCGGACATTCTCAAGTAAAGTGGTATTTTTGTATCAATTTCCAACGCTGGTCGGTCGACCTGAGCGCTAGAAAAAAACTATTATTTTTTTTCAAAAAATGCTCCTAGATTCTACAGCAATAATGATTACACATCTGACCTTACAAATCCCCAACATCTACAAATTGCTCCGTTTCATCTAAAGTGGGGTCAGTGTACCCGACTACAAGAAAACGATTGGTTTTCTTGATTTTTTCCCAGCATCTACGAACCCAAAACGTCAAATAAGTCAGTGTAACAATATTTGCTATAAGCCTATAAGCCACCGATCTATTAATTTCTGAAAATTACAATAAAAGCAAATGCGTACATTCCCTTTAATACAAGTGTGTGAGTTTTCTGTGCTAACTTCCTATATCTTTGCATTGTTACACGTTCCAAAACACATAAATACATATAAATTGTGCTGGAGTTAATGGCCTTTAACAGCAAGGGTTTAGTAATGAATTTATGAGGCTATTTTTCACTCAGCTGGAACATTTTTATCCACGCTTTTTAAAGCTCAGTCAGGCATAAGTAACCTAATGGATCAAAGTCGCAATGGAAGTCGCATTGAGCCAATTTAATACAGATCAAGGGATTTACCAAAGCACGCGTGGGGGACGACGGGTCCAAGCCAAAACCGCATGCCGATGACGTCACTATGACGTAAATGCCTCCTTTCGGATCTCTGTCGAACGTGCTCTGAAAAGTAATCAGGCGATCTGGGAGCATATACCGCTAAAAAAAAGAACGCTATTTCATGGAAACAAGATCGGCGTCAATGTAAAGGCTCAGTTAAATTCACAACCAATAAACCTGAGTAAAACAACATGGCGAAGTTTTGTATAAGGCAATGGCCGCAATCTCGATACGGATTTTGTTTTTCGTAGAATTGAACATCAATGACCGACAGACTAAAAAACAAGATGTGCATCAACAGCAGATATTATATCACGACGCACTCTGGACACCGTACGCATGACCGCACCGGACTTTTTGCCATCCGTCACGGTTAAAACGCTTCTGATTGGCCCACTGAGCGCATTTCACGCAGACGTTTAGACTGCGCACGCTCTGTGACCCTTGACTGATGTCTATTCTCTCTCTCTCTAATGTCAATCTAAAGTAGTTCAGTCGTTAGTAACCAAAACTTTCCATTGGTGACGTAAGTTTTTTCTGTTTAATCACAGTTACATCTGTAACACTGCTGTTCTTACGTGAAAGTAAATTATAAAAGCAAGTCATTCCGGCAGTTCAATGTAGTCGATTTACCTCAAAAATTAAATCCGACTAAGCCAGAAACTATTCTTTCGCATTTAGCTACACCCTAAAAAAATACCTGTGCCAGGTGCTAAAATTAGAATAGCGCCAATTTGGTGTGTCGTATAATTGACATTGTAAGACCTTATTTTGTCATGAAGATATTCTCGCTGAAATTGTCGATTTTGGCAGCGCACAAGCAGTGAGACGCAAAGACTTAAAACTCACAAGATGTAGTCTTTGAGGCAAAATACAAATAAAAACACTGCCTCCGAAAGTAATTCGACGCCTACACGACTGGCTGCGAATCGGGACATAGACTCGGGAGTTTGGATAGTCCCCGCTCGGAGGTGCTGTATAAACACACCTCCGCTAGATTGGCCATCTCGGAGAGATAAGCATGAATATCAAACGGGTCTTGAGAATTCACGCCTTCGTGTACATCCAGAATCTTCAACTTGCTAAGGTCATTAAAGAGGAGTTTATAAGAGATGTAGGGAAGGAAGGGCACAGAATCATGAAAACCCGGTATTTTTTCAAGGGAAAATGTGATCTGAAATTCGGTACCCTCTGGAGACCTGAACACAATGTGTATAATGGAGACAAAAGGTCTCCGGAGGGTAAATTTCTATAGATGAATAGGTCTCCACTGGGAATTTCACGAATTTGATTTTTGGAGTGTACATTGTGTTTCCATTATACTCCAAGTTGTAAACGTTGACAATTAATCGCTTGAGCAATGCCACATTATGATAATACCTAGTTTTTGAGTAATTTGAATTACTCAAAAACTAGGTTTAGGATGTGGGTTGGGGTTAGTGTTTGGGTTAGGGTATAATATAGGGTATATTGGGTCGAAATTTCAACCCAGGAAATTAATTGTGGTTGAAATAGGAGCATTTTGAAAAAGGTGCCCGACTTTTTAAGCAGTTTGTACACGAGAACAAAGTCTCCACTATAGGATACAAATTTGAGAGTGTATGGATCAGAATGACCCGTGTGTGGATCAGAATGACCCGTGTGTGGATCAGAATGACCCGTGTGTGGATCAGAATGACCCGTGTGTGTGGAATTTGTTGATCCCTGTGTGTGGCTCATCATGATCCAACCGTTGGTCAAGTTTGACCAATTTGAGTGCATCCTAGTATTAAAAAAAAACGAAAAAAAAATTCCAATCGATACAGCGAACGAAATTAACGGCGCATTAAAAGAAAATTTATTTGACTCAAATTACAACAGTACTACCAGCAGGATCAAGTTTCGTTTTCGAAACTCATGAATTTGGAGAGGATTCGGATGGCGCAGCAAACAGGCCGGTACCTAAGAACATTATGCTAATGAACATATCCACCTGAAAACAAACGGACACTCGAAGTGCCAAAAACCATCTTGAAAACCAGCTATAGTTGGTAAGACTAGACGGGGTGTTACGATGAAGTCCTTCTTACAATTCCCTCAGCTGACAAAAACAACAGTCGAAATTTGCTTAAATAATAGACACGTTCCGCGAGCAGACTGTTACATGATATATCAACGCGACTAAAGAGGCAATCACGGCATTATGCCGCGGTAGCATTAATAATGCGCTCGACGGAAAGGGTATTTACTGGCAAGGGCGGGGACTAAGAAAATGCACCATATGGATATTTTGTATATGGAACACAGTCGTGTATATAGTGAAATAAGACATGTCCTGTATTTGGGGGTATATCTCAATCTGTTTCCACAGTGTTTGACTACCAAGAGCCCAATTATATCCCGGCGTTGTCACGAAATCAATCTTTCGAAACGGATCCTGAAATTCTGCCCGCAGCCAATCATGGCTGTTTACTAACGTTAAAAAAAGGCACGAAAAAACGAATGTAGACGGTCAAACTGAACTGCTGGCTTAATTTGATTCTGGACACAAGGACAATTGTTTAACCTAAGGAGAAAGGTTTTTGCACCCACGAGTTGTTGCACCCAAAGTCAGACCTCTCTCTACAATAAAACAAAATGACGACACAAGCCTTATACCGACGAAAAACAACAATAATAAATGGATACTTTAAGATATTAATGAACGGAAACTCGACCATATGTTCAGTCTACCGACAGCTCTATCATCAGGGTAAAGTCCGTTCCTTTAATGACGTAAGCAGGATGACAAACAACCAGCCATAATAATAATTATGCACAGGTTTCGCTGTGTTGCCGCGCAAGAATATAATTATTGTCAGTGTATTAATAGACGGCAGTTTGTTGATTAATGGTTTGGTCTAAAAGCTTGACCGACTGAGCGCTAGTGTGTTCTTGTCGCATTTTAAATTGAAAATTAGGGAAACACAATATGTGACTTAGGCCTATGTTTTTCGCCTCTATGGAGAAAACATCCGGAGGCGGGCGGGGCCAGGTGCGGTTCAAGTTTAACTACCTTTTGGGGATGGTGCTTTATATTAAAATACTTGTCTTTTCATTTTTTTGAAATTAAGGAGAAGTTTGATGAATGTTCGATTTTAATACATATGAGTTATTGTTAAACAAAATCTAAACTAAATTTCAGAAGGAAACCACTCAATGAATCGAAATATTCCTATCAGTAATGTAAAACCAGATGGGAAATGTCATTACATGTACTAGAATAGTCAAATAAGTACTTAGCAATTACATTGTAAGTAATATATTCTGGAAGAAAAATCTCGAGGGAAACATGCATAGAATTTTCCACATAGTCCCTCAGGGAAAAATCCTACCGACAAATGCGCACGCGCACCCGTTTGGCAAGCCCTGCGAAACTGAAATCCCGCGGGTTATCGTATAAAATACCGCGCGAATGCAATCAAGCCGTGCATGCAAAATCGGGCGGTAATTTGAGCTATTAGCACTTGACTGCACCTGAGCCTGCTTGGCCCGTAGACGTTGTTCACACAGGTATAGCGCACGATCTATTTTAAGGTGGTTCTCTTAGACGGGAAATCGAATCGGGCGATTGCTATCGTAGACGACCTTAAGGGAACAATACGGACTTCCTTGCATGTTTAAATAAAAGGCTAGCGGGATAATTGGTACTTGACCGCAAACGTAAAATTAAAGTGAACAGAACCGAATACCAAACAGGCCAAATACCCAAAATATTCTGCCTAAAATGACATAATTTGGCATACAGGAGAAAAATAGTCATAAAATTTGGTTAAAATTTAACCAAACACTGTGCTTATGAGGGGGACTGCATGATACGTTTGAAGCCTATAAGGTAGGAGTAAGTCAGTTTTAGAAAATCAAATACATTTATTTTTCAACATAGCCCTTCCTCCATTTTCAGCACACTTTATTAGTCCAGCGGTAATGGAGCATATGGATCAATTCTGCGTTGAAGCCGCATCGTAATGTCTAGTAATGTCATGACATTCAAACGCTCGCCGTTCATTGTGTTTCCATTATACTCCAAGTTGTAAACGTTGACAATTAATCGCTTGAGCAATGCCACATTATGATAATACCTTGGCCCTTATTAAAAAGAAGGATAACAAACGGTATGGCGCTCAGACTGAGGAGAAACCATTGAAACACTAATAGGGTCATATGGCAGCATACGTGTGACTGTCATTTTTTTATAATTATGACGATCACCATACACTGTGGAACTCCCGACCGAAAGAATTATAAAGACCTCCCACTGTAACCGATCGTGGCGCGGATATGCCGCGCGGTGATGATGTCGGAATTCTAATTACAAAACGCACGAGCACACAATGTAACAACGAAGTGCGATGTTCTACCGTTGAATACCGGTACTGTTCCTTATCTCATCCCGAGGGCAAATGTTTTTGTTTTTGTTACACAGAAACGATCTTTGCTCGGGTATTGGAGCGAGAATACAGGCATCACTGATCTAGTGGTCCAAGCAGACAAGCTTAGCCGCGGGAGGTTTTTATCCTTTGATAGTTTCGCATGCTGTATGTGTGTTCATACATGACTGTGTGGGATTAAAGGTAGTACGCGTATACAATTTGCAGCTATCGAAAAGAAACAGAGGCGACCATTTTATTATTTATTTATTATTTATTTATTTATTATTTACCCTGGGGTAACCTCTCAGTGAAACACTGTTTTTCAGAAGGCCCCAGCAGTTATACAATTACAATAAAATAAATATAACAGGTTTAAGATAAGGACAGCAACATAACACATTTATAAAATTCGTTAAAAATACCAACAAATTTAAAAGCACACCAAAAGGACAGCAATAATATAAGACACCAAGAAAACAGACATGTTCATTTCTTGAAAAGCAGGCTTTTGTATGTGTTTTTGAAATTGGCTAGAGTAGCAGGCAGTGGGCATTTAAGTATTGTGGGTAAGATGTTATTATTGAAAAGCTTACTTATTGTAAAGACATTGAAAGAATTCAAGGTAGGATACACCATTCGCAGATATCGAGAAAAAAGTTACTATCGAATTATTAAGGAATATCTTACTTATTTGAAAGTAAATAACGATTGTAGGCATCCAGCAAAACGATTGCGCTAGATATTCTGTAATTGAATTAAAGACAAAAATCACGATCGCTGGACGGCGATCACGAAAAAAACAACACGAACAACATAAGAACCACTGCCCGACGCCGGTTAAAAACGAACGGTTTTTTTTCTTGCTTTCCTCAGCATTCATGGTTGTAAAACTTCGGACAGGTCAGTTAAACGATTAATTACTATACAACCCTCCAAATCCACCCATTCCTGATAATTCAAGCAATTACCAATAGTGTATCCTACCTTTACACTCCCTATGAAATTACTTCTCCCGACATACTGTAATTTTGAAGAAAATAACGAAAGGTCACTCCCGAAGATCCGACAACAAGTCGCAATTCAAAATACATGTCTGATTCAGCAACATTTGAATTGAGATCTGCAATCTTTCTTTCTCGGAATACATACCTTTCACATAAATTACACTTCATCAGGTTTAACAAAACACATGTTGTGTGATTGTGGGCACGTTTGCTGATCCAAACGAGAAAATATGTACCAAATAAAATTAATGGTCAACTCTACCTATATACTTAACAATAATGCAGAGTCATTTATTTGTTTGTTGGGTGTTTGTTTGTTTGTTTGTATTTTACCTGCCGGATCGGGAGCAAGAAATAAAAAAATAAAAAAATAGAAATGACTTTGAAATTCCGCCCGCGAAATGTCAAAATGTTTTACCGCTACTCAAGTTTTCCTCTTATACGCAGCTCATACATTTTACAGCGTGTAGAATTTATCTTCGTGTGCTGCTAACACAAACGCGTGATTAAAACCGCCTCCCAAATGTAACATTATATGTTTACTCAAATTTAGGGTAAACAGGTTAGCGAGAAAGTGGCACGTGACAAATGTCTGGCAAGTTGTATACAGGTGTGCATTTTATGGACGAATTTCAGATAAAGATGAACCGTTGCAGGGGCGGATCCAGGAATTTCGGTTAGAGGGGGCGCCAACAATTGTCAACATAATATATTGGGAGAAGATATGGGAGCGCAGGAGGCGCGAAGCCCCAACGCCGAGATCTTCTCAATCTTCTCGAGATTTTTTTAGGGGGGGCGCGCGCCGGGTGCGCCCCCCCCCCCCTGGATCCGCGCATGCGTTGAAACAGGTGTGGTCCCATTATGCTTCGTTGTTTTGTTTTTGTCGAGATTTTCTCAGACGAGATTGAATGTTAAAGTCGGTGAATTTGAATGAAAAATGTTTTAAAAATGGCCGGGAAAACCTATACTATCCGGATACCGATATAACAGGGTCACTATAGGGAGTAGCGGCAATGCATGTTTTTACTGGAGGAATGGCCTCATTACGTGTACGTGTCGCCTTACATCTCTGGTTGATTACCAGAAGATTCGCGAGAAGGACGTTGGAGGTATAGGCTGATTGGTGGCAGGGAAAGGGTAGATTGGGTTCCAAACGGGGCCCAAAGGGCTTGCAATCAATGGTAGTCCGCAATCACTTTTTTTCCTGCAACCAAGATCGAGTACACTATCACTGTACATGCATTCAAAGCAAGTACACCCAGCAAGAATGGGACCGACGGACTCCCCTCATTAGTCCCTCATACCTATACACTCTAGACTGTTGTTACCTAACGCCCCCCCCCCCCCCCCCCCTAAGAACCTAAACAGAATTCCTGTGAAACCACAACATTCCGCAAGCACAATGGCCACGACAAAGGCGGAAGGGGTTCTCTCCGTCCCATATACCCAGCACGATATGTGGCAGAGGGGTACCCCCCTCTTATCCCTATACTTTATACGCACTCAACACTATTGTAACCTAACCCATCCCCCCTTGAAACCTAAAAGGAATTCCTGAGATTCCGGGAACACAATGGTCAACACAAAAGAGGGGGGGTTTTCTCTGCCACATATCGTGCTTCATATGACGTCCCATGTCTTGCTTCATGTCATGTACGACTGGATGATCAATGCTCAATGTGCCGTTTGCGTACTATTTTTTTCTTAGGTTGGTTATAGGCAATTATCATAACTGGGCGTATCTAGCCCATACTGTCCGACATTTGCTGACTGTACGCTTGCTATACCTTTAACGTACAAAATACCGAAACACGCCAGTTCTGTTGACCTCTCAGTCTATTAGTAAGACATTAGGTTGGCTTCTTTTCAACCTGTTTTTTGAAATAGGCTAACTGAATAATCAAAAAGCATAACATTTTCGGGGATTTCAGGATATAGTACCCCTTTAAAATAATCCCCGTCCGCTGGCCCTCAAACATTTGTTCGAGGCCCGTGGATAAATCAAATAAATTTGCCGACCGGATCAGCGACTTCCTGTGATAAAAGTTCAGACGCCGCGACGTCTAAAGTCGAGAGTCCTTTTCCCTCTGTCTTCAAGCAAAAATTTCCCGGCGTTTTGTTTTGTTGGTTTCTTTCTGAGGGGGTTTTTGGGGGGGGGGGGGCGTAATTAAAATGACTTTGTACAACGGTGCAGGAAACGAAGGCGCGTGCGGCGAATGCTAAAAGTAGTGAAGGGGAACGCGCATATTAAATGTATTTGAAACAAAACCAAATTGATGGACGAAGTTTCGGCAATCATTCTGGGATCCAACTTCACGAACAAAAACTTAGTAAATAAAGACACAGTACTTTTAATAATTTATTATACAGGGTGTTCCCAAATAAAACCGGACAAAGCGGTCTTTCGCTGCACTAACAGGCCTTTTTCCAAAAGAAACAGATTTGTTGAGAAGACAGGAGTTTTTGTTGTTAGAATTCTACTGACTGAGGGGAACCAAGCTATTTTTTATCTCACGCCGGTCCAACATTTGCACAAATATTATAAAACAAATATATTCTGAGATTCCGATTAAATAGATATACAAAAAACGGACTACCTTTTTTTTCAGTGATATTGAAAACCAAGATTAAATTCGATAAAGACCTGTTTAAAACAAAACTTGTAACAGGCCTTTAAAAAAAAACAATTGTGGAATTTTGTTGTTAGAATTCTACTTCTTCTTTCGTATGATGATGTGCAGCTTAACTTGTTGCTGCATACATCGGTTTGATGACATGAGTGGAAACAGGGTAGACCGCGTGAAGATTGTCATCTCCCATCCCATAAGTCTACTGACTGAGGGGAACCAAGCTATTTTTATCCCCCGCCGGTCAAAAATTTGCACAAAATCGAATATAAACACCCAAGACGCAAACGACCGGGGGCAAATATCAAGGCAAGACCGTCAACGCGATATTTCTTAAGTGTACATGTACATGTACATGTACACTATATAACACGCACAGTGTAATCGTGATAGTTTAAAGAAAGCTATGGAGAGTCAAGTGTTTCGTTATCTAACACGAAGACTGGACGGAGCAGCGGGCAAAGATTTACGTAAAAGAGCTCACCACTGCAAAATGGACTTATTTATTTCATCTCATAACCAGTGGCGAATAAAGGGGGTCCGTTCCCCTCCCTGTCGAAGGGTCCCGCGCTCCCCTTACCGTTGAAAAAACTGCACACAAACAGTACATCTTTTGCCATACAGTGCCTCCCTTAAAAAAATCGTAACCCCTACAAATTCAACTCACTAGTTGCGTCGCTGGTGACGGTAAAATAAAAGTTCCGTCAGAGAGAATATATGTACTCAGCAAACTATTTATAAATATTTATAAGGACGCAATCATATAGGCCATCAACTACTGAAAACCAGAGTTTTCACCAAACATCGAGTCCGAGTCACTTGTCATTGTGACTCGAGCCCGAGTCCGAGTCACAAAAAATGGGACTCGAGTCCGAGTTCGAGTCGCGAGTAATACAACTCTACTCAAAACTGCTTCCGAAACACTGTTGTTTTTATGACGCCTCAAATGCCGACATGGGGGTCAAGTCCCTAAGTAATAGTCCGGGAGGCAAGAAGCGAAATCGACCCATTAAAAATGTAGAGGGGTTCAAAGAGATTTGTCATTTTCTCTCAATTTCTCCAGGACTTGTCCCATTTGTTTTTGGAAAAGTCCGTGAACTCGTCATAGATATTACTTTCTGGTCTAAGTGGGTTTGTAAGGGAACAAAATAAAAACTTTAAAACATTATCATGTTCGTCCCATGTGCACGAGGTCCATATAAATCAGTAGGGCTCCTTTCCGCACGAGTGCCAAGAAATAACCATGTACTTCAGGGTACCATCCACGTTGCACTATTTGCCGGTGAACAGATCGCAGCGTGAATTTGGCCTGGGGCGGCCCGGGCTTGTAAGCAAAATCCCCAATCAACTGTTACGTGGAAGGTCGAACCATTGTCGGACATCGTGTACTGACGTGTGCAACTGGACTAATCCTGTCGTGAATGTCATTTTAGTATTACGGTATTTTCACTATTTTTCGAAAAACGTTCAGAACCAACCAAGGTTTTCAGCTGTAGTGAGACAAAGTAGTCAAAAGAGAAAGGAATTATATATTCAATGTGCAAAAGGCAGCATCGAACGGAATGGGAAACGACAAAAACTGAACAGAAATTAACGTCAGCGGGCGACTTTTGAGCGGTCGGTGCCGACTGCCATACTGGGTAAACATTTCATAAAAAAGTATTGGCACAACATATAACAATACGTTTACGAATAGCTCCATGGTAATACGGTAGAGCTGCAATCCACTTCAATCACCTGATATTTATTTGGTGGATGGAACCACTTTGTTATAGGTCCATGGTATTGTGAAGCACACGGCCATTCATGTACGTTGATCGGGGATTGTGCTTACAAGCCCCGGCAAAAATCACGCTCCGATTAGGTCATCGGCAAATAGTGCAACAAGGATGGTACTTCGAAGTACACGGTTATTTCTTGGCACTTGTGTGGAAAGCTATAAAGAAGCCATGCTGATTTCCATTAACTTTGTGCGCACGGGACGAAATTAATGTTTTAATTGTTTATTTAGTACCCCTAAACCCACTTGGACCAAAAGGTATAACCTGTGACGAATTGGGAGAAAAACAATTAATTGGACCCCTGGCCTATTTATGCGCATGCATGCATGAGTTTGGATTTACATGTACATTAGGAAACTGGCCTATACTACAAAATACTAGTACTACTTGAGTAAACTGCATTATGCAGTACTCTTACTACACTAGCCTATGTGAATTGTGTGGTATTTTGTATAGTACAGTTCATTGTACCCAAATGAACGCCTTGGACGTTATGGTTAATGTACGGTAAATTCCAACACAATAACTCATCGTTGTCAACACAATAACTCATCATTACCAATACAATAACTCATCATTACCATTACAATGATATTTCAGTAACACAATTTCTGTCCATTATTAAGTAAACAAACACAACAATACATTCACCCCCCCCCCCCCCCCCCCATACAAAATCCTGCGTACGGGCCTGTGTGACTGGCAGTGCACTTACATGTACATTGTAGCCTCATTGTACTCGGTCTTTGTTGTTCACGGTAACAATGGGAGTCTGGATTTTACATAGGGCCTTTTCGAAACCGTTGCTTCGTTTTGGCTTTGGCTTAAGGCGATTTTTGACTCCCAACTGCAAGATCTCCAGCCACATTCTGACGCCTGTTGTACTTCAGAAACATTCACTCGATTGATGTGAACCCAAAAGTTAGACTATTTCAATTTTCTTCCATTTCTATTTGCTTCTCAGTATTTCGGAATTCGGAGGCGAAGCCAAAGCCAAAGACGAAGCAACGGTTTCGAAAAGGCCCATAGGCTATAAAAATAGCTTCGGAACACGCCCATACCAGCGATAATCGGACTCGGCGCTGCGCGCCTCGCCCGATTATCCTGCTGGTATTGGTGTGTTCCTCAGCAATTACCCTTTATATAATGTAAGGATTTTCTTGTTTACCTGACAGCATGGACACTACAGCGGCTATGAGGAATGACAGCACGATGGCAGGCCCCGCCTCCTCCTTCGCCACCTCCCCAGCTAATACGTAGATACCCGCCCCCAAAGTACCGCCCACTCCGATGGCAGTCAGGTCGGCCACGCCAAGACATCTCGACAGCTCTGTGGTCACCAGCTCCTCGTGGTCCAGAGTCTTGGTGCGAGCCAGGCTCCGCAGTAGCGACTTCACCGGCTGGCGCATCGCGAGCTGGTTTAGGCGACCGTCGAACGCGTCGTTTTCCCCGGTTGGTTTTGGCGCTAGCGCCCGTGCCCGCTTTTACGATCCACAGGGGATCGGCAGGCAGAGTTACTGGTCAGCTTTTAGGATGGTTGCATGCGCCTGGTGGTGTAGGATATGCGTAGATGAGTGTCTGTATACCTCTGATGTCAGACATGTCATCTAACTCGGGCCAGATAGCATCCCGGATGCTGCGCGTTGAAGCATGTCACACACTCTTGCTCACAGCGCACAAACCGTACACGACACGACATTACATGCGAAGACTAGACGTGTACTAAAATACATGTACTTACGACGTTAACGAGTAACTCGGTCGCGCGAGGGCGCTATGCTGGTTCAAGACGGAGGTGGGGTGCAAATCATTGACATTTGGAATAGAAACTGTTTCACTTCCCTTGCTGTAAGGTTTTATATTACATAACCTGACAGTTCTGAAATTACAAGTAGAGTACATGTATTTCTAAATGTTGATCCTGTATGGTAATTGGGAGTATCAAATATGACAAAGTCATATTGATTTCATAACATTTATTATAAAAACATTTATTATAATATCCAAATAATATTGCTTAATGGGTGCGTTAGCATTGACTTTACATCGTACGCACGGCGTACGCAATGTTGACACTGCACTTCGTGCGCGTACGTATACATTATTGACGGCTAATAACTTGTCCAAAAGCATTATAACACAATTCAAAACAAGTATAATCCAAAATATTTACTCTTTTGACATTTTCGACTTTATTTGGTATGTGGTAGTTTTAATGTTAACGCATTACAGTTGCTAGTCTGACTACCACAATCTCAAGGACACGGGAACTCAGCATTTTAACCCGTATACAGTACAAATAGGTCCGATTATTGTGTCAACCGCCCTGATTTCTTCTGGGTGCATGACGTCATTTCGTCGAGCCCTCATTGGACAACTTTTATCCGGACAAGGCAGCAAGCTATCCACAATGCTTTGCGCACCATGCTTCCTTCACAAAATGCTGTGAAGCGGATTAGCCATTCACAGCGATGGGCGGTGGGAGCGAGCGTGTAAAGTGAACATATGCAGAATGGCATGGTGTTTGTACATCTTGTGTTTTCACGTTATATAATTATGTGGAATTAGAGCCACAATAAGAATTAATTAAGATTATATCCATACCGGTAACTCTTGTATACGGCATAATATCCCATTCAACGGAATAAACGCCAAGATGCCAATTAAAGTCGCGCCCCAACTGTTACCGACAAATACCCGGTGTCATATGACATTTGAGCTCGTGGGCTCTTTCCCTCACACGTGAGCCGTCACTGTCTCAACTACGTGTATACATTCACTTATACATGCGCAGTATGCTAATGAGTCCGTATTTCACAGAGTCGGAGTTTCCAACAACATCGCTCACCGCCATTCTGATGACGTATTCGACGAGCCTCAAGCTCTGTTGTGTTTTCTTTAGGTTCTTATTCCTCCATAGTTAAGTTTAAACACCTGTTCATTTCTTTACTTCAAATTATTGCTATGACAACGTTTTCTACTATCAAGTACATACACAATTTGTAGATGCAGGTACGAAAATTACAAAAGGTTCACCAATTTGTTTTACACATTTTACATAACCGTTTATATAGTGATTACAGATATAATCTATCAAGATACATTTTACATAAAAAGTACATAATTACTCGAGCTATGCTATATAAATTGCATAGTACATAGGCTATATAATTAATATTATTTCACGTTCATATTACAGGATATATATACTTTTACTTTTAAGGTGATTATGACGAATAAGTGGCCCTGGACCATGGACATCACACACCACGACTTTTCTATACATTCTCACGCCTCTATACAATTTTTTTTTCTTTTCATTTTTACATGTATTTAATAACATACAATATTTTGGAAGCGACGAATCTACATGGAGGTGTTTTTATAGAGATTTATCTGTTTATACATTGTACGTAATAAACTAAAATGTTACATGTTTATATGTTTGCCTATACATAGCTGTTTTTGCACTAAAGCACACTTTGCGAAAAACAAAAACAAAACCAAAGTCAGAAACAGCTTTTATTGTCGGAGTAGAAACATTTAACATTCTTTTCAGACTGCATGTCATTTAAGAGATGTGCCGAACCAAAATAGTATTGGTATATATCGATCTAGGTAAACCCAAACAACGTTTGGTTTTAGATCAGGAGAAATATATGTGTTTATTTTCTTCTGACTAGACTCGGGAGTCATTTCAAACGAATTAATTAAATCTTTCCTCCTGGTCGTTTCTGTTTCCAACGCCAAACTACCGTCGACGTGATCTTTGGCTCAAACATTTCTGTTTAAGGTAGTTTTGTTTAAAGAAATTCTAGAGAAGTTTTCAATGAAATTATGACTTTAAAAGAACCACTTTTTGTACCAAATACGTTTTGGTTGAACGCATTGGTCGATTACAACAATTACCCTCTCCATCTTTACTCTCATACCTGGGACTTGGAAGGACGGAGAAACCAGAAGTTACACATTTTCAGTATTTGTTGACATCTTAATATGTGAAAGGAAAGGGGTACATATCAGTGGTAGAGAGAACAGACAAAATACATTCTCCGGGTGCTACCTAATGGTGATACCAAAACCCAAATACATTTGTTACACGATATAACGAACATTTCTTATGACAAACAAACAAACAAACACCCCAACAAACAAACTGCAATTGATTACGCGTACATGTACATGCATACATATAGAACCTCTGTACAGTGTTAGAGAAGGCTTCATTTCGTAGTTATTTAATATATATAAAAAAACAACTTTACAACCAAGTTAACAAAACGTTTGACCGAATTAGACCTGTCATTAATTGACTTCTTAAACAAGCTTACATAAAGTATTCTGACACTGTTGTGTAGGCCCTATGCATGTATAAATCGTGCTAGTCAAGGCATTATTGAACGTTTTTTGTTCCTTTTCCCTTTCGTTTTTCGACCTAAAGGCAAATCCTGTAAACGTAACATACAAGGTTTGTCCCCAAAGTCTTCTAAAGGTAGTCAAAGAAAAGTGACCTAAGACTCTCATTTAGGAACGCGACGAAGGGAATGAGAAACAATAGCAATGAGAAACTCGTAACCGTAGCCTTTGGTGGCAGCAAACAGCTTTTATGTAGTGAAACAGTCGTGCTTATTCACGGTATCGGTCACTTCCTCAATTAAAGACTTTTTGTTATCAATGCTGTGCAGCGAAACAAATGTATCCAAACTAACAAACTAAAGCCTTTAGAGCATCGAGCAAGTTTCGCATAACCCGTTTTGTGTATAGTGTTATATATAGTTTAGCAACAGAGTTGCGAATACTTTGTTTCATAATTCCATAGGATATCAAACGCAATACTGCATGCACAATATACATTTGGCGGTTCTCCCCGAGGTGTTAACGCAAGGACGGGAGTGTTTTATTTACCAAACACAGAAACAGTACAAAAGTTTAACAAAAACATAGACTGGTTCACACGGTTAATCCGGTAACAAAGTCGTGGCTGGAAACAAGGCCAGTCGCAAGGCGACTGTGCCCCAGCCGCAATACTGGTCTTGATCTCTCCCATCAGACAGGAGTCTCCACATTGCCTTCGTCAGCCGTTTTCCCGGCAAACTTTGGAGACGCCGACGCCTCGTCGATGCACTTGCCGTTGGTGCGGGCGGGGGGACGGCTGGAGAGTGGAGGCCAGGAAGAATCGGCTAGCAGCTCCTGCTCAACCTGGTCGTGCTTTTTCAAGGTGATGGTGCGGCACGTACGGCAGGTGATTAGACGCTTTATCCAGCCGCTCTCAGCGATGAAATTCTGCAAGGTCGGCCACAGAATGACACAATTACATTGTAAACGACAAATACAAAACCATTTTGTAATTGGCTTGGAACGTAAAAGGCTTATAGCTAAAGCTGTGAGGCAGACTTACCTCAAGCAGAAAAGCGGCCAGGAAGTACGCTATGGCCAAACCAAGGATCATACATCGGAAATCCAGAGGAACTTTCATCAACTGTCGACGAAATAAGAAAGTTTAATACAAACGAAAACGCAAAACATGAACTTACTAGTTCCAGCATAATTGATGTTGTATTAATTTTGTAATAATCGTAGGACTGATTTACATGAAGTACTTACGTTAAAAAAATTGTATATTTCTGGAACGTACACCATAAGAACGAAAGTGGTGAACAAAAGCAGTACTATCAGATCAATGCTGAAAAGAACTGAAACAAAGATAAGAAAACGTACCACACTTTGTTATACAGATTTTTGAAGACGTGTTTTTATGGTGTACATGCACTTGAAAGGAATTTGTATTCGAGGTTCAACTGCTACTTGTCACTATCTTGACTTTATTATCACCATTATACCACCGCCATTGGCTTCTTACTGTTACAATCACCAAGTTGTTTTCTCCAGTTCCACCAGTTTCTCGCAAACCCTCAGAAAACACCGAGTATACAGTGTATCAATATCACCACCGCTGCCATTTTTTCTCGGACTTTGCTGCTCTAGTGGCGACACCTAAGACCATTAACGCATTGATCACCGTTTACCGTCAGCAAATAATCACCTTAGCCTCCCTTAAACTTCACAAATTGCTCGTCAGCACCAACATAACCTCCAACACCGCAATCAATATCATCCCCGAAATCATCAGCATCACCGCAATCAACAGCACGAGCTTAATCAGCATCATCACCGCAATCAACAGCATCACCGCAATCAACAGCATCACCGCAATCAACAGCACGAGCTTAATCAACATCATCACCACAATCAACATCATCACCGCAATCAACAGCATCACCGCAATTAACATCATCACCACAATCAACATCATCACCGCAATCAACAGCATCACCGCAATCAACAGCATCACCGCAATCAACAGCACAAGCTTAATCAACATCATCACCACAATCAACAGCATCACCGCAATCAACAGCATCACCGCAATTAACATCATCACCACAATCAACATCATCACCGCAATCAACAGCATCACCGCAATCAACAGCATGCATCACCGCAATCAACTGTATTACCACAATCAACACCATCACCACAATCAACCTTATAATCATCATAATCACCACTATATCATAATCACCACTTTATCACTAGAATATTCACATTACCGTTCATTCATCATCACCTTCTTCATCACCTCATTTTCGCCATTACTTTCACCTCCTACCACCTGCGACATTAGACTAACGTCTTACTGTTGGTATAAATCGGTTTTCGGTAGGGTGGTCCCTTTGAGAAGAGGAAGGAAACCACGATGTACTGGAATGATGAGATAAGGAACATAGTAGTGGCCTCGTAGTTGAGAAAATTCACGATGCTGTCTTCTTTAGGAACTAGTGGCGTAAACCTGAAAGGAAGAAATATATATAATTTGTTTTTTGTATTGCTATGCAGAATATACAAGGATACTGTGGTGCTTAATACAGATTCACAGGTTTTATTTTTTCTCCGTGCTTACAAAAGAAAAGAAGGGATACATGTATTGCTCCCAATTTCCTTTTTAGCATGAAGGCCTTAGGCCAAGAGTTCGATCCAGTAAACCCCGCCCACTGCGCGCGTGGGTAATTCCCACGTGCTTCTTCCCAATGCCAAACTGCATGTTCCAGCCGCGCGCGGCTGTGATTGGTCAGTACACCACTAGGCGGGGCTTACTGGATCGGTATATTGCAAGCCGTAGCCAGTTATTACCCAGCCAAAGAACGTGCCCGAATTACTTGGCTGCGGCCTCTACCATTGACTCGTGTGTAATTTCAAGCCGCTTTGATCTGACTCACCAGGGCTGATTGATAAGCATGATGTAAGCCACAACCTGGACGACAATCTGCAGCAGAATGTGAGTGAAGACAGAGAAAAGAATGGAAGGATCCGTCAGGTTTGCTTGCGGCTTACGCTTGACGATGGAGGGGTAGGCCTCGTTGCGTGCGACTGCCGGAAAAAAACCCAAGAAACAAAATGGATGCATTGGGATCCACAGGGGCGCCACCAAGAGTTTAAATCGACGACTTTCCGTTATATTCTTTACCATCGTAACAATGCATCTTCTTCAACGCCTTCGCGGCATCGCCATTTTGTCAGATAAGATCGACACAAAAGAAAGGCACCCTTTGAGGTGCGGGTAAGTTCTGTTTTATTTACCAAAGTTATCCCAACCCTGACAAAATAAAATACAATCCACTAAGATCTGTAATCGCGTAATTCAGTTACCAAAATTCAATCCTAAAGCATCCAGTCTCACATGAACTCGCAACTGTGATAAAGACGTTCGTCTGTAATGCGCCGTATTTCTGGCCGCATGAGGGCGCTGTAAGACGCCATTTTCTGGGCACCCAACACAGGCAAAATTGCGTTTATTTAAGTAGTTTTAGTCACTTTACTTTATCTATAAATTGAATATTAGAAAGAATAACAATTTGGAGCTGTAAGAATATTTAAACTGACGTGAATTATCTCCTAATCACTTTTAATTATACCCCCAAATACCGTGAGCACAGCGCCCTCAACGTTCAATAATACGGCCTATTGACCAACCCTATAGTCCTGTTAAATGTGATCTAAGAAAAAGTAAATTAACTTGCGACTTGACTTTATTTACTATGCAGGCTGAAATCTCAACTTATGAGCAGCCACACTCTGTTTACTGAGATTTGAAGTATTATAGCGTTTGAAGCATGCAACATCAATTACTTTGTTCACCTACTGCACCTTTATGGCAAACATCTCGAGCAATATCAAGAAACCACAACAATCGAGATCATAATACGAAAGAAACTTACTCAACAGTGCCACTGTCGTGGTGATGGCGATATCCCAGTACATGAACATGGCATCGCTCGGAAAACCATCAACCTGACCAATCAATTAACGAATGAGATTCAGTCAGTATGTATATAACATGATTGTTAAGGAAATAAGTATGTGCTTGGTTGGTTTTAAAGTAGTACATTTAAAACCAGACAGATTCATGGACGATGGTTAGACTCGGCGATAATTAGCGTCCAGTCTTCTAGCGACAGAACATTATTTCTGTCACTTTCCCAATCATGAATCAAAATATTATACAGTTATCATCGACACGACTTACCGAATTCAAAATGACGACGGACGTGAACTGGATCATACTGTATATTGCCATGTACTTGAAGACGCCGAATGACGTCACTAAGGCGGCACGCCCTTCCCTGGTGAACGAATATGAACAATTCGGTTAATTGGTGCATTAGGTATTAAAATGGAAGGCCATTTTAATACCAACCTTGCTTTCAGGGTCTACTTTCCACCTCGGGTTCTCTGTATTATTATTATCCGATCCTACAATAGCATGATTACGTGCGTCCAATCCTGCTCAAAGCAATCTTCCCTTTTCAATTTTGCTTTTTACAATCTTGTTTGGTGTTACACTGAATAAATGGCATTTTCCAACTTCAAGCTACAGCGAATTGATTGTGTTTGTGGACACTGATTTAGCATTGCCAGGATTTAACCTATCATGTATAAAACCTTTTATTATGCAAGGTTTTTGATCGTGCAAAGCACAATGACGAGTTGGCGTACAGTGACAAGATGGTGACGAAGTTGGTTATTTGCGGATAGGGGCGAGAAATGCAGGCACGGCTTTGTAACAATAACAAATAAATTTAAAATAATCCTAATAATCCTAATGTGCTGTGGTATATCGCAATGTACTTAGTCGTAGCTTCAAAACACCTATTAATCAATCGGTCTGGTTAACCTCACTCACTTGACGAGGATGGGCACACACTCGATGTTCTGAATCTGTGAGGTGAAGGGCGAGGCGACGGACGCCTCGGCCTCGGACAGGGAGATGCCCGTGTGTGCGGTCTTAAGAGCCCCGCAATCGTTGGCACCGTCACCGCACATACCCACGTGTAAGCTGTGAGAATGACAAGGGACATTATCATCTGTGACAATGTAAAACAGATCACTGTCTGCCTTTTTAAGATTTTTATCCCTTGTCACTATGTATAAATTCAAATTGTGAAATTGTGAAATTGTAAAATTGTAATTTTGTGAAAATCAGGATTGTTTTTTTTTTGCATTTCGGTTATTTGGGACAAAATAACTTACTCTAGATCTTGAATGGCCTCGACAAGTTGCGCTTTCTGGTCCGGCGACATACGTGCGAACACTGTACCCCTTGCGGCTATCTAAACCATACCACAAGATTTATATTAATGCGCAAGTAGTATTACAGCCACAATACTATGTATTTTTTATGGTACGTGTATTATCGCTATTTTCGTTTTATAAAACAGTATAATCATATTTTATAATAAAATTGTAGTAGTGTAACACATTAGTTTATTACACACATTAGCAGTGGTAAGTTTGAATTCTCTGCAATCAAGAAGGTTATAGATGGATCGTTTAATACATGTTTATATTCAATTAAATCCCGTAACCTGTAATCTAATGGTTAAAAGTCACCTTGGGCATGAGTTCAGGAAAGTGTTCCGCCATGATTGCAAATGTCTTGCCGTCCATAGCGAAGTGGTACGAGTTGATATCAATGGCCGTCTCGGCACCTGAAAACGTCAACTGAACATCGTCTGAAATCTAGAACAGAAAACACTCCAAGACTGAACCAAGATAGATGTATATAACAATAATTATTATAATAATTTATTTATTTGTATAGCGCACATTCTATTATTGTTTTTTATTTAGTTGCGCTTTACACAAACAAATTCTAAAAATACCCAACAAATTTAAGTTAAAAAGAATCGGATCTAGTATAAAAATACACTAAAATACAGTTGTAATAAATTTAAGTTATTAAAACACTATGTCAGAAAGAAAGACATACACAAGCGCACACAAATTAAAACCCTGAGCCCTCACCCCATCAACTGCGCGTTAAAGTAAAAGCCAATTTAAACAGATGCGTTTTCAACAGTGCTCTAAAATAGGTTTCGGCTGGCAGTTTCGCAATAACTATATACAAAAGATAACAATCCGACATTTGTAAAACACATACGACATCAGACGGTTTTCAGCTCAGCTAACCAGAGCCTTATTTTTCTTTCATACTTATATTTTAGTCCGGGTCGTACCTGCCCATTTTCCCGCCGGTAGTTGTTGCTGTTGGCGTGGTGCACGTTCGTCTCGATCGGCATATACTTAACAGTGGGCTGTTGTTCGCCGACAGGGGGCGTTGCTTCAACTTCGATGACGGCCTCGGTCGGCCCGATCATGCCGCACTTCTTTGCCATGTGAATGGCGGTCAGTTTGTTGTCGCCTGATGATGAGAAAAAAAGTGATTGGCAAAAACCTGTCTTGACCTTTGCGTAACCATTCATGCTGGATACTGTTGAATAGAGTTTGGAATGCATAATTGTTACATTAATTTTGTAGCATTTGAAACGAATCATGATTAGCTGCATTTTCGGAAGGAACCTGGGCGTCAGTCCTGTTTTATTGCCCAAGTCAAGTCACCAACATTTGTATTTTAATCCGCAAGACGATGCCTTACCTGTCACCATGACAACCCTGAGGTCGGCCTTTTTCAGTTTGGCGATGACGGGAGTCGTCTGTGGCTTTAGCGTGTTCTGCATGATGATCAGCCCCAGCATCTGAAGATCGCACTCGACCTCGTGCCTGTACGTGTCAAAGTTCAAAGTTCACACGTTAAACAAAAGTAATTGCACATTTTGCAACTGCTGAGCTCATTGAATAAAATATATATGCCAAAGTTCAAAGAGCAATAAGGTAACATTTCGACCGAACTTGGATTACGCGCGTAAACAAAAAAATCCCACCTCTGCAACTTTTGAACTGTGTGGTGCTTCTCCTCCAGCTCGCGACTGGCGATGGCAAGGACACGCAATCCTTGTTGAGTGTAATATTTCAGGACGTCTTCAAAATCTCCAGGAACTGAAATTAAAGAGATCGAGTGAACTCTGACATCGTGTCCACGTAGAATATCATTCTCCAAACTACACCGAAACCATGTGGCTTTTAATTTGCATTTATCCAACAACGAAGTTTGATATTAGCCTAAAATATTGATTTAATTGGGGTAATGCGATAAATGCTGTTGTTTCAAATTTGTTAGACTTGTTAAATTTGTTACAAAATTAATCATACAAAATGTTAAACTTAAGGTCACGTCTCACTCGTAAACGGTTCAAAGGGCATCAATAAGAGCCCTCATTTCCTCAAATTCCAGGTGAAACAGGTCCACTTGTTAACCAGTTAACATCGCCGAGCCGAGGGGCGGGATTATTTTTAACGAAACTCGATCCGAAGCGGGTTCAGGCTGATAGTGTCGGGAAGCACACCCACGCATTTCCGGCCTTGCTCGCTGCTGGCATAGATTTTCGAACTTGAACTTGGCGTGTTTATGCGTCATCCGTTTTGAATTTAGGGAAATGTTTGCGTTTATATACGTCATCCGGCGCGAACTGGTTAACCTACACCCATCGGAGGAGCAATTCCCCCCAAAAACATTATCAATTATATAGTGTTCATGCCTCATCTACGCCAAATCTAAGCAAATTAGTCTGGCCCTGCATTTTATGGCTACAGTAGATAGCACCGAGTTTGGATGAACTACCTGAAGAGGGTTCGCACATTAGAGCCACGGTCTCGGGCGCTCCTTTGACGAAGATGCTGTAGTTGACTGATCTGGCCGTCTTGGCGATGACACTCATCCGCTGGAGACCGGAGGAAAACGGAAACTGCTTCAGGATTCCAATCTCCTCCTGGTGAAATGTGAAAAACAGATTATTTTATTAAGAATGACTAAAAAAGACAAAGGTATCCAAGCTTGAAAAAAAACCTGGCATTTAAAAACAACGTAAAAGTTTCGTAAATAAAATAATGGTATTTCAGAGTCTGCATGGTGTTCAATATGCGGACAATTTTTTTAAAGAACCAACATAAATTATCTTCAGCCTTTTTGCTTCTGAATAAGATCTTGTTAAGATTGAAACATTATAGACCACTTAACTTATTTGATTTTAACATAAATTATAGTCGAATTTCTTACCGTTTCGCCTTCAGACGAGTTGACAATCGTGGGCATATAGACATCAAAGTTTCCCAGTTCTCCATCACTTGGTTCGCTTAAATTCTGTAAGTAAACATTTTAAAGTAATTAGTCTAAACAAATTGGGAAAATATACATAATTTAACCCTCAATCTCTATGTAAATATAAAAAATGTTACTTCTTTCACATAAAATCAGGGTCAAAATGACCCAGAAAGATTTCTTTTACTAAAAAAAGTGTAATGTTTGACCTTTTTGACCCAGAAAAGGGTAAAGAAAATATAGATTCAGATTCAGCGTCAATCTGATCCAACCTGCAAATAAATGTGGGGTGCGTTCCACTTACGCGAACTGTTTGCGCGAACGTTCGCCAACGTTTTGAGTTGGCGTTAGTTGAAGTGGAACGATATTTAAAAAACTACGTTTTCAAAATGGCGGCGCCCAGTGAAAGTGACATCGTTTGGTTCGCTGCTTTTTGTCCAACTCATTATTTTTCTTTAAAAAATCTCTGTGAATGCTCAAAACAATCCACCGTTTATAACGAAAAGTATAAAACGTAAATAAAAACCGTGAAAAGAACCATGCCGTCTGCTAACCGCTTCGCCATCATTAAAATACGTCACTGGCCAACAGCGAACAGCTCGGAATGTCGTTCGCCGTTTTTGCTAACGTTTGCCAACATAATTGGCGCACATTGCGTTCCACTCACGCGAACAACGCTAACGTTGGCCAACGTTGGCAACGTTCGCTGTAGTGGAACGCACCCGTGGTGTTAATTTAACACAATTCGGAATCTATATAGGACAATACCAGTACAATTTATCACCAGGTGCTCCTATACAGATACCAACGGTACAGCGTTTGCAGTGCAGCAATTTTTAGAGTTTACAACATTTCCGGAATCAGATGAGATTTCCGGAGTCGCAAACGATGAAAACCCTGCTCACCCATTTGATGGACTGGAACATCTGAAGATCCAACGGGTCTCCTTTGATCTCACCGTCAATTACCGTCAGAGAGTGACAGGTGGCCATGGCAGCCACGAACGGGCCGAACGGAATCTTCGACGGATCGGAAACCATGACGAAACTGTCAATTTGTTAAAAAGAAACAGAGTACGGGTATGAATATTAGGGTAGTGCCTTATTATATATTTTTGTTTTAGGGATGGTGTATGCTCAAGTCTTGTACCTGTCCTTCTTCACAGGTGACACCGCGAGCAATTCCAGATGGTCTTCTGTCAGGGTACCTGTCTGAAAGAGAGAAACAGAAATAACGATTCTTGACACCTTTCTTCTGGATTTAGTGAGTTTGGGTTATTAAAAAGGTGATTAATAAGTGTTTTGATAAGAAACCTCCTGCAACCGCTCAAATCACCACTTCGATGTGAGGGTTTACCTTGTCGAAGCAGATGACATCCAGCATGCCAGCTAGGTTGATTCTTTGGGGACTTATGCAGAAAATCTTTTGGTTCTTGAGCCGTCTCTGGGCGTACACCATACCGATGGTCAGGGCAGCGGGTAGGGCTGGGGGCACGGCGATCGTAAATACGTCTAGGGCCTTCAAGATGATGTCGTGCGTCTTGGACTGGGAGACGTTGACAAAAACAACTCGAACTTTGTAAAAATAATTAACTCCATGCACGGGTTTCAATATTATGCATACCAACGGCGCCGGCACCTGACGCCCACGCGAAGACGTTTATATGGTTGCTTCGTCTCGCCGTGTGTCTCCCATCTAAGAACTTTCTAAAGCGCCATCTACCGTTTGTACTGGGACTTCATACTCCTGACATTTATTACATTCGTTTTCACCCAGAGTAATCCTTGAAACTTTATATATTGGGGAATAGTGAACGTTTTAGGTTCTACCGCCACAATACAAAAAGGCATTTGCCGCTTAGATCGAAAGAAAGATGTATACAGAGGTAACTTACATGATGAAGAACCTTGATTGTGACGACGTAAATCGCACCAACGAACGCTGGGGGGAAATGGAATTTGTTTAGTGACGTAATACACACACGACGTTTCACAAAGATGGTCATCGTTGACATGACAGCGTTAAAGAACTGACAGAAGGCAAACGAAAAACGGGGAAAAGAATTAACAATTGTTAACTTGTTTTGCCAGATTCGAATCTTATCTCACCGATGGAGGCCAGGATACAGATGAATCTGATGGCGTCCCTGTGCATCTTGAAGTCGATGGGTTTGGGGAAGAGGATTGATCTGACCAAGGACCCCTTTGCTGTCGAAAAACCTGTACCGATTAAAACAGGTGTGTATGCCGTGAATCACTGTGAGAAACGTTAGCGCATTCATATGATTAACAATCCAAGAACCTACACTCCTGTTTCAGATTTACCCAGACTCCAAATACAAAATGCTCAGTCCCTTTCCGGGTCAAAATCGACACCCTTTAAGGTCACAATGACATAGATAAATGCTTTTTTGATCAAAGTGTCGTTTTTCACCTGACAAAAAAAAACCAAGCAAATATGGATTCACATAAATTTAAAGTCCCATTCAAATAACCCAAACTTATTTGATACAGCCACTCAAGTGTGAAAGCGAATCGATACCTGTTCTTACGACTACGGCAAGGATAGGCTGCCTCTCGGCCGATCGCCCCTGCAGTATCTCCGTGCCGCAGAACAGCGTGTGTCTCTTGTGGGTGTCCGGGCAGTACATCGGGGGCTGTTCGTTCTCTCTGACCGGTGGACACGGCAGGCTGGTCTTGGTGATTGGAACTGACTCACCTGATGTTAAAAAAATAGTTTATGAAAACCTGTTTTCATTTTTTTTAAATGGGACATGTTTTATTTACATGTATGCGCATTCGAATCTATTACAATTATTGTTTTCTGCATTCTTACTCTTAATACATTTCACATAAGTAAAGTCAAACGGTCAAGAGTCTAAAATTTCATTTAAAAAGTAGGACTTTTCTGTGTTTTCCAAGGAACATACATGAATTAACAGCCAGTGCCCAGTACCGTCTCATTTTGCCAGAACGCCTCACAAAATATTAACATCATCCTGGATTATAATTTTGTTCAGTTAAGATTAACTCAGAATTCTTCATTGGAGTTTGGTGCAGTTTCGTATTCTCGTTATGTCGACAGGTGGATATAGTGTATAGCACTTTTGGTAAAGTCATTATTGCTCGAGGGAAAGTCGCCATTTTAAAACACAAAAAAAAATATCACGGTGTTTCTTAAAAGCATCTCATTCCATTGTAAAGATGATCACTCTGTATCCATTTCGCACATATAACAGGGACAAAAACTTGCTCTGTAAATCTAATTTAATAGATGCCCAGGGGTCCTTCCGTGATTCGGTGAAAGGAATACGTTTTCGTCGATTTCGGAGGCTGATTACGGCGCCATTTTGCAAATCCAAATTGTATACAAAAAAAGCTGATGGTGCTTTCGGAAATTACCCGCGTCTGTTTAAAGGTGGCGAGAGAATGCGGCCAATATCCTCTTGCACTTTGAAACACTGGGGAACTCTTCCCGCGCCGATGGAAGCAGGAAACAATGGTTTAATTCACTTTTCATTAATTAGAGAACAATAAGATTGTTAGTGCTGTTGGTGCACTTCACAGAGTATATTTACGATCGAGTATGTTGTATTTTGAGTAAAACCTGGGTTTTCTTACCTTGATGGTAAATTTTGAGTATAGAACTGACGAAACTCGCAGTACTGCTTTAATGATCACTTGTAAAAACAGGTGTATGCATTGTATTCCCATTGACGCCGGTATTATTTCCTCACTTTTGCATCGGATTATACGCATGACTGCACAGCAGTCTGTCCAGCAGCTGCACTGCACAATGCACCTGAGCGTGCACCCGTCACTAGAGTACAGCTGGCGCCAGCATATCGGACCCGTTAGCGGGCCGAGGATATTAAAAGTGGTTAATAACATACAACTTGATATTTAACTATTTTTTACACAAAAGCCCGAATTTCAGGCGCAATTTAAAAGTATAGGTTGCAGAGATATAGGACAACCTTAAAATGATGATCGGTTCCCCCCGCAATCATCTCATAATAAGTAGGTTTGGTAAGGAAGGTAACAGCGTACTTCAAGCATGGCAGCCACGTGCCCCAACAGAAACCTCAAGCTAAAATATGCCACCTCTAAAACCACACCAAACCAATAATCCACAGTCCTTCTTAAAGTTGCAGTAAAGTAAACGTACAACTAACCAAACAAACAAACATCGCAGACTGTGTACGGGTGTGTTATACTATTCATCTCGCATGCCGAGTTAGATTCGATCGGAGATCGATAACCTCAAAAAGGAAAGCATCGCCGAAAGAAATGAAATTTTCATTTCAGACAAAAGAGGATGAATAATTCCCTCGAATTGTACTCCGTTCGACTCCGATTCCCCCCTCCTACTTTCCTCTCTGCCGTTCATTCTCGGGGGTCTCATGGCAGCGGTTTCACAGCCGACGGTACCGCCTCTCGGAAGGCTTGCCAAGTCCTATTATTAGGAAGAGGCTCTATACAGTCCTGTATCGATTCCCCCTCGGATAGTAATCACCGACTTTCCTTGTTGTACCGGCGATGAAGGCTTTCCCCCTGTTGGTCTGGAAACACCTGCCTCTTCTTATTCCCTCCTCATTTGGTTCCCCCCCCCCCCCCCCCCCAGCCCCGCAACCTTGGAGGATGACAAAATCCCACTCACACCTCGCCCGGCAGTGCGGCTCAAATCAGGCGTGTGGTTTTGATGAACTGTGATTCCAACACAATCCAGCGCGTCATCCAGCAAACTGGGAGGGGGGGGGGGGGGGGGGTTGTTAGCATGGAGGGGTGAGGGGGGAAGCTACGTTGTTTCCCGTGATACCTTTCTACGCTATGACGCGCCGTGCAACGTGTGTGTTTCCCAGAAAACATGGTTATAGTTTCCGCAGAAAGTAACAAAATGTTGATACGTCACACAAAACGTAAGCAAAATCGATTGGCCCCACTATAGATGTGCACAGTGTACAGCGCTTTGATGACCGAAAGGTATAAATCCTGTATGTTATGAAACTTGCTAGATAAAGTGCTACATAATCTAGTATCTGACTGACTAGCACGGCTACTTATCGCAAATTTAATCATAAGCAGCGAGGTGTTGATATACGTTCATGTCTGGTTTTTAATATTGAAAATTACATATTAATGTAAACATTAATATTAACACTTTTCTCACCAAAGAGAATTGCGACTATTACTACTGACATTAAAGTGTTTAGGTTTTTAGGGTTTATTCTAGTTTCTGACACCCTTCTTTAAGAACCGCACGTTTGCTCTTACCCAACTTTATACAAGAGAACAACTTAACGACGAACAACTCGGGTGTAAACGTGACATTCGCCACCAATTTTGTTGTTGCAATTTCAATAACAAAAGGGGGAAATGCCTATATTAATTTTGGGACTTCGTTTAAATACAGAACATTGCGTCGATATAGACTTGTGAAATACGACCTTGAGGTGTAGCGGCTCCATTCATTGTGGCGTAGAGCCACTGGCTACCTGCGCAGTTTCACGTAGCGTTATCGTGCGTGGTTACCAATGACAAACCCAAACCGATTCAGCGAGGCGTTGAATCGGTGACGTCAGGAAAGGTCGGTCGCCCGCTGTCGGCGGTTGTCATTTTTACGAGAAATCGACCCGCGCGTGTCTTCATCAAAGGTGCGAACATGCATCGACCAGTGACGGTGGATTGATGCGCATTTCATTCAATACCCTGACACATATTCAAGTCCAGATCAAAAGAAAATGAAAGATAAGGAGATATTGAGCCAATTTCTTTTAATGAAAGGAATGAAAGGGGGGTATTTTTGGAAGTACAGCCATGGCTAGACTATAGACTGACGCCAGTGTGAAGGCGTGAAGTGAAGTGCAAACTTATAACCTACTTTTGCTCGGTTGAAATAATAATTTGAACAGTACTCTAGCCGAGACATCATTATTTGGTCTTGGCATGAAAATATTATCTTTGTATCTAGGATTCCAAGAGATTCTCCTAAGTATAATAAATCCTTGGGAACTTTATATCCACCTGTTGTAAGACTTAAGAATAGAGACAGTTTGATATTGTAATGCAGAAATCTTACCAAGAAAGACATCAGCTGGTTTTGATTTATCTTACCAGACATACTCTTGTAGTTGTTTAACCCTGACAACAGTCCCAAATCTACCAATTTTAATGTAGTTTTGTTCACACACCCTATAAGGGATTAGGGTTAAAAGGTAATCTTATTCCAAAGTCAATATTGTCACTTGTTTCGTCAGTGTATAGTGTGGAAAGACAAACCTACCGGTTAGCATGCTTTCGTTGACAATACAGGTCCCGCTGATGAGAACGGCGTCGCAGCTCATCATGCAGCCCCGGGTAGGGAGCTCGACCAAATCACCCGGTACCAGATCCTGTATAGAAATCTCCTCAAAACCTGTGAAATGAAATTTGTATTTGGCACCGTCAGTATAAAATTATGTCATCGTGTTGTTGTCTGTATACACAATTCACTCCATGGTATCAATTTCATTTGGTGGGAAGGCCCAACAGATTTAGTAAAAGTGACTCTCGCTCGCAAGTCAATTTGAGTCAGACTCGGAAGAGTTTTGAGGCAATTTTCTGTAACAATGCTGGAGGGTTTGGCGTTTTAGTCCTGGCAGAATATTTACGCACATTTAAGACATTTGGCCCAGGAAGCTTTCGAGGTTTATTTGTTGTTGTTTTTCTGTAAAATTGTTCGGGGTTCTTGACAGAATAAGCCGTTTGCGAGTTGAATTTGAATAACATCTTGTACACTGACTTGCTCACAAAGCTTGGCACCGTTTAACTTTAAATTATCCAGACCAAAGACACCGTTGCCATATCACATAATTCGGGGCAAAATCTTGCATAGTTACACAACAGACGCTCAGCACCAATACATTGTTCATAATGTACTGAGGCTTGCTCCGAATCACGTGATATAGTAGCAGTCTCTTTGGTCTGTGGAATTCAAAATTAAAATGTGCAAAGCATTTTGAGCAAGTCAGTGTACCAGATGTTATTAAAATTTAACTCGCAAATGGCTTATTGGTCATTGCTTGAAACATATTTGAACGGAAAGCTGTTTTTACATTAAAGGTCACACACAACATTTTGCTTTAGCTTTTGTTGCAGAAACGGATGAATTTTGAGGCTGGTAATTCAAAGCAAGTGGTTCTGAAGTTTAGCATGACTCAGGAGGAGTCAGGGAACACTCCCATCGGCCACTCTGTCTGTTCTGTTCATCCAACTTGACCATAACGATTTAACCAAAGAGTCAATTACTTCAACAATAATGTAGTCCGGTTAAAATATAAACGTTATCAAGCCATTTCCCGCAAAACGCACTGGGCCTGGGCAAAAAATATGGGAAACCTTGGTATAAGATTTAAGAGGAAATGAGTACCCTGTGTGTTGTCGACTAATACAGTAAAACAGTATTGGTATGATGTGATTAAAATGCTGTTGTAATTAGCTACGGATGTCTGTTTTGGAAGGAAAGTGCATTAATTCTATAGACTTCAGGTTATTAAAAAATTGGGACCTCCACCAGCGGTCCAATGACGAGGAGGAAATTCATTATAACCGCGGTGAGAATTTACACCTGCAGAGTATCACACCAGACGGAAAATAAAACCTCTGCCAACACAAAAAATATAATTTGCATACAAATCACTCTGTACTGTGGTAGGGAAGATGAGGCGAAAATCATGAATGGGTTTTCGTGTGGTGGTTGGAGAAAAAAAGTGAGTGTATAATATTATACAATCAGAGCAGATGGGAATGAAAATCAGTTTGTGCTTCAGGAATATTCTATCGCGGCGCTGGGTTACTAAAAATGTTGGTGTGGCGTGATATTGCGACATCAAAATGCGTGGATTTAGTGGTGGTATTACGCATGCTTATAACATGATACGGTATACGAATAAGGTTTCAGGTTGCAAGAAGTTCGGATTTGGATAAGAACCGTTGTTTGTCGTCATGAAATGTATTCGTAATTATTAATTTACTCGTGACAAATTACATTTTTGGTTTATGCCGCACATGCGCTGGACAGCGTAGGCGCACTGAAACGCGCATGTAGGGTCATATACGTTTAACCTTAACGTTTTACTGTCTTATTTTAACAGGGTGGCCTTATCAGTAAGAAACTGCTTTCCATAAGAGACTAGTGCATACACAAATTCACTAACTCTCACATTCAATTTGGTCACAGACAAATTAACACGCTTTCCCCCAAACCAATTAAGTCATTTATCATTGAATTTCAACGTTTGGTCACCCTTTTTAAACACCCGAGTTCGAAAATATTCGTCTTTACAGATCAAATTATTCGTCTAAGCAACAGCTTATACGAGTTTCATCTGTAATAACAAATATTCTTGAAAATATTTAAACAGAGTGACCAAAATGTGAAAATGAATGGTGAATAACTAAATTGGTTTGGTAAAAGCTTCTGAAGTTTTTCTTCGGACGAAATTGAATGTGATAGTTAGTGAAAATTTGAATTTAAAATGTTTTAAAGGTAGGATACACCCTTTGCAGATATTGCAAAATGTTACTACCGAATTATTAAGAAATATCTTACTTATGTGAAAGTAAATAATGATTGTAGGGTTCCAGCAAAATGATTGCGCTAGATATCCTGTGATTGTTCCGAAAAATTGAATTTTATAAAACGGCGATCGCGAAAAAAACCAAGAACAACATAAGAACCACTGCCCGACGCCGGTTGGAAACGAACGCCATTTTGTTTTTGATTTTTTTCGGCATCCATGATTGTAAAACTTTAAACAGGTCAGTTAAACGATATTTACTATAAAATACACAACCCTCCAAATCCACATATTCATGATAATTCAAGCAATTACCAATGGTGTATCCTACCTTTAAAATAGATTAGATTAGATTAGATTAGATTAGAAATTTATTGTCCGCATCATAGAAAATACAGAAATTTAGTTTCCATTGGCTCATTTAAATATAAAACTACAATTTTATAATACAATAACTTATCCACAAAATTTACACAAAATTTAAATATGAGTAAAATTCCAAAATTTAGAACTACAAGTAAAATTACAGAGTCTGAGAAATGACGGGGAACCTACAGCAAAACATACAAAAAGGAATACCCCTATTAACGAACAGCCAAAGTATTAAATAAATGAATGGAGTTGGGAACAAAGGATTGCCTGTATCGGGTAAGGTTTGTGCGAGGAACACAGAGTCTGAAACCGGATCTATTAAAAACAAAACAATCAAAAAGTGGATGAGTTGGATCTGACAGAATGAAATGAACTTTAGATATTACACGTTCCAAAAACATTTTGTCGTATGTTGGCAAGGTGAGACCGACAGAGCGCTGAGCAATTTTACGAATGCGCTCAAACCTGTCCTTATTTTTCTGTGAAAGTGAACCATATACACTAACTATGTTAAAAATGACAATGCTCTGGATTATAGACTGATAAAATAAACGTAAAATCGTCTTATCGACATTGAACTGTTTAAGCTTACGAAGGAAAAACATCCGTTGAATGGCCTTGCTGAAAACTACCTGAGTGTTTTTGTTCCAGTTTAGTTTATCATCAATAACAGTACCAAGGTATTTGTACTCACTAACCCTCTCTATAACGTTGTTATTTATATAAACAGGTTCATGAACTCCAGTATTGTGACGAAAGTCTACAATCATCTCTTTAGTTTTCTTAACATTAATAATCAAAAAATGACGATCACACCAATCCACAAACTTTGCTACCTCCGATATATAACAGAGTGGATCATCCTTTAAGTAGCCTGTAATAACCGTGTCATCTGCATATTTGATTATACTACAGTTGGAACTTGAACAAAGACAATCACTTGTATAAAAAGAAAATAACAGCGGTGAGATGACACACCCTTGAGGGGCACCTGTGTTGATTATCCTAACCTTAGAAGTAACATCTCCTATTTTTACCCACTGTGGCCTGTTCAATAAGAAATTGTGAATCCACTGTACTATTTTCGGTGACACATTCATTTGCATAAGTTTTTCTATTAGAATGTGAGGTTGTATCGTATTGAAGGCACTAGAAAAATCTATGAACAATGACCTAGCATAAGATTTTGGTTTGTCCAGGTGACTGTACAGTTTATGAAGATAAAGGAGTACCCCGTCATCAACCCCTCTATTGCTCCGGTATGCAAACTGACACTTGTCCAAAAAAGAACCTGCGTCTTTAAGAAGAAAATTCAAAACAAGCCTTTCGAGACATTTCATTATACTTGACGTCAGAGCTACTGGGCGGTAATCGTTCAGTACTGAAACCTTACTGCTTTTTGGTACAGGGACTATCATAGAGGTTTTCCACATCTGTGGAATAGCCCCTCTATCCAATGTCAGTTGAAATATTTTTGTAAAAATTCCAGAGAGTTGGTGACTGCATATTTTCAAGATTCTGTTACCTACACCATCTGGCCCTGAGGCTTTATTGATTTTCAGGCCTGAGAACATATTCCTAACATCAGTCTCGTTAATTAAAATGGTGTCACATTCAGCATTAATATTTAGTGAGTCTTTCAAGAGATCATTTTCTAAGGTGAAATCATGACTGTCAAATCGACAATAAAAATTGTTTAGTTCGTTGGCAAAGTCACTGTTGCATTGGAGTGGCTGTTTCTTTTGTTTGTATCCAGTTATAGTTTGCATTGCTTGCCACGCGGCCCGGGAATTGTTCTCTTGGAAATTCTGCTCTAATCGCAGTTTGTATTCGTGTTTTGACAGTTTAATCTGACGTTTGATGTCTTTTTGTAGATCTTTTACCCTTTCTGTACGACCAGCTGCAAATGCGTTCCTCTTCTCGACGAGTAGCGACTTAAGTTCCCTTGACACCCATGGTTTGTTGTTAGGGTAGACCTTTTTCCTTGACAAAGGTACAACTGAGTCGATGCAGAATTTGATATAATCGGTCACAGTGGTAACAATGGTGTCGATCGAATCTGCATAATCCATCAAGACACTCCAGTCGGTGCATTCCAGACATCCACGCAGTTGTTCTTTGGATTCGGTAGACCAATTACGGGTTGTTACTGTAGTAGGCTTTGATTGCTTCAGGGCTTGCTTGTACAACGGCAACAATTGAATAATATTGTGGTCCGAGTTACCAAGTTTTGGGCACACCCTCTCTTTATATGCAGATGCGATATTACCATAACATAAGTCTAAGACTGCGTCCCCTCTCGTTGGTTTGTTTACAAACTGGTGATATGACGGTAGTGCTTGATTGAGTCTGCAATGGTTAAAATCTCCCAACACAAACTTAGCGGAGTCAGGGGATGTACTTTCCAGTTGTTGAATTATGGAAGCAATTGCCTCACTTGCAACTTGAAAGTTCGCTCTAGGTTGAATATAGACGGCTGTGATAACAATTTGGTTGAACTCTCTGGGCAAATAATAGGGTCTCAGCCCAACTGTTAATAGCTCATAATCAGGGGTGCAGGTTCTTTCTTTCACTGACCAATTGTTACACCAGGCGTTATTTATATACAAGCATACGCCTCCGCCTTTAGATTTTCCAGAGTTCGGGGTTCTATCCCCTCTGACAATATTAAAATTTGGCAAGTCTACAGCACTATCAGGAATGTTATCATTCAGCCAGGTTTCAGAGAAACACATAAGACATGTTTCACGGTATTCATGGAGGTACCGTGTACACGCACTAAGTTCATCCATCTTGTTTGTAAGAGATCGTACATTGCCCAACAAAATGGTCGGCAAAGGTGGGTTTGTCCGTCGAGCTCTGGTACGTTTCCGTAAACCTCCACGTTTTCCTCTTTTCCTAGCTTTTATTTCTTGTGGAAAGTCCTCATAGCCCGTCGGTTTGTATGATGGCCGTGGTTGAAGTTCAAATAGGGCTGACCTCGTGTATGTAATGCCAACGTGAGCAGTGCCACCAGTCGATTCGGCACCAGGTCCAAGGTAGGCAGGAACACACATCAAATATCGAGACAGTAACAGGAATATCAGCAGATACCGGATCATAACTGCTCCATAACCTTTACGTAACATGTTGATAACACCAAACAAAACTGAAACACTCAAAAAATGATAAAAATTGAGTAAAATTGAGTAAAACGGCGGACACAAGAAACCAATGGTGGTCGCTACTGAGCAGCGCCCCCTAGTAAAATAGCCAGGAAAACCTATACTACAAAATACCACTTTAAACTGCACTATGCAGTACTCTACACTGGCCTATGAGAAGCTGTGTATTATTTTGTAGTACAGTGTTCTGTACCCCAAATGAATGCCTAGGCCTTTATAGGGTTAATACTAAGTCTATAGGATATTACATGCCTGTACAAAGCTGTTCTGAAAATAGAGTAAGAACACAAAAGCGTTGAAGAAACACATTCGTAGAACTATGTTCGGATATCTGTTAAGCAGAAAACTCCAACACCCGTTTAGATTGGTAACGAAAACACAGGGGTGTTAATCATCAGTCGCACCACGAAGTGACGAATATTGTGTGCACAAATCTACAGAAGATTCGTCACTTCGTGGTGTGACAGAGCTATCACATACGACACTTGGTGCACCCATTTTTCATGATCGGGATGCGATCATTGTATTTTCGTGGAATTCGTTCATTGTGTGGTTGCGCATCTGCACAAATAAACACTTTAATGTATACCACGGTGTCATATGCTTTTAATCATCCTTGCCTCAAACAATTTTCTTTCAGAGAATTTGGAAAAAATGTGAATATTGGAATACTAAAATTAATATCTAAATTCTGAGAATCTGCTTTAGGGTGTGTGACTAACAGTCGGCGCTTGGTTTCCGGGATCCGAGGGTATTTCACCGCGTGTGGCGTCGATTCCAAGATCTCAACAATGATTGCAAAATCCAACTATTTGGCAATTTCTTGGAAGTTATTGTTTGACAGCTCGGTGACTCTTATACATTACACGTGTACAATGAAAATCATGTCCATGGCCAGATTAGCTACACGATTGTTCTGAACGACTAATGTTGTTTGCATTTAATAGGTGGGATAGAGCCAACATCTTAAAACAACTTTTGGGTATTGAATAAATTGTTATCTTTTTTTGGTAAAAAAATGACATAAAAACATGTCAAACTTTGGTAGAGCGCAGACCCTTGCCCCAAACGCAAAAAGTCATACATGTATCTCCCAATGTGTTAAACATCATTCAAAGTGATCCAGAACCCTGATCTGGATCCAGATCAATCTGAAAAATGTATGGAATCATTCTCGATCCATAAGCTATCTACCCACCAAGATTCGTTAAAATCCACCTCGTAGTTTTTTCCGTAATTGTAAGAGACAAACAAACCGACAAACAAACAGACAGGGATGAATACGTAAACTCCGCCATCGGAGATGGGCGGAGGTAACATTGTCCTGCTCGGGACTTACATTGCTGTCCTCTCCACACGGTGGTCGTGCCAGTGGACTTGACCATCCGTCGCAGGGTCACACTTTGCTACATTCAAGAGAGAGAAATAGTCGCTATGTTGTACAAATCACGGTTTCTTTCTCGATGTGTTTATAGGGGGAGCGCCCACAAACGCTTGGCCAGATTATTTTGCTAAACCCAGCATGATTTCAGGCAGAAGGGCCCCTTTTTGATGCCCATACCAAATACACACCCAAGACTATTGTTACCTTACACATTCCTCTAGATATCTAAAAGAAATTCCTGAGATTCTGGCAACACAATAAATAACAAGCACATTTTCTAATTTTTCAAAATGGCTGTCATTGCTTGTTAAGTTGTTATTATACCAGTGCGATGGCCCTATAACCAAATATCTTTCATTTGACATACTCTGACTGTGTGCCAAGTTCCATGCTCGTCAAAGGCATATTTTCTATCACCTAGCTTCCGAACAAGGTGCGTAATATAGCCTCGACTATAACAACAAATACATTCCCCAACTTACCTTGCGAGTACTGTACACCGTCAGCGCGATGGAGATGAGAGACATCAATATTATGGCTAATGAGAAATAGACGTAGTTGTAGCCAAAGATCCAGAGACACACGCTGTAGATTTGGAACACGTAGAACGGGTTCAGGGCCTGGAACGTCCCAAAAAACAAGAGCAGAAAAATAGAGGTACTGAGGTTTGGCGTTAACAAAATAGTAGATGCTGGTATTCTCAGACTGGCAAAAAAAATACTGTTAGGTTCTTCGGCTATATTGGGGTTTTCGGAATGCTGCGTGGTTAACTGAATGACCTTTGGTAATGCAATTCGATGGGGTGGAAGATGACAACCTTCACGCGGTCCACCCTGTTTCCACTAATGTCATCAAACCGATGTATGCAGCAACAAAGCTGCTCATCATACGGAAATTAAAAAAATAAAAAAATAATGCAATTTGATAAAGCCAGTTGAGAAAAGTACAAAACAAAATAAGGAGGCTCTATTTGTTTATGGTGATGATTCGGCGTCCGAGCCTTAGAATATTATGACTGTGCCCTAACAATGTTGGCACATTATTTCAAGCCAAAACTTTATGAGTATAAGACCTGACACCTTTTGTTGTAAATCACTTCAATCTTTCTACAAAATAATAATAAAAAGTGGGAAAATGAGTTGGTATTTTGCCCAATGTTGGCCAAAATATCAACTGCCTAAAATCTTGCGCAAATTCTGCCCAACACTTTCCCCATTGTTTGTTCCCATAACTTTTGTTTACCGTGTATATAGTGATGTGGAATCTCGTTCAAAGTTTTTATCAGTTCTAAAATAAATTCATTGGGTCCTTTTGAGAATGTGTAAAATTGATGGAACAGCACTACTACTATAGGTTAATGATGCCTGTACCTCCTACACAACCTTATGAGACACTGCTTTTGACCGGTCATCTGTTACTGAATGTATGCCCTAAAGATGGCCGTCATGCATAAGGTCTATAAACCGAATGAATTCTCACTTCTCATAGATACACCAGAAGACGTAAAACCTGACCAGTTCTTGGCTTCTTGCATTAAATTTTCCCCCGGGGCCGGCAAAATCCGCACACCAAGATTCCGATTTGCATCATTTCCGCCTCCTTACCTCTTCTCCTCTGAATAGATCCCCCGTATAACCCTTCTCAGAACCCCCACCCAGGTCCCCCTAAAGTCCACGGCGAAGTCGAGGGTATACAATCCCCAAATCGATGCAGAAATGGAGCGCTAGGGGCGTACCTGTTAATAGTGCGCGTGTATTTAAGCGGAAGCGTTTGAAAGCCCTCGCTATAGCACCCGTTATAGGACCGCCAGCAAGGTAACTATAGAATCTGAGCGGATCTAGGACGGGTCTATGACCGATTAGTGGTGATTTGTTATGAAAGCTTCAACCTGCAATATTTCTTTTGTTCACTAGTAAGATCTTTCAGATAGTCTAACTTAACCAGGCTAAAACCCAATTAGGTTTACTGAGGCTAAACGACCGAAACACCAAAAGTGCAGCATCACTAATGTAATTACAAATTTTATGTATCCTTGTACAAATAGACTTGGTATGGTAATCCCATGTAGCCCAGTATTAGAAGTATGACTGTTTTCCTATAATTTATGTTGTGCGTTCGTTTGTTTTTGTTTAATGGCATGCCTAATACAAGCTCTGCTTACAAGGTCTTGCTACCTCTGGCATTTATATCGTCTTATTTAATACTTATTGTGTATCTATGTCAAGAAGAGGAAATAAATGTGTGTTTGAATAAGCCCACGGAGAAAAGGGCCATTCCATAAATTTATGATCGAACTTATTTAGTGCCCTGTTAGTGTTACATCTGATATAAATCTAAGATTATTCTGTAATTATGCCTCCTATCTACATTATGTGATTATGTATAAGCAAAACACCTGCACGGCAAACATTTGTTTATTAGTTTGAAGTCCATTTAATGATATTTGCATATACACAAGGGTTAACGGAGACACACTAAAAGTGTCACCTTTGGACGCCCGATTTGTGGAATGACACACCAGAAACATTGTAAACGTATGAAATGGAAGCTGGCTGTTCAGTGGTGGTGGAAGTCCGCCATCTTTTTGAAGAACCTGGACATTTCTTTGTAGTCTCCAGCTTAAATTGATGCCTAATTTTCAACTCGCTGTTAATTACCTAAATTTCCAAATCACAATTGTTACCATTTTAATTATTGTGCCTTACCTCCTGAAAGAACAGTACAATCAGCGGCCTCAACGCTATGTCGATCTCGTTCCCACCGTAAATGTCTCTCCTGGGTATAGGAAATGTGTTTATCAAAAACAATAACAATTAAAATGTCAATTTTGACTAGGGCGCTGGGAGTGGCTAATCGATTCAAAACAATCCGGGAGGGAAGCACAGCCGCGCAAAGTATTGTGGGTATAGACTGCTGTCTTGTTAATAAATTGAGTATTCGGCACGCACCAGTCACGCGCATGCGGAATCACTTACCTCTATTTTTGTTTAAACAGATTTTATCCAATAAGGGCTCAACAAAATGACGTAATGCACCCTGAAGAATTCAGCCAATACCAGCGCCATATTAAAAGCATCCAATATTTAAACTTGGTTATCAACATTCTACAATATAGCATCAGAGATCAACCCTATTTCGTAAGTTCAATTTTTCAACTTACACGAGGCCAATTTGAAATAACATGTGGAAATTACCACACAAAACTTGTATTGATGTTTGTTCTCAATATTTGTATCTTCTAAAGAACACACCTGGATTTCTGTTCATCTGCAGTGAAACCTGTGAAAGTCTCGTAGATTTCATTACAAGACACGCCGGTTTCAATACCCCTTGGAGGAAACACGAAGGAAAATGATACATGTTAAAGCAGGTAGAGTGGATTATTTTCTCAAGAAAAAAACCACCAAACTGACTTATATTCTGACCGTTCAGCAACCGTGCTGCTTGAAAAAAAGGCGCCAAAATAAATCCTTATACGTTATATAGTTAAATACATATAGGCCTATAGAAGTATATCGACGCTGCCATATAAAGATTTAAAATACACAAAACATTATCAACTAACAGCGGAACAAACCGCTAACGACACAATTACTACAATGGCGATATTGGATTTTGTCTTCTCTTAAATGCTCTTTTTGTTTACCTCAATTTATAAAAATTGTACCCTTCTGCTTCCCAGATGTACTTCAACTTTTGGAATCTGATGTATCGCATTCCCGGAGTCTGCATTGGTGTGAAAAATACAATGTGTATAAAGATAATAAATTTCTGATTATATAATACTTACATGTAGTTCAACAGTAGAGTTTTTATTTCCACACTAATTCAAAGCTTTTTACGACAAGTTTCACAGAAGGGGAACCATTTATCTTCGTTTTGTTTTTTTAATTAAATTCGATTTGTTTTGATCCAATAATCTAATTACAACTCGACAGGTGTTTGAGAATGATACATGTGTGAAATAACATGAGCTCGTTACCTCGTTTGCCGTGTTCCCGTTTACATCGTCGCCTTGCGTTTGGTATCTCTGCTTTTTCTTCCTTTTCTCCCTAAATTATAATTATTGAAACCCCACAAATGATACTAAGTGGAATAATTAGGCACCAAAATGAAATATCGTTGTCTTACTCCTAAATGTCGATCCGAACATACGATTATACTTATAATTGCTTATAATTATACTTATAATTGCCATGTGGAATCATTATGACCAATGACACGTTAACTTTAAATACAATTTAAAGGTTTGCATGGTGAAAGCTAGCGTCAGTCTTCTGAGGACGGACAGAGACTGTCCGAAACGTCGAGTCTCCCCCGGTTTTTTTCAGAATCACAAGAACTCACAAAATATTTTTTTTTCACGTGGTTCTCTTGCAAACCTTCTCAATAACAAGTTTTTACTTATAAAAATTTAAAAACAATTATCATGGAAAATGTATAGACTTACTTTGGGAGCTTGTCTTTAGAGATTCTCACTTGAACCAGAAACCACTGCTTGTATATATCCTACAAAGATTTAATACAAAAGTGGACAAGAATTATTGTAACATTCAGCTGGTTAATTAATTAATTTAAAAAAGTGGAGTTTTTGCATGTGGCTGAATTATTTAAAATACAAAGAAAACAATATTGGCACATAGGGCAGTGTCAATTCAAGATTTTCTTTCAAAATATGTTGAACACGGTCTAAATCATAATATGTAATAAACTGCTTATCACTTTTATTATTTGTATCGATTTTACACTCTAGCATTACTTGCATTACATCTACAAAAACAGAACTCTTAGTTATTAACGTAAAATATACAACCATTATACATTTCTGAGCTCATGTGATGTGCATTAAACCACTACTTGCTCCATCGTGCAGCCACTAAACTAATATTTGATCGTGACGTCACAACACTTTCCACCAATCGATGGCGCGCTTACTTTGAGGAGCACCGTGTCGGCTCTGTCCAATCGCGACTGCCGATACATAAACCTGGCCGCCCAGCTGGGCTTCCAATACATGGCGGCTAGGAAGACCCCCGCTGTGAGGATGCCCAGGATGTAACACAGGATCGTGCGGGGCGTGTCTCGCTTGAGACCGTAACACTCCTATAGCGGGGAGGGAGGGAGGGGGGGGGGGTGGTAAAGCAGAAGAAAGTTATATCAAACTTGGCTCTACAAAGTAACTTACAACAACAAAATACATCTGGCTAATGTATTGATGACGACGTCATCCGATGTTTACCACATGATAATGCCATTTCTTTTTGTCGCAGTGTACTTACCACTTCATCTTCGCACCCCTCGTTGAGAATGGTCCGTTCCGGCAATGGATTATGCATGCTGTGAAGAGAACGGGACAAAACATGTCATCGGAACGTGGCAATTAAATTTATGGGTGTTTGGGATTGAGAGTCAAGATAATTCGCCACACTCATCTCCTATAGCGATTGGGAAAAAAACCTGTCCGATCCTTGATGTTGGGTTGACAACGACGATTGTCCTTAATTGGTTTGTAATACACGTCACAACACCTGACTGGTTTAGATTTGTATACTCTTAAAAGTGCCTGGTTATATTTAGCAATCGCGGAATCTTGGGTTCGTTAGGTCAAATACATTTCCAGGTCAAAGTTGATACCTCTCCCGGTCAAAATGATTGTGTTGTGCACTTGCGCTTCTCCCACTCCGATACAATAGAAGACGACAACTGCGGCTCATCTTAATGTACAAGATCACCAACAACCTGGTAACGACATCCCAAGTGATTGCTATACCTAAAGCCAGCAACCCGAGTACCCGACTCACACGTCATAACAACCCCCCTAGGCTACATAACCCACAGCGCACACGCCTGGACATCCACAAGTTCTCATTCTTTCCACGAACTGTGGTAGAGTGGAATACCTTTGACGATTCATTAGTCAACGCATCATCTTTGTTCAGTTGTAGGCAGAAACTTCAATAAATCCACACACACCTCCGTAATAATAATAAAATAATGTTAGTCCTTATTAGACTCCCACAATGTGGGTGTATCAAAGCGCTTTACAACTATTATCCCTGTTCACCAGGAACGAGACCATTTCTGCAGCAGCTCAAGATCAGCGCATGTGGTCTCCATACCTTCACAGGTACCCATTACTACTGGGTGGAGAGAGGCAATTGTAGCAAAGTGTCTTGCCCAAGAACACAAGCACCATGTTCCCTGCCAGGGTTCAAACCCACGTACCATCGTAAAGAAGTCAAACACAGTAACCACTGGACCACAGTGCTCTACGTACAAGCCTAGTTAATAATACTCGTCGTAGAGTCCAGCCATATAAGATATAAGCCTTTTTCTTGTCTGTCTGTAGTCTCTACGTGAAGAGATATACACGCTCTTTGCACGAAGTTCATGAACTCAACTGTTTATGCTGGACAATTTCCACGAAATTCTCACTCCAAAATGTCTTTCGGGATACTTTAAACACAAAGCAAGTCGACTTTTTCAAATCAGACAGACATACACATAAATTCAAATATCGTCTGCGTGTATGCGGGAAAACAGCGCGGCTCGTTCTTCAGCGCGCGAAACACGGCCATGTTTTTACGGTGTCAACGGTGTATTGAAGCATGACCACTGCGAACTTGACAGTGTATTTCCCGGCAGTAAAGTCTCTGTTTAATAGTAAATCATGCATTTGACTTTCATAAAATCAATGTCATTTGTAGTTTGACTACGTTAATATATAACACCCTTTTTAACGTACATAAAGTAATTACCGTGTTGACTTCATGGCCGGATGAATGATCACAGACCGCGAATGGTACACGCCTCCGGCTCCATGTGTAATCTAACGATGTGAAACCTAGATACCCGCTCCATACTTGTATTTTTATGCACAAACAATTCAGGACAAAAGCGCAAACAATACTATCAACTCGGGACTTTGGCTTTTATCAATTTTTTTTTTTTACATTCAACAGGCAATGTCAAAGTTCATTGAAATTATGGTGTTCTGTTGGCAATGTGCTAACCTGGTGTTTTATTTGCGAGTTCAGTAAGGGGACAGACAAGTGTTTACTGAAGAACATGTACAGGGCCTTAGGCCAACGTGATTTTTGTGTTTAGACAAGCAAGTCAAGTAGTTGAAATATTGTGTAAATATTGTACGACATGGAACAGCCGTTGGTGCATGAGTTCTAACTGGGACGTCACGAATAAAGAGCATGAAACACGAACTAAAGTTGATGCTGAATCTCGAAGTTGACATCAGTGATATAAAGAGTCTATGGCTATCTAGATGTTCGCCCATTACAAATATACGTGAAGAAATGCTGACAATAGCTATAGCCCTTGAAGTCCGTTTCGGACACGGCCTAATGACCCCACTCCGTCTTAGACCAAGACTACTTTCTCCACAGATGATGAGGCCATAAAGTTTCAAAAAAGTGAGAAAAAAAACAACATATCCTAGATTCAAAGGGAGAGGACGTCTTATTAAAAGTGATTATCACAGCATTGAGAGTGCTGCTGACTCCGCTGTGACTGGACAACAGAGTGCGTGGCGAACAGGCCCACCAGGCCCGGGCGACGCGTGCGAAGGACGGCTCACTATAACAACTCCTTGACATGCCTCTTTGTAGAACGGAGGGGATATTCAATGTACTAAGAAATCAATTGAACACTATTAATCCACCAGCAGGCAATAAATGCCAGGAAGAAATAAAGAGAAGGAAATATAAAAGACAAAAATCAGCTGTTCCTCGGCTGTGTTAGAGCACCCTTGAAAGGCAACGGTAAAACAGGGAGGATTTTTTTTGTAATTAATAAACGAGAGTTGACGCGAGAGGACATTGTTATGAAATGAATGACCTAAGGCTCTGTCTGCTGGAGGTGTTGAAAACATCGACTGGAATGGACTGGGGAGAGGTTGACGAAGATGTTCTACGGAGATGCCGGGGACGTCTCTTAGAAATCGCATTTTGGAAGTTAATGAAATGAGATGAGGTTTGGTTATCGTATGAAATGCGATTGGTTTCCTTGTTGTTGACTTGGGCATTGCTTACGATGCGGATATCATTGACTGTGGTTTTGTCACAGCCGAAGGGCAGAGTCGATTATTAACGGGTGGAAGAGGGGAAGGAGGGACGAGTATGAGGTTGTATAGTGATGGGGAAAATCGAAGGTTAGCGCAAAGAAGTTGGTGGAGGAAACTTGAAACAAGGCCACGTGGCATACAAAAGTAATATGCTTTATTAGATCTTCTTTTTTCACTTACACAAGAGATATAATGTACACCATATACAGATACAACTTTAAGAACATTTACAAATAAGTAATACATTAAAGCCACAACAAAATAGGAAATAATAATCATCTTTGCAAATCTCATCTCAACGCAATGAAATGGTGAAGACTAAGACATTTTCAGCTGCAATCAAATTTCTGTTTGAGAAAGAAGGAAAATTGTCATGAGAACTTGAGGTGTATTAACGTCTACATGTTTCCTAAGTGATACAATAATTCATTTTGAAAGGTTTTAGTAAAGCAAATTGTATTCATCTGTATTAATGTAGATCTGGGGCCAATTTCATAGAGCTTTTTAACCATAACAAATGCTAATAAGCACAAAACATTATTGCTTAGTCCAGCTTACCAGCCGCAACTCCATGTGACGTATATTTGTGACGTATATGTGACGTATAGAATTTTGGCTCCTAAACCTGATTTATCAAGCAAGGATGTTTGTGCTTAAGCAGCTCTATGAAATTGGCCCCAGGGGCTTATTTCGCTTCACTCCAAAAGTGACACTTCAACCTCGTCACAGTCGCACACTATGAACATCTAACAAAAGAAAAACGGGGCACAAAAAGGAAAATCTATTGTTACTTGGTACAAAATTCATTGTTACATGGCACTAAATCCATTGTTACTTGGCACTAAATCCATTGTTTCTTGGCACTAAATCCATTCTTTCTTGTTCACAGTGACAGCGTTCAAAACGGGGTCACAATCAAAGTTAATTGGAACCAAACCAGTCAACTGTATCGTATTGTATTTGTATAGAACAACAGCATATAGGCACCACTCTTCAGCAAACTTTCGAATTTATTAGTCGTTTGCATCGTGCATGACACTAGGATCTCGATCTTTTTATCTGGCCATGAGCCAATAATTGTCGGTGACGATATTAAATCAACGACGTGGTTATAGAATCAACATGTGACCATGATTCATGGCTTCACTTTGAAACTTTTGAGGTATAAATCTGATATAAATCTGCTATATAAATCTTGTTAGTACATGAACCACAATTATACCCAAACTATACATCCTTGGTACAATATTCTCTAAACCGTTCAAAATACATATCTGCTATACCTTTGGTCGCTTTTTAGTATACGTATAAGGCATTTATATGCAGAAGTACAATACTAGTTATTACCCAGACAATGATAACAATCAAGTATTGTTACTTTGATTGTTATACCTTTGATCACGTTTTAGTACATGTACGTGTATAACGCATTTCTATGCAGAAGAACAAGTAGACCACAAACGCGCGCACAAAAAGATACATTGTAATTCTTTACATACCACGGGATGAGTAGCCTACAGGCGGACGTTGCTTGATCGATCGATCGATATTTATGTTTTATTTAAGTTCAGACACAATAAAGACACAATTTTTTGGTGAAATTTAGGATGATTTGCCTTGAACCAAATATTCGGGTTTTATTATCGGGTTCAGTTTCGATTTTGTCGGGTTGGGTCGGTTTTTTTCCTGGATTTTCTGTCGGGTCAGGTCGGGTTGGAGAGTTCAGACCGGTTTCGGTTCCAATTCGGTTTATAATTTCAATGTTTTGAGCCGGTTTGGTCTACTCAACCCGATCCGATGCACATCGATACTCTCTAAACGTTAACGAGTAAAAAAACTACTCTTTAAAAATTTATAAGGGACAGCTCTTTTTAGAGTGAATGGTTATATTCATTTTGAGTGACATTTGCGTCTTTTTAAATTTTTTTTTCTCACTCTGAACTACAGTGAAAAACTACGGTGTCAGTCTTGTTTCACTCTTTTACATACTTCATCCAATTTAAACTTTTGACCTTTGAGCGACATTGAAGCATGAGGAGCCAAAACCGTTTAATTTTTATTGACAGCTAAGAATAATATACTTCACGCTAACATTAACCAAAAGATCAGGTGCATTTAATCATCCCATTACACGCAGTCCCTTGGCAACATAGAACTCTCCTCTTTTTTTTCTTCTTTTTTGTAGTTTACCTTTTCAGTTGTCGAAACTCACGCTGTGCGAGATTTCGGAGTAATTTGCCAGCGACACAGTGGTACAGTAGTTCTGGTCTGGACAAATTTATCTACCTTAGGGGAATATATACCTTTTGCAGTTATCCAAAAAGTAACCAACAAAATTACTGTTAAAAAGCTTACTTGTTGGAAAGATATTAATGATTCTAAACTCCATGTGAAATTATTTCGTCTGGCATGCTGCCATTCTAAAGAAAATAACAAAAGAATGATATTTCCAAATGTGCGACTCAGAGACGCACATTTAAAAATGTCCGCAAATAGTGCGCGCAAGTGTTCGAATGACGCGCGGCGCGGCGCGCATGTTGGCCTGTTTAGTGCGTGACACGTGAGTTGTTGCAATCTGCTGGATGAGAACGCGCCATGAACGCAGAGTGTAGTCGCAATTCAAAATGTGACTCAATTCAAATTTTAAAAATGAAAGCGAAATACTGTTTTTTCGAAATATGCAGCGTTTACAGAGCTAGTTTACAGAGCTAGTTTACAGTTGCTTGTCAAGCACCTTTCTTTATATCTTTAAGCACTTTTGCTACCTCAAACGATACAAATGCACAACCGACAAATGGTATTATTCTGCTTACTGATACAAAAGTCTGGAGAAAGCGCACATGGGGAGGCAGATGTGCTTGAACGAGGCACTGAATGAACGGTACGTTGGTGGTATGGACTGGGCCTGTATACCAAATAATTATTTCAGTCACATCTAAGTTGACTATTGTGCCCAAAACAAGGTTGAACGTGCTCTGCAAAATCATCTGCATGTCAAGATTGCAAAGGCCACCGGGGCTATGTTTTTTTACAGAATATTATATTCGAAATTAACGAGCAGATATTTGGGTAAAGTATTTTTGGCACACAGACCTATAAGAAAACCATGTAGCCTTTGAGAAAACAATTATACAGTCGCAAGCGAACGTTAAGAAAGGAATGTTGCATCCTGACGCCCCTTTCTTTCTCATCAACCAAGATTAGTCATTGCAAACATTTTACATACATCTGGCAAAAAAAACATACATCTGGCACTGAGAACCATTTCCAATTTTGTTAGACAATATTTCGTAGAAATTGTTCGTAACTCTTCATGATACACTTTGCACATAACCACTTTTGGTGTATGGATACTAGTACACATTCTTTCTTACCTGTTGCTCGTTGTCTTCATTGTCTAACCCTGTGAATTGGATTCCCACTATAGTGTAGAACTATGTAAAGAACGGGAACTTCCAAGTGTACCAAACTGCCGACTAATACCAAGGACCGTGAAATCAGCTAATTCAATTATTGTTGTCCGTCTCCCGTCGATTTCTGTTGCTCTTGAGTTCCAGATCGGTTCCCTTCATGCAGTGCCAACAAAGATGACGCGACTTAGAAAGGTGACGCGACTTATAGAAAGATGTTCCAATAACAAACAGGAACGGAGCCTGATTCACGATTCGTATCCGTTGTATCAAAGTCTGGGGCTTTAAGATGATCCGCAGTTGTGGTGCAAGTATGTCAAACTACAAGAACGAAACAGTGACGACTCAAGGTAGTACTCGATGTACTTGCTACCTCCGCCTGTTTGTTCCTCCTACCCACACCTTCACTGGCCAAGCTAACTCGAAAGCAGCAATTACGATAATGCTATGGGTATCGATACCCAAACTTCCGAGTCCGCACCAGCAGGCCTTCAGATCACCAACTGCCCGGGGTTACGCGCCGATAGCCGGCCTAGCTTTCCCTGAAGAGAGAGAGAGCGAGTGAGGTACGGTGTTAGTGCAACCAGCACTCGACACGGAAACAGAAGGGGAACCGATCTTCGCTCCGTTTAATAGCAGATCAGTGTTTTTCTGTGACAGTAAAAAGCATCCGGCTTAGTAACAACTGTCAACTCACAATTTGTAATCAAAGCAGGTGACGTGACGTCGTTGTCTTTCACGGGAATGCATCTTTGGGAGGTTCTACTGCAAATGGAGGGGGAGCTCATTGGATTTGTCATCAGAAAGTCCAATGAGCCGAGGGGATAGTGAAATCCTAGAGCTAGTACCTTTTTCATCCTGGTGAGCTCAGTCAATAGAGCGTGTGGGCTGTGTTCGTGGGTCGTGGGTTCGAGCCCCACGTATCGGGCGATCACGGCTTCAGTTGAGTTTCCTTGTACATTTTTCAAAGCATTTGTTTGGAGACATTTTAAGAGAACATGCAAGGCAATGTTTAGGTTAACTCAGTCAGTAGAGCATTGGATCCATAATCCCGGGGTTGTGAATTCGAGCCCTACGTCGGGCGATCACGACTTCATTTTTCAGAATTTCTTCAGGGGATATGCGAAGTGATTTTTTTATCCCGGATATCTAAGGCAAAGTTTATGTAATCCTACAGGGTCGTGAGTTCAGCAGTGAACAGAAATATGATTTTTTTTCGTTTTAGTGATTCCAACTCACGTTTGCTTTGTTTTCTCCGGATACTAGACGGCGTGTAAAAATCACAGCCGAACAGTGTTTACACGCATTGTGTCGTTCCTTGCCAAACGTGTTTCATTTCAGACGCAATGTGCGAGCTAGAAGGAGGGAGGCCGAATAGGTCTGCAGCGTGAACAGGTGGAAACAGCGCGGGTGTTGCAATTATAACGGGCACATTTCAATTCAAACTGGGTTGGTCCAGATTGACAAGTGACGTTTTGGGGACTCAAACATTGGCAACGCGAGGGTCAAATTCATAAATCATTAGCAACGGATTTTTGGAAGAAATTCAACCCAAATCTATGTTTGGAGAGTTGGAGCAAACAAATAATATTCGGGAGGCTAGACCCTTTGCACGTGACGTCACCTTTTAACTCTCGCTACTGCTATGCCATTTTAGAAAGTGGAAAAGCAACCAATGCAACGTTTAGGCAATACATGATCAGTTGCGTGCAATTTTGTTCCAGCATGTAGATGTAGTCATATCGTTAAAATAGGAGGGGGGGGGGGGGGGCTTCCCCCTTGTGTAGTTTTCAAGAGAGTTACAAAAGGAATTGTTTATATTTGTGTACAATTGTTTTAATTAGCTTTGCAATAAATGTTCATGACGGAGACATGAATCAATTATTGGTGTGTGCACAGTGCGAGCTTCAGAGAATTGAACCGGTTCGCCTGGTGGAGATAAAATGAAGACGAAAAGATGACGGCGAAGATTGCAAGGAGATGAGCAGAGCGGAGGCAGGTGGTCCGGCCGAAGACACAGGAAATTCACTTATTGACGAGCCCAGGAGACAAGAAAGAGCCAAGCGAAAGAAACACAAGGCTGCCTTGCAAATGAGAAGACGAGAAATAGTCCGCGTATAACAGGGGTTTGTACGGGCGACGGAGCCAGGGAGAAAGGCTTCAGGGGCCGGCTGGGGAGCTCTATCCCCCCGCGAGGGTCGCCCAAAGCTCAGGCCGGCGGCTCCGAGCATGCACGGGACGGATTCATTTCCTGTGTTTCGATTATACGAGCGCGGTCTGCTGTCCCAAGTCTCATACAAGATTAAAGAGAGAGAGGGGGGGGGGGGGGGGCATGATATTTTTGTTTAAAGGAAAAGGGGATAAGAAGGAAACTCTGTGTGGGGTTGTGTAAACCTCGTTTTAACTTATTCCGCATCAGGAAAGGGGGGAAAGGCAACATTCGATATGTCTGAGTCGTGCGGGCTGAGTACACATGTATTTGACTTTTGTAGAAAAACATCAATCTTAGACTCTCATAGAAACATAAATTCTAATATTCATTTTTTTTTTTGGGGGGGGGGGGGGTGGGGGTGGTTGAGCTACATGCATGTACATACAAAAGTTATCTGGAAGAATATGCGGTTATCTGTTTATTTATTGTTTCATTTTAATTATGTTTTGTTGTTGTGCTATTTGTCTGTCTGGTTTGGTTTTAAACAATAATGTCTGAGGCTATTTTATAAGGCAGGTTAAAGCCGAGATATATCAGTCTGTTTAGCTCAGTCGGCAGAGCACTCCTAATGCCAGGTTCGTGGGTTCGAGTGCCACATCGGGCGTCCAAAACATATTTGTATGTGCTTATTTCTGGCGTCTGAAACTCTTTTTTTGTATTTGCTTGGTCCTGGTCTGTTATAAAACTGGTGGCGCTGTTCAACATCTTTGTACTGAAGCACAAGGACGTCAAGCAACGGCTGGCAGGCTTTATACTAAAAAGTATCCGATAAGATTATGATATATGTGCTTATTTCTGGCGTCTGAAACTTTTTTTTTATTTGCTTGGTCCTGGTCCGTTACAAAACTGGTGGCGCTGTTCAACATCTTTGTACAATGGTGCACCAGCCTAATTCAAGTCCCATTGAAAACAGTGTAAAATCAACAATGTTCACGACCAACTTTCATGCACACCGACATCACTGGGGTTTCTCAAACAACAATCAGATTATTGTCTTGGTCTTTATCTTTCCATTTCTTTTCAATTTTTAGTAGGTTAGCCAATTACATTTTTTAATAATATTCACACCAAAAGAAACTCACCTCCCGAAAAGTGATACTTCCCGTCGGGAAGTTCCCGAGCCTGCAAGCAGCCATTTCACAAATGGCACCCCTCCACATTCTAGGGCAATTAGGACCCATTTTTCAACCGTAATTTTGTCAAGTCTGCCCTCAGATTGAAGCTCAAAAACCAGGGAGTTGATCCTATGCTATATTTACACAATCCCACCATTTATTTCACCAAACGGCATCCTTTTTCAAAAGAAATTGTGGGGGCACATTTCATGCAGATGAGCTCGCGTAGAAATTCTCCTTTCAATTAGGGTGGTGCACCCACAAGGACGTCAAGCAACGGCTGGCAAGCTTTATACTAAAAGTATCCGATAAGGTATAGGAGAACATGACAGGTTTTGGGTCGAATTAAGGGAATGTAAGAAGAACGTTACAGAAATTCGGGAAATCTGTCTTTGTTCAGGCAACGGACATTTCACCTTTTAGATGGAATCAAGGTAAAGAATGAATTGATATGGCGTGATTTTTCATTCAAAGCGGACACGGCCAATGCAGTAGGATTCGATTTCAACAAAAGATTTGCAAATCACATTCAAAAGGCTCGAAAAGTTCAATTTCACATCAACTTTTGGATGTGAATTTGGAAGAGGATGTGATTTTGGAAGATTTGGATGTGATTTTAGAAATCTCTTGTTGAAATCACATCCTGCTACTGACCGTGTCCGCTTTAAATGCAAAATCACATAATTATGCAGGCACATTCCTATGATGAGAGTTCGTAGCACATGGTACTCGACAGCAAGGGCCAAAGCAAAGCAACTACGTGACATTCCAACTCAAATAGCACCCATCAACTCGCACGTGTTTACAAACCTCCTACCAAGCGCAATGAAAATAGAGCTAATGACGAGAGCGTTAACCTTTTAAGGCAGACACGCTATTAAATAACCCATGATCCAGACAGTTTCTCTAAATCATCTCGTCTTTCAAAACTTCGTTTCAAAACAAAACATGCACGTAAAAACACAGCCCGGTGAGATCCCCCCGGGTTCAGAAGAGCCTGTGTTTGTAGATTGTCCCGATTTTTCTCTCGGCTCCACCGATAGCTAGCTGGGGGCGCCTGCCCTAACCTCTGACCCCATTTGATCCTTCTCTCGGACCTTAAATGCTAATCGTTACACCATGTTTAAGACAGATCAATTCGGTTTCAATACTCCTGGTGGTTTCGTTAATGCTCCCGCTTATTAAAAATTTGATTGCAGAATTCCTTAGCTGCGCTGAGTGGGGTGGGTAGGCCCCCTGTATCAAATTTACTCGCCCTAGGTCAGTGTAAGTACAGTGCTCTTGATATGTTAACAAAAGTTTCTGTTTTTGATATTACAAATCATATCGAGTTTCCCGACGAAATTCAAGAGAGAAGTTTTTTAGGGGGAGTAGTTAAATTGGATAATACTGATAGAGTATTGGTGAAAACAAATCTTTTGATGGATTAATCCACTGCTTGGATTATCCATGACATTTTGTACTTTCTCCGAGGTGTGTGTACCCAAAACGCCACACCCACATCCCGCCAGGGGTGGTAGGGTGGAGCTATTTTGAGCCGATGAGAGGATACTAGGAACCCTTGCAAGTTTTTATGTAGACATTTTGGAGATTGTATTGTCACTGTATTTGCAATAGCCTGGTTGAGGGCGCGCGCGTCCGTTGCACACAGAAAATCGGTCATTGCGATACAAACATACAAACACATGATTTTGCATGTTGTGCGCATGGACTTGGAGGACAGGTTATTTTCAAGTATTGGATTTGTTCCATTACTAGTGGGTGTATTAAAAACCTGCAATTGCTTTGCCGTTGGCCCTTGTAAACAGCAGAAGACATTATACGCCTTTCGTTTCATTTGAATATCAGACTCCTAGTGGAAATCGGGCACATTTTCCCCATTGTTATTGGTTAAACCCTCTCACGTGACCAGTCACTCTAATTATCTCCAATTAGACATGCACAATACTATATCAATCAGTCATAGAGTCAGAAATTCAGGCTGTGCACCGGCAAGGTCAAGTAATTGCTGGCAGTTGCTGGGTGAAAAACGCCATCTGTCGTCAGTAAAACCGGCCACATTAACAAGTGAAACATACTACATGTACGAAGTAGAGAAGAGGCAGCTGTTCATGTACACTTTGAATTCAGAACAGCTAACATTGGATGGGACCTTTTGGGACCCGATAGTGCAGTTGGGGCGTTATACTGGTATATCTTCCGGAGCAGTATACATTTTAACGACACCCGCTCGAATCTACTGGTGTGTGCGTGTTCCGCGCCAGCTGTTTATTTAAGTTCAATCAGCAGCACTCGTTCCCATGTGGGGCACTTGTGGGGCATATATACAAATACCATCAACCTGGACAATTTAAAAAGGAATTGCCGAGATTGAAAGAAATCTACCCAAGTAACCCGGGAGAATGTCCAAACCACATGTTCGCCAGTAATGCATAATTTGTCTGTTGCATTACTTTTGGTACTTGTATAATGTATCGTAGTTGCGACCACCGTGACAGAACAATTATTGGTACAGTCTTTTGCAACTTGTCCTACTAAAAACCAACTTATTTTTCAATAGTTCCACGCGCTTTAGTTGCTGCGCATGCACTTGCTATTCATAAGACCAACCTGGTTGAAATGCATTGGCCATTCAACCTGTTAGCGAAACGATTAAAGTGCCTTTGCGCCTGTTTATTTTATCCCCAACATTGGAGACCCTTGTGTATTTGTGCGCCGCTGGCCTAGTTCATACTTGATGATAGACAGTTGAATGTTTTGCTCCCAATGGGAAAATACAACTCGACATGTGGTGGCGTCAAAATGATTATATTGTTATTGAAATATAGTTTAATAATAAATAAATAAATAATTTTTAAAACATGGTCATTACAATTGTTTTTGCTGTAATTAAAATTTAAAAAAACGAATGGATTTTATACACTATTTATACACTGACCTTAACAAAATTTGTCTTCATAATACTGGCGGGAAAGCAAGAACAAAAGGGTGTTTGTCATGTAGTCTGGTTCCCTGACCCTACTTCAGACGGGAGCGTGCGCGTTCCTTTACTAACCCCTGGCCGTGAAGAATACGTAAGCGACGCTGACTAGCTATTCAGTGCGTACTGCGCGTGTATGTCGAAAACAGGCCGCACGCCTGAATGAAATGCGCTCGCGCAATCTTGAACGCGTACGAATTTTTTTTAAGAATGCGCAATATCTGTTCCATGGATTCTGGAAGCCTCATTTTTTTCCGCCTAAAAACCTGTATCTTACGTTGTAGAGAGACGACAGAGGTACGTACATTTAATATAAATCGTTACTAAATAACGCGACCTTAAAATATCATGTTTGAAAGAATTGATTCTAGAAAATAAGAAGCACAACATGTTAAGCATTGCGTTGCGCGTTGAACGCATCGACTTCAGTCCTAATTTAAATGTTCATTTATATGTGGCACATTTAAATTAGACAATTCCAGGGATTAAGATCGCGCAAGGCATATGGGACAAACATGGTTCAGCAAGATCGTAGCCATGGTAACGAGGCTGGACGTATGGAAATTATCAGGTTAGGGAACCGAACGATAGCTGGGGCCAATTTCACGGAGATGCTAAGCACAAAAATTTGCTTAGCATGAAAATTTGTCCTTGGTAAAAACAAGGTTACAGACCAAATTTTCACGTGATCTTTATTGTTTTTGATTGATAATCAGCTGGTGTTTTGCTTAGCATGAAAAACACGTAGAATTTTGGCTGATAACTTGTTTTTATTGAGCAAGACTTTTTTGTGCTAAGCAAATTTTTGTGCTTAGCAGCTCCGTGAAATTGGCCCCAGGTCAGCTACCCATCACATCACTAACCGATCGCAAACAAAATGCAGACTCAAATTTGATAAATTAATGGCAGTATTTAAACGGTTGTTTCACGATGGTCGGCCGGCGGCCATACACAAAAATCCTCTTTTCTTTAAAACTGACAGCACATCATCTTCGCCCAAGCACTGCCTTTTTGGTTAGTGTTAATGTTGTCTTCAGATCACGAAATCTAGTTTTCTAATTTATGAGATTTTAGATTTAAACATTTCCAATGCAGTCTTTTAATCTTCCCCAAAATAATAATCATAAGTGCATATTGCGGATATGCATGCTCATAGTTTATGTAATAAATTCAATACGGTTCAATTGTAAAAATAAAATTCTTACCCAGGCTCGCCTTTCTTGTCCCCTTCTTTCCACGTCCCATCCTCCGTCAGATGTTGAGGGTGACTCGCTACAGCAAACTCCCGGTCCCCTGGACTCAACCGAACGCCAGCCATAATGGCTTCACTTCCAAAATCAGCTCGAAGCGCCTTTTTGCTCCTGTTTGATTCACTCCGTTATTCAATTGAAAGGATGTGTACTGATGCTGTTTTAGAACTCCAGACAGACTTTTAAAACAAAAAGTCGTAAAGAGTCAAACTTCTCGTTTGTAAAGATGAGTCTCACAACAATCGGGTCAGACCGCGCTACGATTTTACTGACACCGTAACTTGCCACGTGTGACCTTCAGAAGCCAAATAGAGTTTGCAGGCCTACCGTACGAGCACCGACAGTACAACGCCGGCCCGAGCAAGTGGCAAGTTTTGAGGGTCTATAAACCCGGCCGACCGCGTCAGCAGTGTTGGGGATTTGGCTTGGGTAAATATGCCGAAACTGTCGTGGAGTGTTTCCTTTGTCCAACCCCGCACGTTGAACTTGTGTGGGCTATACCTACCTTTTCAGTTTCAAAATGTACAGAAAAAAAAGTCCAAACCTTGGCATTGTTGGCTCCAAAAGAGTTAGAATTTGTGGTGCATATTTTTCATGTTGTTATATGCGCTAATTCGACTTTCGAGTTTTCTTCCGGAAGGTAATATAACTTGTAACGACAGCGCAGACCAGAATGAGGATTACTGCTGAGAGGAAAATAACATAGATGTCGACTCCATTGTTTGATCAGTGATAGCGCTCTGTCTATGCACAGATAACTTCCAGCACTTTATACATGTACTGGTACCTTGATCGCCAGGGCTACACACGAGTCATCTCATTGGCTACTTTTCTCCCTTCTTTGTTCTAACAGGTGTTCGATCGTTTTGTATTCGTATGCAAATCTCTCTCGATCTAAACTTTTGGGTTCAACCATTACGCCAGGAGGTGTAATCAAAGTCGACCATTGCGTTTGATACGCGTGAGATCGGACGATTGCTTTAGCTCATTTTGTGTTGGACAAAATAGTGCATCAGGTAATATAATTATACACTGTAAAGAAAATTTAGAACTGTTTGACATAATGTTTGAGTATTGGCAAACATTTGTTTGGATTTGCCTTACTTAATGCATGGAGGATTATTCCTCCATGCTTAATGCATGGAGGAATAAGAAGGATGCGGGTAAGAAGTAACCAACTATTGATTTGGCCCACATGTTAGTTACCAACTCAAAATACCAGCTCATTTGACAAACTTTTTTTTAAAACTCGAGTCTCAGTGTTTACAACTTCTTTCCAATACCTCCTATCCGCCACTGGATTTCTCATGCACACTAACATAGGCTGTGTGCGTGCTGCGCTAATGTCAGCAACACCTGACTGACCCAAGAAATTCGCTCTTGCCTGCTAAAAATAATGCTTAATAGCGACAATAATTGTTCACTTTTTCAGGAAGAGTCCATGAGTCAAACATTGGGCACTGTTTCTTTGGCGAAGGTAAAGAGGGTTCAAAAGGCCTGCCGTGTATTTCACTCGTCACCTACCCACAGCAGTGTCGTCAAACAGGGTTCACTGCCAGTGTCGTGGAAGATTGATGCTTGGGGGTACAATACGTCTCGATAAGATTTCAACATAGGCATGCAACTTTCTTGAATTCAATTGCTTCGACCATGGAGAAAGAAACTCGACTGTGTTTATTAACCGAGGGTTTAAATTTGATGCTCGGACTTTTGTGTCTGTGTGGCAATCGGGCTACCGATTACTGTACTATACTGAGCCACTTGGGGGTCCACGAAAAATTCCTTTACAAATAATCCCGACTCCTTATTGATTTAGGCGTGTTAAAAAAAAACAATCCTTGCTCTATGATCATATCAAAACTGGAGGATTTGGGACATTCGAGGTTAATGATTTGTACCAGTTTGGGGTTAGTTTTAACTCATTGACCGACTACATGTTGTAGTTTTCTTAATTTATGTATTTATTAACTTTGACTGTGTATATCATTACAAAGATTTCACAGGGGGTTAAACCACTGACCTCTACACCTGGACGGACCATTGCCCATATTCTGCTGTGCTAACACTTGAAGTCAGCGCGAACTGGAAGTGCAACATGGCGTCACTGCTGTGAGCCAATGAAATGTCCAGGTGTGGAGGTCAGCGGATTTATTATGTACATTTTGTATTTATAAACATTACGTAATACGTATCGTACCAACACCTGGACATTTCATTGGCTCACAGAGTCACGTCGTGGGTCCGCCATGTTGCACTTCTCCGCATGCCGACTTCAAAATGAAACAATGATGATCTGTCCATGTATAGAGGTCAGTGGGTTAAACGAGTACAGGGCCGGGTACCAGTGATATAAAGTCACTGGAAGTTCACTTTTTAAGTAGTGTACACTGCTAGCTATGTTTACTCCAGTATACATGTAAACCTATTTTGCTGAGACAGGTTAATAGTGGTTTAAAGGGTAGGATGCACCATTGGTAATTGCTTGAATTATCAGAAATAGATGGATTAGGGCGTTGCATTTTATAGTAATTATTGTTTAACTGACATGTCCGAAGTTTTACAATCATAAATGCTGAGGAAAGCAAGAAAAACGGCGTTCGGTTTTCAACAGGCGTCGGGCAGTGGTTCTTACGTTTTTTTTGTTTTCTTTTGGTGATCGCCGTGACAATTATATATTATCTAGCGCCATCCGTTTGCTGGAGGCTTACAATCATTATTTACTTTCAAATAAGTAAGATATTTCTTAATACTTTGGTAGTAAATCTGTTCAATATCTGCAAATGGCGTATCCCACCTTTAACAATCAAAATTTTACTTCCATTTTCCACTCCATAAAAACCAATCTTGCCCTAAATCGTTTCTTAAAACTGTCTCTAAACTCCTTTATCCTCAGATATTACACACATTCATTACATACATTCAATACAGAAACATTTATATGACCTGTGACCTGTGACCCCAAAAAACACCTGGAGCTATAAATTATCATGTTTACACATGTCAAGAAAAATCAAGAATGAGTCATTATTCAAGGATAACAAATACATTACCAGGTTTACATACAAGTGGTTATATGAAAACATTAAGAGCCCATTATGCAAGGATAGCAAATACATTTGGGTCGACATGAACAAATGTTAAAAAGTGATCTCATTTCTCCAAAAGTTGGACAAAGAGTAAAAATTATCCAGCTTGGAAAATATTGTTAAAATCAAGCATAAAAACAAATGTCCCCATTCAATGCTGTGGTAGGTCACACAATTAATTAGTTAATTAATTAATAACAACATTCTTATATAGCATAATTTAACTCGGATCAAAACGCTTTACATTATTATTATTACCCCTGCTCATTGGGACCACAAAACGTTCCAAATACAATCTCGGCTCCCTTGGGCATATACAGCTAGATGCTGCCATTTTGGCGGTAGGCAGCTAAAATCAACCACAATAACCATCTCTGCCCTCACAGGTATGGGTACCCATTTACTCTTTGGTGAGAAGAAGCAATGAGTGACAAGGTTCTTGGCCTAAACACCAGGAGCCAATTCGATAAAAGCGTTCTAAGCCTAGTTGGTTGCTAACTTGCTTTCTATCTCTAGTTCCTTGCTAAATCTATTCCATAAAACCATTATACGCTTAGCAAGGTTCCTAGTTGCTTGCTAAAATTAGAATAGGTTTGGGGTATGTCTAAATCCTTAGCACCATTCTAAGTCACTTTCAATCTTTTATTCTTTGGAAATTTGTATTAACATCCTTATGCGCAGAGTCGAGGATTCTGCTTTCTGCAAGGAACATATTTTCCCGAGTAAAGTAATTAGGCTTCTTTCCCCTTTTTTGAGTTGAAACACCCTCTGAATTAGCCATTTCTGAAACATGTCTTTAGGCCGATACAAATATACACCCTAAATAGGGTACAGAGGAATGCATTGAGAATACAACCCACAGCATGACCTGATTTGAACTCTTTCCCTATTGTTAACTCAAACTGACCATGTACTTTGGCGATTATGCAAACCCCACACCATTCTAGCAAGCTGCAAGCAAGCAACTAGTAAGAATATTTCATAGAATGGTGTTATGGAATGCGATTTAGTTGATTGCTAGCAAGCAACCAACTAGGCATTTGGAATCTTGCTAAAACCTAGTAATATACTAAGTTAGAATGCTTTTATGGAATTGGGCCCGGGACCCCGGGCTAGACTCGAACCCCTTACCTGCAGAATTACCCGCAGAATTGACTACTCTCAGATAGATTTCATAATTATTGCCTTTTAAACTTTTTTTTGGTTCACAATTTTTATATGTGATGCGATCAAGCAAAATCAGTCGGAACACGGCAATTCTTGTTTTGAGATCGGGCCAAAATATGTTCGTAGGGGTGGACAAATCAAAATTGACTTTTTTTACAAAAACAGGGGAAAATATTTATCTTTTACATGAAAATACTCTTTTTACCAAATTCAGAAGGGAAGTGATACAAAAACATGATTTTCTCAGTTTCTTTATTTTTAACGTTTTTAACCAAAGGTTGTGTTCACATGTTTTTTTTACTGAAATGGAGCCTGAAGTACGCTACAAAAGAATATGTAAAAATCCCCAAAATGACCAAGGCCTACTTCAGACTGATTTTGCTTGATCGCATCACATATTACAGAACCTTTGATTTCTATTCGTCGACACTTGTGGACGAACACTACAACAACACACTAGTCGATTCTGGTGGAGTTACCCGAGCACAACGTTTAAGGCTTAAAGTAAAGTTTAGTACTATCGTTAAAAAGAAATTGGATTCGTTGACTATATGCCAAGACATTGAGTAAATGATTAGCAAGAAAACTTGCTATATTCCAAGTTGAAAATGGCGGAGAACCAGCCGTTGTCAACATACATCGCATGTTTGTTTTTGTTTAGCTGGTAGTCTGTTTCTGCTAAGCAAGTATTTATCAGAGTTCAGCAAATACGCTAAGAAACTCTACGGAAGTGGCGTCGGGAATGCTATTAAAACGGAAAGAAAACAAAATTGGCAGGAATCCAAAAGCGCCAACAACACAAGGTTTAAAAACTGATGTGTTTTGGGGTTTGGAGTTTCGTCTTCTATCGTCCAGGGTTGAAGAAGACTTTCTTTCGCAGCATCGTCACAGGGGCCGGGATTTGCTTGTTACGTCCCGAAGAGGACTCAAACGCGCGGGCGACCTTGTTGTTGACCTGGGATTTGCGGGGAAAGAGAAAGACACAGTTAGGTTGGATAAAAGTCGTTCGTTCTTTTTTTCTGAATGAAGAAACTGAAAGTGCCGAAACGACACCCGGCCTTCCTCAACTCCTTACCCCCTCCTCAACTCCTTACCCCCTCCTCAACTCCTTACCCCCTCCTCAACTCCTTACCCCCTCCCCAACCCCTCCCCCCCAAAAAAAAAACCACCTTAACATTTTTCACAATGCAAAATTGTCAGACAATAACCCCTCCCCCCTAAAGGAGTTATCAGCCCTTTGACTTTCAAATCTCCAAACAACCCACCATAGTCATCATTGAGAGTAGATCCTCTTTTTGCGCGTGCTGCAAAAAGACTTCCGACAGCGCCTGTACGAACCAGCTACCACGCTCCGAGTTACGCCATGACACAAAACCTGTTGGGAAGAAAAGTTTTAAAAAGCAGTGTAGTTATTTTTACTCTATAATCTCCGACTTTACTTCCTTTGGATCTGCGCTATCAGTCTATCGTGGAGTGATTTTTAAAAAGAAAGTTAAGTCGAAGATTTCCTACAAGGTCGACCGATCGCGCAAGTGCACTTCTGCTCGGGATCCACCGCTCTCGCCCAACATACCACGAGGCAGCTAAGCAAGACTTACCTGGCACTGTGGCAAACGCAAGTAGCATGTCGCTCTGGCTGGGCAGTTTAGATTTGATAGCGTTCGAGGCGTCCGTGTCGTCTTCCAACTCTCGTTCCAGCATCCGCTGGGCCAGCTCATCGTCGGACATCGATGCTATGGAATCCTGCGTGGCGTTAGCGTCACTCGGGGCAACCCCCCTAGAAGAATCAGTCGCTTCGTGGCCCCCATCAAATCTCTCTGTAATGCATTTAAGACCATAAGTATTAATTCAGTTACAGGCCAGGTAACAAATAATTGTTTCTCTCCGAGGCATTTTGAAAAATTGTAGGAAGCGGCCCTTATTTTTTTTTAAGATGAATGAACTTCCAAGATGGATTCTGCTGTTTTCTTGGATCCTTTGTTAAAAAATAGGGAAGGTAAGTAAATGAACTGTGTGGGGATGAGGAACAAGCTTATTTTTACACTTGGCTTTTTTCTTTTTCTCGATTCAAGTCCAACTCCAGTCAATTTCTCTGCGTTCCACTTAAATGAAAATAACACACACACTGACCGCCTCTGCAGGCCTGAATGAAGAAGAGCTTCGGTTTGCCGGCCAGCGACGGGCACCGGCCGCCTTCAAAGTACGACGTGATGTGCTCGATCTTGACGATTCTCTCGTCCACGCCGTATATAGCGCCCTCTACGCCGTGGCTGAGCACGGCCAGGACGAAACAGTCGAAGGATTGGTGGTTGTGGCTCGCCGCGTCGCGTAAAATCACCTGCATTTGCTGGGAATAAAAAACTAAACAATAATATTTGCTTGTGTTTTACTCGTTAGTGGCGGCCCAAAGCGCTAATAAACTTGAAATCAAGTCGGTAATTGGCCAGGTTTAGGCCGTGCCCGAATCACTTGGCTGCGGCTTGTTATTACGCACGAGTCTATGAGATGTGGCTGCAGCCGCTACCACAGACTCGTGCGTAATTATAAGCCGCAGCCATGCAAAATCGGACACGGCCTTAGATCGCAGAGATTGAAACCAGCCAGCTGCCCCTGGCTAGCTTGGTGGTCGAGTGGTAAGACATCTGCACTAGAAAGCAGAAGGTCGTGGGTTCGAGACCCACCAGAGTCAGTTTTTTTTCGAAAGAATCTCATAGGACAACACTGAGTATTAAAACAAAAAAAGGGCAAAAATCCAATGATGTATACAGCTGCTAGGTCAGTCCATACAAATTTGTGGGACGGGGAGGGGTACTTATGTCTTACCTCCCCTGACTGGTCTTCCCTGTACAGAGTGTTGAAGCCCAGCTTTTCAAACACGTATTTGAGGTTCTTGCCATCAATGTCAGTCCCTTTCCTTGTGTTCATTGTCCTGAAGTGCTTGTTGTTAATAATGACTGCTATTCCTCGCGGCTTTGACTTCATCTGATAGACCTGAAAAATATAACGCACATTTGTTTCTCAAACAGTAACTCGAAATGTGACCTTTTATTGAATTTGAATTATAAGTAGAACTGAATTTGTGGTCTTTCGAGAAATTCTGCAGGTTGTGGGATCGAGTCCAGGTTGGGGGTATTTAATGAAATTCAAGTTGTAAATCACATTAATGTGTATGGAGATCATATGTTCATTCTTACCACAACTAGATGACCCAAATTATAGTGTTGTGAAAAAAAGATTACGTTCTACAAAACTGCAAAACAATTTCTAGGCAACCAGGCTAATACGTACTAGCTTAAAACATATACGAGAAACCTTTAGTTGCAGTACACGCTGCTATTCTGATTTACACCAGCCAGCCTACCTCAGTGGGTTCGAGTCCCACCCGAGCTATTTTTTCCCTAATAATCTCTTGTGACAACAACCATGATTAAACAGTGTTTATACGATACGTGGGTACGGTGCAGGGCAGAATCTAGTATTGAATGTACATCTACGAGAGTTAATGAAATAGAAGGACCTACATACACACATAAATGAAGACAGGCAGGGAGACAGGCAGGGAGACAGCACGCCCAACAGACAGGGAGACAGACAGGGAGACAGACACCATGACAGACAGAGAGACAAACCAGGAGACAGATAATGAGACAGCCAGCCCGCCCGACAGACAGGGAGACAGACAGGGAGACAGCCCGCCCGACAGACAGGGAGACAGACACCGTGACAGACAGCGCGACAGCCCGGGAGACAGACAGAAAGACAGACAGGGAGACAGCCCGGGAGACAGCCCAGGAGACAGCCCGGGAGACAGGGAGACAGACACTGTGACAGACAGGGAGACAGACAGGGAGACAGGCAGAGAGACAGATAAGGAGACAGACAGACAAAGAGACAGATAAGGAGATAGACAAAGAGAGACTTACGTCATCAACATCAGAAGCGTCTTGGTCGGTAGTGGCTGGGGGTGCGCTGTGCATCTCTATTTTAGTCAGATCTGCCGGGCTGTTCTTCGGCCAATGGATATCATATAATTCCTCTGTCAAAATCAAGACAATAAAGGATTCCCTACTCAACCATCCAAAACACTTCACAGAGCCGCCCTATTCGCAGACTGGTTTCGGATCTTACACACTCAATACTGATTGTAGGGCAGCAACCAGCCACCTACTTCCCCATGCTCAATCCAACAGAATATACTATTTTGTCTTGATTTTTGGCTTTGACAGTGGCTTACTGATAGTCCAACTGGATTATGGGACTGTGTAAAAGAGTTGGATATGAATATTTTGGCGAGCATTGAAGTGCATTGTAGTGTAAACATGGGTTAAGGCACTGAGTTTTCTAGGGGTTACATGTACGTCTTGCGCGAGCATTTACCTGTAGGCGACGCTATGACAGATTTGGACGGCTGAGTGTCCATGGGCTCTAGATTTGAGTCCCCCTGGGGTCCCGTCAGGGCATCTGTCGGGTTGTCTATGACCCTCCCTGGCCTGGACTCCATCTGAGCCGGATACTGTGGGGCCGAGGCAGGGTCCAATTTGTCGGCCAGCACGCCGTGTTTGTGGTCCCGCAAGGAATCCACAAAGGCGCGGAAGGCTTTGGGTCCGCGCCTCTCCAAGGCATTCAAGAATTGCTGGTTGATGTTGCGCCTCGATTTTCCGTCCGCCTAAAATTTAAAAAAAATCAACTTTGCAATTTCGGTGTTTATAATGTTTTGCCAGAAAGGAAACATTTCTAATGAACAGTTTGGCAAGATTCCAAAAACCAAATCAATTTCTGACTTTTACACCAACAATCCAGGGTATTTTTCCGCTTGTCAATAAGATCCATCGGGTCAAAAATCAAGTCATTTTAGGATTATCTGCAAACATTCAAAGAAAAATCTGGCAAACTATTCTGAAAAACAATATTATATTTTTGTTTGCCTTCTACTGATGTGTATTTACACTGTATAATCAGGTTGTCCCCAGGAATCGTTTTTGAATTCTTTCTGATGCGGGTGGTACATCATATTATTATATGACGGAACGCTTTATAATTCTGCTATAAAGTACATACAAATACGTCAAACAAAATATAGACGTTCACGGGTACTAGTTTCTTTATTTGGCCTAAGGTTTTTAACAATACTTTTTATTTTGAAAGGTGCTATTATTCAAAACTTAAGTGCCTACGTACCTCAAAGTCTTCATAGTCAGCGGGCTCAAAGATGTTTCTCTGTACAAGTCCGTCAAACACGTAGGTCAGGGTCATCTCTTGGACTAGATCTACGCGGTTTTTGCGTAGTGCCTGCCTGTGTCGGTTTTCCATGGCTGCCTAATATGCAAGCTGTAGGGACAAACGAATCAGTTGATTAAATCTGAAATTACATCATGTTTAGGCAATTAGTGAGTCTTACAATAGCAATGGCCCTATTCTTAAACTAGTCCTTTTTGCCAAAATAAAAGTTAAAACCGTATTCTTATTTTCGACTTATTTGTTTAGCACTTACAGTTATCGCGCTGACCTTTTCTCTGTTAGTAAACTTGCTGCAGAAAATATCTCAATTGACATCAAAATTGTAGATAATGAAAGAAATTGCCTAACTCCTTTAGCCCCGGAAAAGAAGACCTTCACGAAATTCACCTTCCTCGTCTATCCGATGACAGTGGCTGGTACCCAGCTTCCTTAGCGATTCTAACGTCAAATCACAGACTTTAGCATAAGGGTACCATACTACGCACGCACCCTGGCTATAATTGAGCGCTTGAGGTCGCTGTTTTACTTTAACGGGGATTTGTTTTTTTCCATGGGGTGCAGGTGTGGAAGGTAATTCTGTCCCCCGGTAAAATTGTCCGGGGGGACAGAATTACCTAGGTAAAAGTGTCCCCCTGGAGACGTTAATTCTGTCCCCCTCCAGTTTATTCTGTCCCCTCTCTAGGTAATTGTGTCCCCCAATGTTCCACACATAAGCGGTTATTTTGATGTTATTTCAATGAAAAGCCCACATGGTATTTATTATTTGGACTTCTCTTCCCTTTATCGATTTATCAAAACAAAAATACAAATACAAATAACTTTATTAATTAAATCAACCGATCTACGTTTCTGCGCGAAATGGAAAATGGCAGTAATCAGTATTTTTAGACTTCTTGCACGCGTACAGATTCTAGATACCCAGCACGAAATAAGGCAGCACTTTTGACCACCTGTAATTTGTAGTACGCTACACATCCTACAGTCTGCCACAACTAATGCACCATGGAGGGGCGAACCTGTACTACACTGGTTGTTGCGTCTAGTGGGTGCTAGACTTGTGACGTTGCACGGGACAAATTTACCAGGGGGACACGTTTAACGTTGGACGGGGAGACAGAATTACCTGGAGGGGGACAGAAATACCTAGGTAAATGTGTCCCCCCGGACAGATTTACCGGGTCACGGCCTGGTAAGTCTGTCCGGGGGGACACATTTACCAGGGGGGACAGAATTACCTTTCACACAGGCACTGACCTCTACACCTGGACGGACCATTGTCCATATTCTGCTGTGCTAACACTTGAAGTCGGCGCGAACTGGAAGTGCAACATGGCGGACCCGAGACGTCACTGCTGTGAGCCAATGAAATGTCCAGGTGTGGAGGTCAGCGGATTTATTCTGTACATTTTGTATTTATAAACATTACGTACTACGTATCGTACCAACACCTGGACATTTCATTGGCTCACAGAGTCACGTCGTGGGTCCGCCATGTTGCACTTCTCCGCATGCCGACTTCAAAATGAAACAATGATGATCTGTCCATGTATAGAGGTCAGTGGGTGCAGGTCACTAAATCACTGAAAATCACTGCGCGCGAGCTCATTAATATTTTGTGACCCCCCTCCATTAATTTTGAATAAGAGGTCACTGGGGCCTATAAATTGGACTGATTGTAGAAATATTTGTGGAAATCAAGAATTAGTGACCCGTGGCTTCCAACTCAGGGGATTCCGTAGACCCACAAATACGTACGTGGGTCTACTTGGCACAGAGGCGCGGGGGGGGGGGGCTATATTTAGAGGATTCCAGAATTTAAGATTTCCAGAAGTGCCATTAACCACCACCAACCAACCATCAACTCTCATAAATTTGAAAGGAAAATTATTTTAGGAGTCCTAATCTTTAATTTCCAGTCCACAAAATATTGCCACCCTCAGCAGGCGGCGCTCTTTCTTACTAATTTTGTGTTGGTTACAATGCTGAGCGCCGTATTTAGTGGTGTGAAATCTTAGACTTCAGACGAATTGGTTAGACTTCCCCTTAGAAAAATCTCTCCCTGTTACCACAGTGTGGGACTACTATGTGAACACACAATGTTCACATACTTCCCATAATAGTGGTGCAAAATACGGTACCCTCTGGAGACTTGAACACAATGGAAGTGAAAAGGTCTCCAATGGGTAATTTTTATAGATGAATGGGTCTCCATTAGGAATTTCACGAATTCGATTTTTTGGATTGTACTTAAATTACTCAAAAACTAGGGTTAGAATGTTTGGGTTAGGGTATAATGTAGGGTTGTAGGTCGACATTTTTACCCAGGAAAATAATTGTGGTTAAAATATGAGCATTTTGAAAAACGTGCTCGACTTTCTAACCATTTTGTACACGAGAACAAAGTCATGTCTCCACAGTGATACAAAAACGCGAATAATAGGTGTTCACACAGTTATCAAACTGTAAAAATGGTGCACGGTGGGTTTCGGGGAGAGCTAGGTGAGGGCACTGGGACTCGTAAACGTTGAGCTTATGATTGAGCATAACTCTGGTGAAGCTCGACAGGCAGTGTTTTTGTTGTCAAATTTTGTCAAATTTAATTTGTTAGTGCTATTCCCATGAAAGTACCACGCTGTATAGTACTGATGACCATGTGACAGCGCGCGCAAGCAGTAACAATAATGTATGATATTGAGGGCGCACTTGCATACTGTTCTCGGTGCGCACATTTCTTACTAAATCCATTATATTTGTTCTTGCTTGTTTTTATGTGTTTTTTGGTTGTGACCTACTTGGACTCACCTGCATGGACTCACCTGCACGTACGAAAATATGATATTGTTGCAAAACAAAAGATAATGTGTTATTTGCTTCAATAGAGGGTTTTGATTTGAGAGGGCGCCCTGCCGATAAGGTGGTGGATTTGGTATCGTGAAGCGCCAAAAGAGGGCGCTTTACCCATAATTTCCACCAAGTCGGTCAAAATCGTTGGCATAAATATAATCAAAATGGACCAAATACTAAATGTTTGATATTTAATATCGCCATAGGGAAGCATACTTACGTTTTTTAAGGCAGAAATTATCATTTATGCTACTTATTGTCCACAAATTTGAATCTGGCTATTATAGTATTAACAATAAATAACTTTTAATTTAATTTGGTTACTCCATTTTTATTTTTATTTTTCACTTTTTCGCTATTTTATTTTTTTACTTTTTTTGTTTTTTAAAGGAAACATAAAGCCCTAGAACTTGACTTGCAAGTCAATCTGTATAAATTATGGTCGGCCCTGAAATGTATATGGAGTTTTTGTATGGAGCTTTGTGTGTGCATAGGGTGTGCACGGTTGTAAGCCGTGGTTGTACATAGGGTGTGCATGGTTGTAAATAGTTGTAAGGTGAAGTTAAAGCTTTGAAACTAACGACTCGCTCATTTTATAGTTATGAACAATTCCAACTACATGTAGGCCCCTATATAGTTTTTGATACTGCCATTCAGATACTGCCGTCGTGTGCCATTTGATGAAAATTTCGAGTAAACAATTTCCGCCGATAATTCTTTCGGTAAATATTTTGACAGCAAACAGAATGGCGGGCCACGAGTGTCACTCGAGCCGGTGGTGGCAGGACCGGTCTAATGCAATTTGTTGGAGTCGGGCGAGTTCGGTCTGGAACGGAAGAGGCACTCGATGCTCGCAAAATAAACCCCATTCATCATTTTTGTTTTAGGGTGGAAAACGAGGCCCCAGACTTTTAATGGAGCAAATGTTGTTTGGAGAAACAGAGTAAAATTGGCATCAAATGCGAAGGAAGTTGGTGAATGCAGTTTATAGACCAGGCTGTAAATGAGCTAGGTATCACCTGGAAGGGGAATTTCTCTCATGTGATTTTTCTAGACCAACATTTTATGAGGAATAAGACTGAATATCTCGAGTAAAAATCCCAAATCATGAACGCACTCTCCAACAGCGTTGCCATAGTGTTTCCATAGCGTGCAACATACTAATTTCACAGTGTTCCCCACGGCGTTGTCACTCATAGTGTTTTCATAGCGTGAACATACTTGATTCCACAGTATGAGCACGGTGTTTTCATAGTGTTTTCATAGTGTTTTCGTAGTGTTTTTATAGTGTTTTCATAGTGTTTTCGATCATAGTGTTTTCATAGTGTTTTTAAAGCGTGAACATAGTGTGACCACAGTGTTCCCATATGAACACAGTGCTTTCATGGTGTTAGTCATAGCGTGAACATAATTATTTCACCGTATGAACACAGTGTTTTCATAGTGTTTTCATAGTGTTTTCATAGTGTTTTCATGGTGTTTTCATAGTGTTTTCATAGTGTTTTCATAGCGTGAACATACTGATTTCACAGTGTCCCCCATTTTGTGATCACAGTGCTCCCACAGCGTTGTCACTCGTAGTGTTTTCATAGCGTGAACATATGAGCACGGTGTTTTCATAGTGTTTTCATAGTGTTTTCATAGTGTTTTCATAGTGTTTTCATAGTGTTTTCATAGTGTTTTCATAGTGTTTTCATAGCGTGAACATTTCACAGTGTCCCCCATGTGACCACAGTGTTCCCATAGTAACAATGTGTGATCATAGTGTTTGTAAACGCCTACATTAAAAAAAAATCAAGAATATAACAAACCAAACTCACAACAATAAACAAATGAGAAAACCCAAACAAAGTAAAAAATATATATAAATCTTATATAGCACACATTTAATGCGAGGTTCTAACTCGATATATATTAACACAGATAATTTAAATAAACAATTGTTAAAGTTAACAAAGACGCACAAATTAAAGTTCAAGACTCAGGTTTCCTCAGGTTCCCATAATATAGTAAGAATATAAGAATATAAATCATAATATTATAATTCCAATATTCAGATTATATTCAGTGTCGTATTATTTTCAAAAACTCTAATTTACTATCTAATTACATCAGAGAAATTCACTGGAGGAAACGAAAACAATTGCACACAAAAACTAAGGCATTTTTCCCCTGTAAAAGATCTTGTTAGGGATCAAAATATTAGAGACTGTGAAATTAAATTAATAAATGCATTTGATAACAAAACATATTTAAATGGCTGAAAAAAAATACCAACTGTCAAACTGATATAGCGCCCTCTAGTATATCACTCCCAATGTCACTGACGGGTACCCCGCAGCAAAACAAATCCTATTTTTCAGCCTCGTTTATTGTACCTACCAAAACATGAAAACCAGCGAGTGTGGTTTACATGGCCGACACGACGTATTTTAGAACTGGACTATTTTGTGCTAAATAGGTAAACTTTGATTTCCCAAGTAAATTCACCTCAACAAACGACTGGCAACTGTTCTTTCTGCCAAGAAAGGCATGTGTGAGTTCCAGAGACAGAACTGATTGTTTGTTTTTAACTGAGTTGAAACCCTGAATTAACAAATTTAACTTGAATTAAGGCCCTCAAATTACCGACCATGGACGAATCGACCGTCACAACCACCACACGGGTTGTTCGCCCCTTCAAAATCATTGCGGTCGTTCTGATTGTTCTCTGTGGAGTCGTCATGGTTGCCGTTTTGGCCAACAATGTAAGTAGGCCTAAATCCTTCTGAATATTAACTTGTTTTTGTTATATTATGATATATTATTAAATGATGCATATTTTTCTTTCCGCTGACATTGATTTTGAAAAATTTGTAAAATGTTTTAGAAAGTTTACTTAGGGAGGTGATATTTATGAAGTAGCTGCAGCCGATTTCACGAAACCTTACGCAATGGCGCAAGCCCTCTTGCGCCACAAAATATTGCGTAAGCTGCGCCACTTTTGTTTGCTGCGCAATATTTCGCTTACGACAGTTTCACGAAAGTTTGACAGTGTGTAACTTGCCCGCGGCTTACGCAACAAATTATGGCGTAGCTTGCGCAGTCAATTTAGGTGGCGTAAGATATGGCGTAAACGACCAAAAATGACCTATTTTACCAGCAAATCGTAATTGACGTGGAGCCTGTCATTACTCAACGTTTCAGATTCATGAAAGACACTCGCAGTCTTATGATTGAAGTAAATGAATTTCTATTTTACCCGTGACAGAATCTTTTACGTTGCCGCACGATTTCGCGAAAAGTCAGACAAAACTATTTTCAAAATGGTGGGCGTAGGTGGTACAACGACGATTTCATGAAAGAACACAAATGTACACAAACAGTCGTCGTAAACGCTGTTTAAAACGTTGCGCAGCTACGCCACGTTTCGTGAAATGCTCTGTAAGGAAAAGGCGCAGCTACGCAACATTTTTGTTGCGTAAGCCTTGTGCCACTTTTGAAAATGGCGCAAGCTACGCACTTTTCGTGAAATCGGCTGCTGGTGTTTTTAGGCGATTTGTAAAACCCGGATCTCCTGGATCTCCCGGATCTTATGAATGTTAACGCTAGTCAGACAGTTGGACCTTCCCGGATCCTAAATACAAAAGTGTCACCTTCAATGAAATAAAAGAAATTGCAAAAAGTAGCCTTATTTTGTGGGATTAGAGTTAGGCAGGCCAGTTCTCTTTGAATGGGTTAGGGTTAGCATTAGTGTTAGGGTTAGGGAAGGTCCGAAGAGGTCCGGAGGATCCGACTTTCACCCACACCCGTGTTTTTACCATGACAAATTTCGTCTGGTTCCATGCCTTTATTGTCATTGTGACTTCGCGTTCACGAGATGGGAATCGGACCAAATGCAATTTTAATATATTTCTTGCAAAAAATGTGGCAATCTGGACCCAACTTAATTTTTATCATAGACCCCTCTTCATGTCAGTTGTTTCAGAAATGTTGATAGAAACAAAACCATGAATCAGTAACTGAGAATTTCGTAAGAATAACTTTAAAATGTTCTTGACTCTCTGCTATAGCCTTTGTATACAATCAACCGAGTCGAGTGGCGTCTGAATTTTGCATTATTTTCCCAACGATAATTTCTGATTTGAATTAGGAATAATTCATAATTCAACGATAATTTCTGATTAAATTAGGAATAATTCATAATTCCCCCCCCCCCAAAAAAAAAAAAAAATTAAAACAGACATGGATCAGGGCATCGAGTTTCCACCAAGGATTGTGGACTGAATGCTTCAACGGATCTCGGATTATTCCGACCCTTCCCTCTGGATTGCCATCACAACAACCACCGTCAGAGATTGTGTGCCACACGGCACCATCAACAGGCAAGTGCTGTGTCGTTAAACCCCCAAACTCCCCACCCACCCAATCAATCAATCAATCATATTTATTTCCACTTAATCAAAATACAAATGATTTACATACAGTATAAATAAATATATACGATTAAGCAGTGGGCTTCTCCAAAAAGGCAACCTTGTCAAGTGGAAAGGCCCTTGATGTGTAGAAAGAAAGTGCTTATGTCATGATAAATAGAGATTATACACCGGTTGCATTTTAACTACACAGAAGTAAACTTATGTTGCACATAAAATGACAAGTACCAACACAAACAGGACATAACAAGAGAACGTACACAGGGGATCATAAAATGAATCTATCACAGCTAATTAGAATAATCAATATTAAGAACAATATTTTTCAAAAAGCAGAAGCTTAATGTTTTCTTAAATAAAAGACGACTACTAAAACTTCTTAGAGTTTGAATTAGTGAATTCCAATATGTTGTACCCTGATAAATGACAAATTTCTTTGCAAAAACAGTACGTATAAATGGAACATGGAAATTGTTTAACTGTCTGGTATAATATTGATGAATAACTGTATTAGTCACAAGTATTCGTTCCAACCCTACTTAACCAGTTCGCGCCGGATGACGAATATAAACGCAAAAATTTCCCCAAATTCAAAACGGATGACGAATATATACGCCAAGTTCAAGTTCGGAAATGTATGTCAGCAGCGCGCAAGGCCGGAAATGCGTGGGTGTGCTACCCAGCACTATAGGCCTGAACACGCTTCGGATCGAGTTTCGTTAAAAATAATCCCGCCCGTCGGCTCGGCGATGTTAAAATAATCCCGGCGCGAACTGGTTAAAGGATCAACATGCAAACAAAGGGGAATAATTGGACATGCGAAAAATGGCTTGAGAAAAACTCTAAAATTTGACATTGGGTGGAATATTTCGACAGAACATTAGATTAAAGGAATCACTATATATCAGTTGGCCAGGAAGACCCTTTACATCTGATTAAAATTACACAATAAAGTGTATTTTCAAACCAATTCCTTATTTCACTGAGACTGTACCGTTGACTTGTACGTCATAACATTTATAATGGTAATTTGTGTACACAACATAATGTGACCGGCTCTACAAAAAGGTGGATTAAGTCGCGCTTTGCACTATCATGTAATGGCCCGCTCAACGCGCGTTGAGAGGGTAAACATAACATCAAAATGTGATTGTTTTTTTTGTCGTGAATGACATCTTCCACACCTACAGTTTCAGGTTTTATTCAAAGCAATGTTGATTTTGATGCATAAAGTGGAAAAAATTACTATTTTGTGTGCATCGTTCTGTTGTACACGTAGTACAACAGAGCTGGCTATTTCAAAGCCCGTTTTCTCAGTTGTGTAATTTGAACTCCAAGGAAGTAATCAATATGTAAACACGTCATATCTCCAAGAGAAGAGGGCCTATGGAGCTCTATTATAATACCAAATGAAAGCTTATGTTGTGGGCTTTCTTACCATGTATACAACTCAATTTCTTTTCTTTGCGACATAATACAACCTTTTTGTAGAGCCGGTCACATATTGCACTGTTGTGTACAAAAATCACCATCAAAATGTTTTAATCTTAGTAGAATCTCTGTCAAAGGTGAAACCACAGTTTGTTTACAATCCACTCATTTTGTACATTCTGTTCCCCTTTTGCAGGCTGGTTGGTAGCATGTCAGGCCTTGTGCATGCTGGCATTGATTATCACCATCGTCTCCTTGGTCTTGGCTCTTGTCGCTCTCATCAGAGGCAAACGCTTTGCCAACATGTACAAGATTGCTGGGGTCCTTCTCTTTACCGCCGGTGAGACGAAAATCAAGGACTCAATCTTCAGTCATCTAAGTTTATGCCTTAAAAAAAAATTGGGGCATTTGTGACCTGTCATCACAAAATGAGCGTAAAGTTGCACGGAGTGATTTCCCAGTACGGCCAGTCAAAGTCAAAATTTGAAGGGGTGGTCGATTTTGAGATTATATGTTTATTTTAAAGACTAAATCCCCAACAATCAATTCCCAATTTTTCAGGACGATCAGATAAAAAAAAATAGTTTTTGAGACAATTTTGACTATGCCTTTCTTTGCGCGTTCACACAATTTCTCGCAAGAAATGCCCGTTTTCTCATAATCTCTGTATTAAGACTCCAGACTAAAAAATAAAAATAAAACAAATATTGAGTATCAAACCTCCAAGTGTTATATATTATTGGAAAGCTCTGTTTCCACAGAATTTAGAAATACCCATATCTCAATTTTTGATTTTGCTGACTTTACGCTCATTTTGTGATGACAGGTCACATTTGTGTAGTTACGAGTCCTGTTCCTATAAGAGAACAAAATCCACTTTTAGGTTATTGGACTTGTCGAACTAGCTTGCGTCGTAAAAAAAAATTAAGTAAGTTGTAGATAGAGGACATGGTTTAGATTTTTTTGTGTTGAAGATTTTTGAGTAAAATGATGACAAAGACGACAATATGCAACACAAAATTTTAAAAAGGAGAGTCCATGAAGCACAGTGAGTGATTGATTTTGATGGATTCAGGATACCTCTATATTGAGCACTTGGCAGTCACCAACACCAGCTTTTTTGTGGGTGACAAAATTGGCGGGATCAGGATACTTTCTGGTAAAAGTACTCAATTCAGGGTTAAAAGTTGAGGTACATTTTATTCTGAACATTGACCTGTCGATGACCTCATTATTCTGGGGCGTGGTCAAGAATCTTATCTGCCTGTATGTGTATCTTGTGCCAACTTGTGCCTCACATTCCAACAGGTTATATTACCAAATCAGAGCTGAGAAAGTTGTGCTTTTATTATCAAGCAGACAATTCTATCATAATTATGTGACCCGTCATCACAAACGGGCCTTAAACCCGCATTGTGTTATTTCGAGATATCATCGAAAATAGGCCAAAATGCATATGTACAATGTCGAAAAATACGATTTTTGTTTATTTCCAATGTTCGAACTATAAATTTACATTCTGTAAAGTTTTGAAGCCCAAAAGTGTTTTAAAATATGAAAAATGCAGTGATTTTTGTGGGGCATCATGCATGAAACTTGTTAAAAATTGGTTTGAAACATTTCTTTTTCTCAGCTTTTCCGATTGATTAAATGCAACCGACCTGGCTCGGTTCAAATTGTCATAATTTTGGAGCCATACTATTGATTAAGCTGTTTGACCCTTCCTTTAAGCATTTGATGGAGTATGACTTTACAGCCCTTTTGTGGTGACAGGTCACATATTGTGCACCGTTCTGCCCGACTATGACTGTAACCCTATGTACATGTAAAGGACAATCGGTCTAGTACCCAACCTAACAGATTCCAACAAAATCTGCAGTGGGGCTTTGATGGGTTGAGTTAAAACAATGTAAAACCGGTGTCCACTGTTTTCAAACTTTGTTGTTTTGTTCTCTCTATTTTTAATATAAACAAATTCCAGCCGTCTTCATGCTATTGACTTTGGCCGTCTTCCCAGCCATGTCTGTTCAAGAAGATGTCTTCATACTCCGCGTCAATTGGGAGCTGGCCTGGGGGTATGGCCTAGGCTGGGGGGCCTTCCTCCTGCAGGCAGTGGCTGGTATCCTGCTCCTCTTTGCTCCCGACAAGCAGGAGATCTACTACAGCGAGAAGACGTACTACCAGTGAACCAGTGATGACTTCTGAGATTTGGGGTTAGGTTTTTTAGAAGTTTCTAAAAGTTGCTGTGGTTAAAAGTGGATCACGAATCTCCGGCATAACTGGTGGTTTTTTTAAGAAGGTAATACATGCTTGAGGCAGCATTGCATGTAATTTTGCATTTCTAATTTGTTTAACTGTTTCATACATCGCGCCTTTTGTAAAGTTAGCTTTAACTTTAACCCTAACCCCCTAGGCCTTACTTTGGGCTAAAGAACTACGTACTACAGAATACTACTTAGTATTTTGTAGCACTGGGTCTCTCTGTGACTGATGATTGGGTGTGTACTGACAGAGTACAGATACTGCCAACTACAAAATACTAATAGTGGCAATACAGGTCAGTAATACTTACCTGGCAAAAAATGCAGTAGTCCAGCCTTGACCCGTTGCTGTGTCCCAAGTGACAATTTTTGCTGTAGAGTTTAGAACACTTACACAGCATACATGGGCCATGCACTCAGCAAGCAGAGGGACCCAATGCTAAAAAGTACTACGAGTGCAATTAGGGGTGAAGTACCCAATACTAAAAATTACTACAGGCATTGCACACAAGTCAGTGAGAGTACTGCATACTACTTTTTACTACTAGTAGTAAAAAGTAGCATTAGGTAGGGCATTATTCCTCCATGGGTAGGGTTAGAGTTAATGATTGATTTGCTCGTAGAAAGAAATCTTCGGTGTCAAATCAAAGCATCGTGTACGCAAGTGTATCATAGTTTTTTACTTAGTTTATTAGAAACTGCATATCTCTTTATCAAATAACACCACTAAATTTGCCAAAATCCAACAACCAACTGATTTTGTGGGAATTTATAGGATTTTTTTGTTTGGAAGAAGGTTGTTTACTGCGTACTTGTATTTGGCGGGAATTGATCAAAGGGGCGGGGGGGAGGATTAAAAGTTTATGATTAACCGTAACAGTCCTCAATCCTCCATCAGTTTGAAATCATTATTAATCAATTTGAACTTGTTTAATTGGTGTGTAATATTTAAACTGTTCGACCATTGATACATTAATTGGCAACAAGGGGATAACAGTTCAAATAGGTTTGAATCATAACACAAAATGTGTTGTAAATTTTAGCGATAAAAAGAAAGTTTGAATTGTTTGCATAAAGAAGCGTATTCAAAATAATTTTAAAAAAGTTCATATGAAAAAGCATAAACCAAAGATTTGCTTGCCTAGTGATAAGGAAGTTAAAATTTGAGTGGTTCGCAGGGTTCTGTACTAAAGCATGCAGTGCTGTGGAATGTTTACCAAGTAGTAACCTATACGCAAGTTTGAAACCGCAATTACAGGACTTTATTTGATACTGATTTGTTTAACCTTTTGTAATAAACACAAAGGTTCACGTTGCCGATTTAGTTGAATGATTTGGTTTTGTGGAAAGAAATGTAGTACTGAACAGAAATTCATCAGAAAATGATGAATATTTCAGGTAATTTTTTTTGTAAACAGTAGTATGATAAATGATTTTGATGTTTATTGTTTTTATGTACATGTATAGTGGCAGCATACAACAGCGCAATAGAACGTTTTCAAAAGGTGTAGCTGCTACCTGTTTAACATTCAAGCTCTAAAGCTGGTTGTTTTTTATTTGCTTGTAAATTTGAAGAACATTGGTACTTTTGTAAATATTTTGCTCTGTAGATACATGTAGATTAATTAGGACAAATCGATAGTTTGGCTAGTTTTAAATTTTCGTTCTAGTAATTGTTTTCTCTTGCTAAAAGTTTTTTGTTTTGGGATTTATTTTTGTTGTTGCTCGGAACACTGTAGTTCATGATTCAAGGTACGTTGTTCAGTCCAATAATAAGGTGTCCAAAAGTAAGTGTGATATTTTTTTAGGCAATCCTGTTACATATGGCCTGTGTAATTGTCCATGCAAGTGTCATTGTTTTCACACTTGTACTTGTTTGCAAATTACTCTTGGATATAGATGACATCAAAGAATTTATTCTGAATTTAAAAACAAAAACAAATCTGATGTCCGATGTAACACGGTCACGAAAAATGTACCTCTAATTTATGGACGAATTTACATGTACTGTAATATTACTGTCATATTTCAAAATCTGTACTTTTGATTGTGAAATCTCTCTGAATTCAATTAGCAATTAATTTATTGAGTAGCTACAGAGCTTATTTAAATTACATATATGTGACCCAGCACGAGTAAATGAGACACTTTGAGGCAAAAATGAAAATTGAGATTTTGATTTCATCATTCAAAGCTAAACAAGCTTTAAATGATGAAATCAAAATCTCAATTTTCATTTTTGCCTCAAAGTGTCTCATTTACTCGTGCTGGGTCACATATGATAAAAAAGACGTATTCATTTAGTTAATGGAGGTGAGCTGTGTGCCTTATAACTTTTTGTTTGTTTGGGGGGGGGGGGGAGGCGGGGGGCTTTATCTGTGAGAAGGCAGAGGGTTTGAAACGAATTTTGTTTTTGTGTACTCTCCTAAACTGTACCACAGGATGATTATGGGTTGATGCCCCACAGATTATGTAAGACGATCATATATAATTTGTGACAGTTTGAACGGGTGTCCTTATTTTCTGAGGCCACCAGAAACAGAGATTGGGTTGGCCCATGCATTCCTGTGGGAGGTGAAGTCGGAGCTCGGCGCAACCGGACATACAATGCGTCAAACTGGTCTCTCTTGGGGCAGTATTTGTGATCTTATTAAAGGGTGCTATAATAATATGCATATGTTGTACTTAAGCAATTAATTACTATTGTTAACTATTTTAATATGAAATTGCATTCAACTCTCAAATGTACTGCAAAAAAAAAATAGTTTATCATCCTGGTGCGCATCATTTTTGCTACCGCATCCAAACTTCTTTTTTTGGTTATAAATAAAGAAGACGACAAATCCAAGTCACTTTCACATTGGCAATTCATCTCCCAATGATCCATCACTGATTGATGACTTTATAGATCTCATTACAGGTTTTTGCTGATTCGACTCAGTACATCTCTTTTGCTGACCATAAGAAGCTATAGTCACCCCCTGCTAACACTAGTTTTCAGCCAGAGCGCACCAGTCTACAGAACAGTCCTCAGTTTACGTGGTCTGCTGTTTCCAGAATCGTCAGTCACACCTCTCCATTTACTCCTGCTAGTTTTGCCCAAAGTTACCTCTAGATATTCTGTGACTGGCACAAAGGGCACGGAGTTTGCCAAAGTGCCATTGAACTACAACTACAACTACAACAACAATAACAACAACAACAACAAGTCACTTTTACATCGGCACTTTTCTTCCGATCGAAATAGTTCTCTTTTTCAGTCTTTCGGCGTAGTAGCGAAGTATGCAGGGATGGAGTCTAATTATTGTCATATGATGCAATTGTATATAATTATCCAATGAAGTTGACACAAATACGTCAATCCTTGTGGGAAACAATTGCCCACATTCTCCTTTTTTTTTTGTAAGTTGAAACGAGAAACTTTTTTTCTTTTGTTTTTGACCGAGAAGTTGTTTTAAAAACCAGAACACTGGGGCAGTGTTGTTTAATTTGTATGCCCTAATTACAGATTGAAATGAAATGAAACCCCCAAAAGTATCGTTAAACAATAGGGGAAATCAATTTTGGAGTTCAGGGCCTTATTCATGAAACTTGTTTATTAATCAACCAGGCTTCGTAAGGTTTCATGAATGTGGCCCCAGATTTCCACAGTCAAAGTTCTCATAATAGCAAATTGCTTTCATATACATTGTACTGATTCATCTATACCAAATGGTCTTGTAATTTGTAAAATAGTAAAATGTTACATTATTTGCCTTGTCGGAGTAGTTGAATACAATCAGTTTGAATTAAAGACTAATAATTCTAAAGATTTGTTTTATTTTTTAGAGTATTCTATATAAATTAGCAGTACAATTATCGGCCTTTAGTTTAACATTTTGTGAATATAGATCTGTAAAATTAAATGTCGAAAAGACTGTTTTACACTTATTAAATGTTTACGTGCATTTGTATCTTATAAATAAAAGTGAAGTAAACTTGCTTTGAATTTTCGTTTTCCAAGTTCTTCAAGTTTTTTAAACTGGATGAAAAGAGTGCTGCCCGTGCCGTTGTTCACATGAGGGCGCCCTATATTGAAGCCTTGCTTTTTCTTGGTCGTTCAGCTAGCTGCATGCAGCAAGAGCCGTATCGAACGGTAGTTCCTGAGGTGAATTTGCTGTCATATTTGCTGAATAGAGCTGTCATTTCCGGCATTTGTAAACGTCGATGTTAAGTTGTGGAGTGTTTGTTACTGTAAGTGAAGAGAATGACCACAATAGCCGCGGCATATTAATTGTGTAAGTAAACTCTTTTGATTTGTAAGTAAACTCTTTGTTTTTACCGAATGTCGAATATCGTGATTTAATTTCAATGTGTCAATCAATGACAATGTCATCCATCTGCGTGCCGCCGCGCCGCATCCGCAGGCAGTGAATGTCATTGTCAGTGTCACTGAATTTTTGTGTAAAAGAGCAATGTGTAAAGAGTAAAATAGTAAAAAAATTCTGTGACTTGGTCTGTCAACTTTTACTTAAATCCCCAAAACATTTTTTTGTGCTCCTCTCTAATTTCATATACTCCCTTCATTTGTCCTATTCGCAATCGTTCTTCAGTACAGTGAAGCAACAACAGCAGCCGTCATATTCTTGAGTTGAATTTCCTGGCATTTGACCTCCGTCAAAGATGGCATCCCGTGGACGGTCCGAGACGACGAAGTTAAAGCAGAACATGGAGGAACAGTTAGACAGATTAATGGCACAGCTGTCTGATCTGGAAGAGGCTAGGTATTAAAGCCAAATAAAAACAAAATCCTAGTCCGTACTTCGCTCAAGAGACTGCAAAAGAGAACAATTATGATCAGGAAAAAAGTGCCAATGTGCTCATTACAAATTTTGTTTTAGTGTGGAGTGTTGTGGCCGAGCAGTTAAGAACCCGGTTTTCTGTTCCGCAGAGCGTGGGTTCGAATCTCGGTCTCGACACCTGTCCTTAAGCAAGGCACTGAAACCACTATTGCTTCGTCTTTCGGATGGGACGTAAAGCCGTAGGTCCCGTGTATTGTATAATAATCATTATAATGCTACCTTCTCGTGGTGATCCCGCGGCGTCATGGAACTATTAGTTCTGTTGCCGTGTACCAAGTGATGATGATGATGATGAAAAGAACCCAGTAACACTTATCGCTAAGAGAAGGGGTTTGCCCCGGTGTTTCTGGCTGTGCTCCTGCACATCCCAGTAATAGTTGTCTACAACCGCAAAAGGGATTAATCTACCAAGAACCAAGAACAAGTCAATGTGACAAAGTATGCAATCTGATGCATCTGGCAGGGTTTCTAGCCAAAATACCCTGGAGGGTTAGGGTTAAAAAATATGCACACTTTGGTTCCAGCAGTGGCAGCACACTACAATCTTCCCAAATATTATATGCTAAGCACAAAGTTTAGTGTTGAAAAGAATGCATTTTCTTGTATTAGCCCTAAACCTCGCCAGATGCAACACAGTGCATTTGGCAAAAATGTTAGTGTAGGTAAACTTTAGCTAAAAACACCAGTGCATAAACCGCTCCGGTAAAAAATGTAGTATCCTGTTTGCGCTTCCTTGGTCATGTATTGCAAAGTTTATGGAGAGTTGAGTGTATTTTCAAACTGTTTTCTCACCAAATTTTAAAATATTTTAGTTCCTGCTTTTTTATATTTTTTTTTTACAATTTTTAACCTTTGTTGAGATAATATATGCCGAAAAAAATAGGCATCAGGATGCAACATTGTTTCCCTAACCTTATCTGAGACAGTAAGATCTAGCATCCAACAATACCACATTAAACAAATGCATCCTGTTGCCTTGGGTGACCACAGACTCTGAGGCAGTTTAGCCTTGAGATTTTTGACCTGATGAATCCTGCTGCACTGGGAAGGGTTGTCATCAGGGGCGGATGCAGGAATTTATGAATGTGGGGGTCCCAGCCATGGGCGGGGGGGTGTGGGGGCTCTCCCCCAGAATTTTGTTTACAGTAGAAGCTCCGAGGTGCATTCTGGAACACTATGAGCATATTTTTCTTATATATTTTGATCGTTTTGATCCATTGGGAATCTTTTACAGAAAGCACCACGCTGCTATTTTGCTCTGATATGAAAATACATTTGAAAAAAAAATAATGTGGGGACCGGACCCCCAGGACCCCTCCCCTGGATCCGCACCTGAGTCATTTTGACCTAATAATGGTTTGTAGTCAAAATAACTTGGAGGTTTCACCCCGTCTCTGTGCCGTTTAGGGAAGACATGGATGAGGATGAATATGAAGAGACGAAGCAGGACACCATAGAGCAGCTGCAGGACTTCAAAGAGTCGCTGACTAAGATGATGGCTGGTAACATGACGCTAGTGGATGAACTCAACGGGATGCAGATTGTAAGTAGATTGCTGTCTTAAGTAGACAGTTTTAACCAGTTCGCGCCGGATGACGTATATAAACGCAAACATTTCCCTAAATTCAAAACGGATGACGCATAAACACGCCAAGTTCAAGTACGCCAAGTTCAAGTTCGAAAATGTATGTCAGCAGCGAGCAAGGCCAGAAATGCGTGGGTGTGCTTCCCGGCACTATCAGCCTGAACCCGCTTCAGATCGAGTTTCGTTAAAAACAATCCCGCCCCTCGGCTCGGCGATGTTAAAATAATCCCGGCGCGAACTGGTTAAATACACATCATTGAAGGGCCAACAATTCTAATTTTGAATTTACATTTTCCGACGCAAATTCCATCTTATGAAACATTTGCTTGCGGTACCCCTGCAAATGAGTTTAAAGCAGCCAGTCGACCCCGGCTAGCTCGGCGGTCGAGTGCTAAGACTTACAGTTTGCACTGGAAAGCAGAGGGCCGTGGGTTCAAAATCCAACCAGAGTCGGGGCTTTCTTAGGGTCTTTTTTGTGTCCTTGTTACATCTAACATGACAAATCATGATGTTGTTACTAAATTTCTTCAGATTGGCCTTAATGAGAGTTTATTATATTTACTTATTTATTTTGTATGTACATGTAGGCGATCCAAGCGGCAATCAGCCAGGCCTTCAAGACGCCAGAAGTCATCAGGCTCTTTGCCAAGAAGCAACCAGGACAGCTCAGGCAAAGGCTAGCAGAGGTATGGCATAACAAAACTAGAAAGAAATTAGAACTCAATAGATTGCAGACCTTCCCCTAGCTGAAGGGGCATTTATAATTCAAAGTGATCTACATTCCTAATCTGGATCCAGATCGATCTAAAAATTCAATAGAATCGTCCTTGACCCCTCACCCATTAACCGGTTCGAGCCAGGATTATTTTAACATCACCGAGCCGAGGCGAGAGATTATTTTAAACAAAACTCGATCTGAGGCGGGTTCAGGCCGATGGTACCGGGAAGCACACCCACGCATTTCTGGCCTTGCTCGCTGCCGACAGACATTTCCGGCCTTGCTCGCTGCCGACAGACATTTCCGGCCTTGGGTGATGGGTGACCTTTGCCTCAGTCCTTCAAAATCCTCCACCAATTTCTGCTGTGGGTTGCCAAGTATTCAGAGTTGTGTTCGAGTCTCTGCAAGTCCCTGCAAGTCCATCACACTTCCATCACAAGTCATTCAGTCTCAAGTCAAGTCACTAGCTATTCGAATGAACTGTTAACAAAATCACTCTTTTGTCATTGTTTAACCAGTTACTTGCGACTGGCTTTATGAAAGGACTTGTGACTGGACTTGTGAAAGGACTTGCAGAAACTTGAATACAACTCTGCTAGTATTTGGTCCACGTTGGTCACAAGTACTCTGAGAAATGTTCACAACCAGCTTGCTTTATCGTAGAATACTCGCAGAATTGAAGATTCGTGTGACAGCAAAATGTGTTTTTCTTTCGTTTTTCTTCCCAACTAGGTTGAGAGAGACGGTAAAGTACAAAAGCTGAGTGAAGACAGCTACACACTACAGAAGGTGGAGATCCTGTCAGCTCTTAGAAAGTTGGGAGAAAAGGTGGGATAAATAGTACCGGTAATATGAACTGTAGGATACCAAATTTTCGACTATCAACTTAAATAACCACTGTACCATTCTAATACTATTTCACATTTTTTTCTTGACAAAGTTATTATTTTTCATTCGTCATTTGCAGTTGACGGCAACCGAATCCGAGTTTTTGGCTAGAAATTCCAGTCAGGCGCTCCATGAATTTGAAAAAGTGACAGGAAACATCGGTAAGTCCGAACAAACAAAATGAGCATTTATATAAGTCTCTCTAAAATCACATTTCCTGCAGAATATTTTGTCCATGATATTTGTAACCATTTTTGAATTTGTTTTTCAAGATCATTTCCAATTTGTTTTTCTTACTGACTGCCTTCGTTCAACCATTTTCTGAAATATCCCAGTAAATATCTGAAATATCCTGACAAAGTTTTCTTGATTATTCTTTAACCTACCTGTTTTTACCATCTTCATTACTTGTTTAACCATCTCTGTCATTTGACTTCTCGTCTCCATTATTTTCCTTTTTCTTCAATGTTTGGTTATTTTTTCACCACAACTTCTTTTTCCGGGAACCCAGGACCTAGCGAAAAGCTCCTTCAAGTAGCGGGCTCCCAAGTCCAGCAAGCTAGCAAGTGATCCACAAGCGCGAACTCGGCCAAGTATCTGCATCAAGCAAGACCAACAGGGTCTTGGGGACTCGTTGCCCACCTGTTAGACCCTTTCCCCCTGCAAACCGCCAAGTTTTGCCTTTAGTTTAAACCACCTAACATATTGCAACTAATATGGCTCCGTTTGACACTGTTAATTTTCACGGTGTTTTTAGCATTTTTTCCCTTGCCATTCTTTTTTTTTTTTTTTTTTTTTATCACATAACTGGGATGCTCTAGGACTCGCTTTGGTATTTCATGTCGTGACATGTACAGAGCTGTGCAAAAAGGGGCATTGTATGTATTCCAGTAATAGTAAAACTACTTGTCGCAATATAAGTGGTGAACCGGGGGGGGCGGAGGGGGGGCCCTTCGAGACTGTGATTGCGCAACGCTGACGTACCGTCCATTCTCAAAATAAAGAGTTTTTGGCATCCAATCTTAACATCTTGTCTTTTGTAGTTGTAAAAGGTTGTTATTTACCTTAATTTTTATCATCCAATGACAAAAATTGTATTGAAAATGAAAAAAGCAGTCGAAAAAATTAAGCGTTGACGTACCGTTGATGCGCGTGGAGATTGTGCACAAATACTCAAACGACGTTGACAAATACCTCCCCTAAAAAGGGCAATAATAATCGATAAATTGTGAAAAATCGTGCTTCGAACCCACTCACTTTTTTCCATGGATACGTTAAAAAAGGATGTAGCAGTGATATACTGAATTTTAAAAGAAATCTGCCTGTGAACCCCTTGCGTTTTATCGTGTTGTTTTCGAACGAAAATGGCAGAAAATGACATCGCCCCAAAACAAATTCGTGTAGATCGTGCCTGTGTACCTGGCTTTGCGGACGTTATATGAATCACTGAATTCGGGGAGCGAGCGCGGAGCAAATTTGTACGTGTTTCAATGGTGCACTTCGAGGTAGCAATCTATACGTATTTACTGTGTGAGATGTGTGGCTCATGAGCGTGGAAGAACGAATGAGTGGCGCACTTTGTTGGGCCCCCCCTCCGCCCCCCCCCCTGTGGTGAACCAAAACATCACTGTTATTGCAAAATCGGATCAGGTATGCTCTAGTTATTTGGTATTTGTTTAAAAAAATTCAATTACATTTGTCATTGTTAATGGCCAGGATCTACCAATGTAGTTGTGTTGTTTGCTTTATTGCATACACAACACACAGTTTTCACTGTAAGATTTGTTTTGCATATTTTCCATTTCGTTAAACAATTTTTGGATTTTGTTCAATTCCCAATTGGTATTTCTTTTTGGCTCTTTTACTGAAAAAAATAATTAGTTGCCTAACTTCTTTTTCTTTCTCAACAGAGAGAGTTTGTAGAAGTTAGGGAAATTGGTATGTTGTACTGCGCGTTTTTGTAGCAATTTCTCTCTGTTTTAAACATTGTTTAATCCGTGCTTTCTGTAGATGTTACATTTTGTAGCCAAAACTGTTGTGCTATTTTGATTCGTATGCGTATTTTCAATGTTTATCTGTACATATTGCAATTTGTTTTTTTGTACTAACTTTTTTTAAAGTATTGTGTAATCATGAATAGCTTACATCTTTTGCTTCAGGTTTACCATTAAATTATGAACATTTACTAATTTATTAAATTTAGGTCAATTTAAATGAAAGGTGTAGTCATTTTTTTAATGTATTTAGATTTTACCAAAATTCTACGCTGTCATTTATGGAGATTTGACTAAAATAGTTTTGAAAAAAATGGAAGTGGGAGTTTGTTTTTTTAGAATTTATTTGTTTTGTAGAGAGGGTCTCAACTATTGGCAACTTTTGGGAAAAATACATGCCTTGCAGTGGACATTTAATGGACAAATATTTATAAACCAAAAACTATTTAATGAGTACCAAAATAAAACAAAAGTTGTATCTGTAAAAGTACAGTAATGATAATTTAACTTACCATTGCTCAATGCTGCCATTATTTTTATATTTTCTTTTTCAAATCTGCAGTTTTGTAAGATTATTTAGTGTTTTTAACCCTAGTACTGGTCATTCATTTGAGACCAACCACTCAATATAGTCCCTATTTTCTTAAAATTAAAGTGTCCCTTTTTTTTTAGACGGAGTTTAACAATCTACTGGTATTAATTATATAATATCTCTGAAAAATAAAAAAATCTGTCTGAACTCGAAACAGATTTGCGAAATTGAAAAAATTAACGGCGCCCTCTGTTGGCCTCAGCTGACCAAAGTAGATTAAGCGTCAGCTGCGTGCGTCATCGTAAGAACGAAACCAACCGGGCTCCCGTATTCCTAATCAAATCAGTTTATCCCGGCTTTGGCAAAGGCCAGAAAAAACAGGCTGCTTACTTGGCCCGGGGTAATGCGTGGCGTCTCTAAGCTAATTAAATTCCGCACGATTTCGATTATTTTTGTCTAGCGTAAGGCTAACTACAATTAAAATATTCGATATTTATATCGTTGGTGACCCATGAACGTCAACGCTTTGGATCGCGATATGATGATAATCGATCAATTGGTTACTTCTAAGAGGATTAGGCAAACTTTCGCTTTTTTGAGCACGCCAACAAAACCACGAAGACGAGGCGAGCCCCACAAAACTGTCCAATTAATTATCTGGTCCACACAATAATGGGCCGATTTAGCCCACCATTGGAGTTACACGGCGAGGTCACGGTGACGGTATATGATGCCACTGCCAGACTATCGACCGTATACTTACCCAGCAAGATATAGGACCGCGAAACCCCCAACCACCTAGTTCCCCATATCTATACACTCTCTAAACTATTGTTAACCCCCAACCCAAGGGAGGGAGGGGGGGGGGAGGGGGGTCTCCGTCCCATTTCTACCGCCATGTGCTATGGACTATCGATCCGTCAGTTAGGAGAAGACGCTGACTCTCTCTGAACCAGCTGAAAGGCAATTGCATGGACGTTCATTATAATCAACATTAAACTAGTCCTTTCATCGTGTTTGTGCCACTACAATTTATCTTCATTCATTGTTCCATCCCAATCTTCCCTCATCAGTTCGTCTCATTCACCGCTCTATTCATCATCTGTGCGTTGTCTCCACAATGAGCACGCTCCTCGTCAATCCAGGTGATCCCCCAGGCCCCATGCATTTTATCAACTTCATCGCCAGTATCAGCGTCCTTGGCTTCTTTTGTCCCTTTGCATGATACGCTAACCGTGTACATGTATATCTATCGGTTTTATGATAATCCAACCACGGGATGCGTTAGGCCTACATGCGTCAAGCATTCGGCTCTCATCGCTGTGGCCCGGTAAGTTCGAGTCTCGGGCCCGATTCTCGTTTCGGTCATGTGTGAGTAGAGTTTTTCGCTGGTTCTCTCCTTTGCCACGAGGGGTTTATTTCCCCTTTTTAGTTTCCACTACAACAACAAAAACACTCTCGGTCTGGTTGTGTTCCCGCGAATCCGTGGTCAGACAGACCATAGAGCAAGGAACAGAGACAGGAGGTCGTATGGCGGCTGCCGGCCAGTCGGGCGCCTTCACATGCCTTCGGGTTGACCAGGCGTCCTTCGCCGTTTTTGCAACCCTTCCGCTGCCATGCAAGATGGTAACCCCTATGCATTATCGTTTATACCATCATCCCAAACATCTTCTTCTCCCCGAGTTGTGCGCCACACTATGCCACCACCAGCCTCAACCACAGTTATTATCACATCACCTTTCCAAACCCATTGACGCAGTGTGTCGAAATGTTCTTATGTCCTGTCATAGGAAATACAGGTTGACCTAAAACAGTTCTTGTCCTCCCTTCCGCGTACTGGCCGCACTGTGTAACTCCTTGTATAGACCTTGATAACCCTTTACCTTGTTTTAATTTACCATCAAACCCATTATATCTACTGGTTTATTTTGTATACGCAGTCAACACCTTTAGTGACCATTGGACATACGATTAGCGATTTCAACAAAACCCGATGCCGTCACCTTGATGCAATATCATGATCATCACCATCAAAATTCCCATCATTTCCAACATCACCACGTTGCCACTATAATAACCATCGTCGCTAACACTGATGTCATCATTTGTATCTAATGTACATGATTCATCTCATGCTCAGCTCATAAATCTCCAGAATGATACACTCTGGTTTCATCACATCGAATAAATTTGCACCACACTATAAATGTATACTACCTACATACCGTAACGCCAAGGTGTCTGGAATGCCCCGCGTAAAAGAATTAGCCAATCACATTACATATTGATCGTCGAATTTGGGACTTTTAGCCAGTAGCATCGTCGTCTAGATTGGTCAATACCGTCCTAATGTCGAGAGCAATCAGCATTGATCTCCTATAGTATGTGGATCGTTTTAGGATTTAACCGAACATAGACTTTTCAACCAACGTTGTTTTTTGTTGGCGTCGCGCACATTTCGTGATAATTTTGTAGACGTTTCTCGCTTCGCCAGTTTTGATCATCTCGATGACAGTTGTTAAAAGCTGCGTGTCCGATGACTTGGGGCGTCTACAGTTTCCCGTTTGTTGAACGCAAGTCATAACTCTTTTTTTGTTTACCTCTAATTCTAGTCGTCAAATTATCAATTTATGCAAGCCCAATATCTCGACGTACTTAATTAAAGAACACATCAGCTGAATAATTTATTAAGAGCGCCCCCGCGTGGTGTGTCCGAGTCGCATAACGCATGGCTACTTTCATCGCTTCATTAGAGCTCATAATTTTCATTGAAGGTTACAAAAATGTGTTGGGTGGGTATACGGCCTTGTGAAGGGCCGAGCTATTGTGCCCAAAGTGGCGTTGGAAAAATAGACGCACACAATAGAACAATTCGTGTGAAAACAAATCACTGACTAAAAATTCCTTCATAAAAACACCGATTTTGTTCCGTTCACCGTATTAATACTAATAACAACTAGTATTTTATCAAAATATTCATTTGAGGATTCTTGTTTTACGATGATTTAAAAAAAAATATTATAAATGAAAAATGTACAATTTGGTTAAGAAACTGTGGCGGATATTTGTCTCTCGTTTTGACACTGCACCCTGTAGGACATTTGATAATTTACCATGTACGGATGCTGTGTATGGTTAATATCGTCCCCTAAGTTTAATGACAGGATCGGAGCACATTTATAATTATATTAAAATGTTAAATGGGAAATATAAGTCCTTCTCCATAATTGGTTTCCCTTGTCGAAAACAAGGGGTCATGTTTGTACACATTCTGTTTTTGTTCAATCATAAAATGCAAATATATCAGAATCTTTTGCTGGAAAAATCACAACCGTTTCACATGAAATTTCCAACTGACGTCAGAAACGGATCTACGATTTCGGTTTTAGTTCGTGCACGCATGGTTGGTGTTTCGAAGAAACCGGATATGGTACGGTCATGAAAAATGAAAACGCAGGTGCGGGCTATCCAGAACAATGACAGCGACGGTATCATTAAAGCTAAGGTATGGTATACCATTATATAATACAGAAAGTTACAACTTTCATAATTACGAAATCGCAAATGATACAAATCACTCAAGTTTTAAGATCAAAAGAAGTAAATCAGGTGCGCTTGTGTTGTCATACAATAAGGATCTTACATTTTCTGCACTTACTCCCCGCTCTTTATATCTGATTGACGTATACGTGGCATTTTGCACGTTCAGATATATTACTAACTTACTTTGTGTTTCCGGCTTTGCACATTTTTGAACTGTCAAGCTTTTGTTTTCGCTGTCATAACTGCTGTGAATATAAAGAAGTGGGTTTAGGCTTACGTCAAATCGTCAGTAGGTTGTAGAGGAAATGGCAATAAGGAAGAGCCAATCAATAATTTAAGGTCAACCACTCGTGGGTAAAATCAAATGAAAGATGTTGCTTGAACAAAAATGAGTAAAAAATTACTTGAATTAAATATTAAATATTTTAAATTGACATTAACATGTAACCAATTTCGGAATCTAATATTTAATTTATTGTAATTATGTATCCTCTAGTAGAAAAATACACATTATTTACTACGATAAAAAAATAAACGTAACTTATAAAACCAACTCGATTTATACACACACCTCTGTGTTAAATGGGATCGTCCATAACGTCACCGAGTAGTTTGTGTCTATTTTGGGACCGACTTTCCTGAACGATGACAAGATCTGTGCGGCCATATTTTTACGTTGAGCAGCGATTTTGTCAGGCTGGATTTATAATTTTATGGTGAATATTTCACGAAGAAAACGAAGACTAAGAGGAGCTAAGGACAATACTGAGATGTTACAAAGGAGTAGGTGGGCAAGTGGGGCCCTTTTGGTCGCATTATTCGCCTTTACTGGGGTGAATTGTTTAGGTAAGTTGGCGAAGATTTGACCATCGGAATGAATGGAATATCATGCGTTCTACACCGGTGTATGTACGTACGCGCGCTGTGCATTTAAAAATTCTTGCTGCATGCATGCTGCAGTGACCGAGTACCGGTAGCTGCAGTGCATGCACATTCATGCATTGTATTTTGTATTTAACTCGCATTCGCAAGTCGCATGACTCAAGATTAGTTCGTGGAAAATCTTCAAGTTCTTTCCTTAAGTGTGTCAAGTTTACTTAATGCTGAATGTAGTAAGAATTTGACCATATAAATAATTAATAATATGTTTATTGTTGGTGCACATACAAAAAATACTATAGTATTACTAAAACTCTAAAGCCAGTTCAATTTTTATAACTGCGCATATGTGCACAATGGTGTGAGGGGTCATACTAATCGCCGACAACACACCTACAACAATGCACAGTACTGACAACACATCGACAACAAATCCAAAATATATTCTATATTGACAAAAGAGGTTTAGAATTGTAATACATTATACGATACAAAACAGTGTCACTCACCTTGGTTACATTTTATTTGTTAAAATGATTTTTTTTTTACGCGAACAATTATCTCTATATAGCTTGAACGTTGGCCGCCATTTTGCCTCATGGCTGTGGCTTGATATTACGCACGAGTCTATGACTAGTATGAGATGTGGCTAAGCAATTCGGGCACAGCCTAGGCCAACTTTCAAATGTAACCTCAAGTTGAGTGACAATCGATCTTTTGTATCATATGTATTATGTTTGTCAATATAGAATGTTTTGGATGTGTTATCGGTGTGTTTTTGGCGCTGTGAGTCAGTGAGTCGTCGGTGAATAGTATGATCGCTGTGACGTAGGGATCATTTGAGATAACTATTAAACGAAGATCTTAACTTAAGAGCACACATTAATTATGCCTTTTCCTTCACGCAACATTATGTCAATGGTTTTATACTGGAAAATATTTGACCTGGATTGCTTTATCAAGATAACGAAAACGTTATTTTTCAATTTTACTTTTTTGGGGGGGAATTTATAATTGTTTCGAAAAAGTAACGTCTTTTTAGGGCTTGTATAAGGTTTTTTCATGTTCCAGTTGTGAATGTGCAGTAGAGCAACCTCTGTAGGCCTACTACGTGTATGTAGGCAGAGGAAAACAACCATAAACACACTATCATCTGGGTAAGTTTGTTGCCCTCTGATAGTGCTGAATTCAAGATGGCCGCGGAATGTGAAACAACCGTATTAATTATTCGGGGTTAGTGAAGATCTCGGTGACCAATCTATTTATTAATATAATTAATACACTTGAGGACCTACCGGTATAACAAAATCAACACTCGACTCAATCAACGATTAAAAACCCAAACTTTGTCTTAAAACAAATTTGAAATTTAAAAAATATCATGCTGCCACTTCAAAGTCTATATATTTTTTATGGAGAGTTAAATGCCTTTTCTAACTACACAAATAAACCGCAAGACCGCAAGTACCGTATTTTCTGTCAAAATTGGAAATCATCACAATAGTGCCAAGTTGTTTTGTTCAATTGTATGCAGATACGCAGTTAGCCAATTCTATGAACGCTGCATGCGGCCATTGTGACTGGGCTTTGATTACATTTAGCAGGCCTCCAAGCGAGAAAGTTTTTGTTGAACCCTGAAAGGAACCGGTGCACATGGTGTCAGATTGGAACTTGTTGAGGGGCAAAAACGGAGAGCCAACGATTGCAGTGTACTTATTAGAATACAAAGCTTGAAGTCTATTTTGTGTATTTATTGTTTTGTTTATGGGTGCAGGATCCGAAGTCTGTATTGCAACATCAAATTGTACATTCCTTCAAGGGGCTTTGTGATCACCATGGTGAAACTTTGTGTATGTGTATGTATTGCAATTTGTGTGATACACTCTAAATAATGTACTGGGTTATCACACACAAAAAGTATACCCATTTTAAAATTCATATCACAACAAAACTACGGAATATTTCAGAAAAAGACAAATTATGCCTTTGGAAAGGGTAGAACTAATTTGTAAGTTCATTACTTGTAAGGCCAAATAAAAAAAAACATGTTTAGCGTCACCGCCCGCCTCCTTTTTTTCTCCTCTTTTTTTTGTTGAAAAAAATTATAAATTTGACCATTTGGGTAAAAAAGAAGAAGTTTTTTTTAGTTTTTTTTAAAGATAATAAGATTCTAAGATTGTATTTTAGACTTTAGCATCACTGTGTACATGTATGCTCTGAAAATATATTTGTTCTAATAGGAAGGCTAGGGTGTGTCGTGTACGGTGCTTACTTGATCGACCCACATGAATTTAGATTTTTAATCGTGGATGAACCATGTTTTAATTTTAAATTGGAAGATAGGGTGTGACATGTTCACTACACAACTCAAATTAAGATGTGTCGGGCGGCCATTTTGAAGAAAAAAATGAAGAAAAAAAGGGTCTCCTCTTTCCTTTAAAAAAAAGGCATGACGCTAAACATGTTTTTTTTTATTTGGCCTAAGTCAGTGCCATGGATGACTGAACAAACGACATTTATGAAAGGTACAGTACATCGGCACTGTGACAAGTTATTTACTTGAGTGACAAAGCTCAGGCAGGTGTTTTTAAGGACAAATTGTGGCCATGTGGAGGACTCGGCACCTTGTCAGGTAGATTGTACATGTACTGGGTCACAAAAAAAGGTGGATCAGAAAAAGTGATTCATTGCCCCCTGTCATCAGTTTTCCAATGTGTTCTCATTCAGCTCACAATTATTATGCCAACAAAAATTGATGAGTGAGGTGCCCCATGAAATGCTCTCCCAATAACTGGATGAGTTTGCAGGATTCAATGGCCACTGGGCCTTTACCAAACACTCCAGAATTGTAATGTGGGGGAATAATGGATGGGAACTACGGTACATACGTACATGCAGGTCAAATGGGCAGGCTAAAGGAACCACTTTAATTTAAAGGTAGTATACACCATTGGTAATTGCTTGAATTATCATGAATGGGTGGATTTAGGGGGTTATATTTCATAGTAAATATCGTTTAACTGACCTGTCCGAAGTTTTACAATCATGGTTGCTGAGAAAAGCAAGAAAAATGATTTTCGTTTTCAACCGGAATCAGGCAGTTTTTCTTATAATGTTTTTGTTTTTTCACGATCGCCGTCCGGCGATAATGAATTTTGGTTTATAAACATTTACAATTACAATTCAATTTTTCGGAACAATTACAGGATATCTAGGGCAATCGTTTTGCTGGATGCCTACAATCATTATTTACTTTCAAATAAGTAAGATATTTCTTAATAATTCGGTAGTAAATTTTGTCCATATCTGCAAATGGTGTATACTACCTTTAAGTATGCAGACTTTACAATCAGATACCAAATTGAAAGATGTTGCGGTTGTTTTCTTACGTCGTGTAACAAAACAAAGGCCTAATCTTTTTTAGGTTGGTTCCAATATTTGGTTTCTAAAATTGAAAATAAACACTGGAATTCAAACCGAATATTACAAAATTAGGTTGTGACTATTTATTAAATTTGTTGGTGGGGGGGGGGGGGGGGGGGGGGGGGGGAGGGGGGCTTTAAATTTTCATGGTACATGTGAGATGTACATAAATGTAGAAGAAAAGTGAACAAATCAGTTGTCCCATCTTTTGCCACACGGTCTAGTTTTTAATTTAGACTGCATGCCAATAGCAAAACAATTTGAAGAATCATAGACAGCTGAAGTGACCCATTTAACTGAATCGCCTCCCACTTCTTGACACTGACAGCTCAACGTACATCATTACCTAATAGTGCTTCTCCTCTGAAAAAAAACCAAATAAAATGTTGCTGAGTTGAGAGCCTTTGATGTGTTTCGGTTTAGGATTAACCCGGCTAAACCCTAAGCCCTTTAGGCTAAGAAGGTCCTCCAATTGCCACTATGTAAACATTGGATTCATCCTCAATCCTTTAAAAATTGACTATGGTAAATCTTCTTGGATGGCACCGTCCAGCACACAAGTGATAGTTAGTCAGTCAGTCAGTCGGCGAGATACAGGTATGTTGTACAGGGTAGGCACTCGCCCGTTAGGGGGACAGGCTCTTTTGTTTGGAAAAGACCGACCGAGTAGTGGGGACATTTTCGAGTCACCATAGCGCGTTGGGTGTTCAGTAAAGGTAGAACAAGGTAAAATCGGGTTAGGGTATAATGAAAGAAAATATAGAAGAGGACAAATTAGGGTCATGCTGAAAATTTTTGAATTGTTGAGTGTTCGGAGTTTAAGATTAGAGAGATTTCAGTTTACACACAAACCCTATGGGTTTTCCTTATAACACTATGTACCAAAAGAATACATGTACATGTACATTTGTGCAAAACTTGATCTGGCAGTCCTATACGGACATGAAATGTATTAATGTGCATGTAATGTACCGGTACATTCTACAGTACATTTTGTTGTCATGAGACAACCCTTTAATTCATGACTTACTGTAGTCAGTCAAGCGATGATGAATCATACGAGAGTGAATTCCTGCTAGTCTGGAGGACTGCAGTGTCATCGAAGGGAAGGGTCAGGCTGATTTCACATGATGTACATTTCTCACTGCCCTCCTGTGGGGTTCTGCGTGTAATTCCACGCTGTGTTTGCCTCGGGAAACAACCATGAACTTAATATGATGTACTTGGAACATCTTGAACATTTCTGAAACATATCGGTACATAATACATATATACATACAGTATACAGTACTTGTCCAAAACAATTGTTTAAGATTAATATATTTAGAGAGCTGCATTTATTGAAAATACACATGACATCAGGTGATTGTATTTCTTTTTTACATACATAATGTACATGTACCCTGGTACTTCTATTTATTGTTGGATAATTTTAGCTTCTTAATTTTAGCAAAGTTTGTCATTTAAATTTACCTATTATGTACACAACTGATGTACACTGTATTGAGTAAATTATTGAAAGAGCATTCAATTCATGAACATTTCAGAAATAAGAGAAAGGGAACATGGTACAAAGTATGATACGGTACATGCCATCGTAATGAAATAAAAATGGATGTATACATACCAGTACACATGTAGGCAATATTTTACAGTACATGTATGTTCTTCCAGATTGATGGTTTTAAAAGGCAAAACAAAAAAATAGTTCTGCTTCTAATTACATACCGGGTACATTGCATACTTGTAAACAGGATTGTTACATTTAGATAGGGATTTTGTGTGCACGTCATACATGTAGGGTTGGGGCTGTTAAATTTTTTGAATAGGGTAGGTCGGGTAACGGAGGCAGAACAAATTTTTGTTGGCCTAATCTTGATGTGCATGGACTGCACATGACCTGACGAAGACTTACTCTACAGTACAGCCATGGGAATTACGATTACGTAGGTCCATTCCTATCATGAATGACATTGCTGTGCTTCTACTCCGTCTCCAATGTGAATGGCCTTGCAAATTTCAATGGTGGTATGTGCTCGCCATTTAAGCTTGTTTCACACTAAACAAATCTCGGGGTTGATGCAGGGTTAAAAACCTTGAAAAGTTGAATTTTACCCGGGTTGAACTTATTAAGAAATATCTTACTTATTTGAAAGTAAAAAATGGTTGTGGGCATCCAGCAAAAAAATTGCACTAGATATCATGTAATTTTTACGAATAATTAAATTTTATAAAACAAAAATCACGATTGCCGTACGGCGTTCGTGAAAAAACAAGGACAACAACAAGAACCACTGCCCAACGCTAGTTGAAAACGAATGCCGTTTTTTCTGGCTTTTCTCAGCATCCATGATTGTAAAACTTTGGACAGGTCAGCTAAACGATATTTACTATAAAATACAACCTCCCAAATCCATCCATTCATGATAGTTCAAGCAATTACCAATGGTGTATTCTACCTTTTAACCAGTTCGCGCCGGATGACGTATATAAACGCAAAAATTTCCCAAAATTCAAAACGAATGACGCATAAACACGCCAAGTTCAAGTTCGGAAATGTATGTCAGCAGCGCGCAAGGCCGGAAATGCGTGGGTGTGCTTCCCGGCACTATCAGCCTGAACACGCTTCGGATCGAGTTTCGTTAAAAATAATCCCGCCCGTCGGCTCGGCATTGTTAAAATAATCCCGGCGCGAACTGGTTAACCGCTGGAATTCAGTTTGTAAACTGCATGACTTTGCACGTGTTGAACCATAACATGTACAAGTACATTTTTTTCAAGGAATATTCAACCACTCGTGACAATGACGCATTCAGGTCCATGTACTTTATAGGTATTGTGTTACAGTTTGAAAATTTTGACTGAAAAAAAAACCCGCCAAAAATATGGTTGTCTTGTACAAAGTAGCTGTTGAATGCGACATTTGTGTTGCAAGCTTTTCACTTGCATGATTGATTCCCTTACAGCACTGTCAAACACTGACAAAAGAAGTCACAATCACTGATCATAACCATTTGGTGTGATTAAATCTGCATGACGACCACAAAAGGCTATTGTGGACTGACTTTTGTCAGCTTTATCGGGCTGACTGATTGCATTGTCATCTAAGCATCGTATAAAGCCTTAAATGACAAGTTCAATAATTGTAGTTGTACACGTGCATACAAGTTACAGTATTGCGCATCGTACTGGCTAAATAAAACTTAGAGTTTTTAATAATAATAATAGGCTGAATATGGTACAGTACCGGTAATTACATGTACACTGCATTGCACTATTACATTGGAACATGTCTGGACATGTATTCACATTCACAAACAACTTTACATGCATTTCAAAGTTAGGTTTTTAGTTTTGGATAAAAATGATTTCAAGGACAAGTACATGTAACTTAACCAGTTCGTGCTGGAGGACGTATACACTCAAATTGTCTCCGAGATTCAAACCGGATGACGCATAAACACGTCACGAGCAAGACCGGAATTGTCCGTCAGCAGCGAGCAAGGCCGGAATTGCGTGGGTGTGCTTCCCGATACCATGGGCCTAAACCCGCTTCGGATCAAGTTTCGTAAAAAATAATCCCGCGCCTCGGCTAGGGAATGTTAAAATAATCCCAAATCAAATAAGTTTACAAAATAATCCCGGCGCGAATTGGTTAAAAAAAAATGAAGCAGTTAATTTTTTAATTTAAAAAAAAATTGGCATGGACGCAGTATCAGAGCCGTACACGTGTTCCAGTGCGTTTATAAAAAAAAATAATGCATTACTGTGAAATAATGCTACTGAGTGAGTCATTGCGTCATTGGCGCACATACATGTACCGTATTGTGAAACAGAAAGTCCGTGGATGTACATGTACGTGCGTGTCTTCAGTCTCAGTTACACACGTACAAGGGAAATACAGGAAGGGGAAATCCCAGTTACAGTTGCTGACATTTTATTAATAATCTAATTCATCAGAACTTGTGGGAAAGTGTAAGGTTGAGGGGATTTACCTTTCTTTGCCACAATTGCCCACAAGAACAGTGAACCTTTTGTCAGTGTGACGATGTTTGTCTAGCAGACCCCACCCTCCCCCCTCCCCCCTCCCCTTTAAAAAAACAACTTCGGTTCATGTACATGTACACAGCGCATGGGTTTGCAAACTGATGTTAATTTTAATTAAGGGGAACATTATTCATCAGTATCGTTGTGCATTGTGTACCGGTACACAATGGCTCATGCCTGGCCGCCCATGCCTGGCCGTCCCCACGCCTGGCCGCCCCTTCCTCCAAGAAACGAATTAATGGGAATTCGACCCAATGAGTCACTGTTGTAGAACTGCAGCCATTCTGCTTTGGGTTTCGCCAAACATCCGGCTCAGTAATCTAATCCTGCCCACAGAAGATGCCGACTAGTCACCCTAGCGCCCAACATGCCTCGTGCATTAGCATCTTTGCTCGAACTGAAAGGAAGGTACATGTACAAAGAAAGTGACCAAACAATAGAGGAATTGTCGGAATTGTCTCGGAAATATAAAATATAGATCAATTGGCTAGTGGAGGTACAGTGTAGCATCTTGCACCCATGTGAGGCATTGACTTGAATCATACCGTATAATGGAGTATGTATACGTGTATGTGGGGAAAGATTCTTGTTTGGGTGGCCATAAATTGAAAAGGCATACTGTTCATGTTTTGTTGGTACCGGTACCGGTACCTGTACATGAAAATGTGCTGAAATATGTCTACATGTAATGTACAATATGTACTTGTACAGTGTACTGAAGAATGCGAAAGAATAAATGTTGCTCTGTACTGGACATTTGTAATCAATGCACAGTCACGTTGTCCTTATTTTGGTAATTACTAGAGGTGTGAAATATTATGGGTTCAAAAGGTACTTGCAAAGTGCATATAAATTTTCATTTGTTTGTAATCAAGTATTTGTTTCGCCTGAAATTGACCCTTCGACCTTTGTGATGAAACGGACTAATATTCCTTATATCGTACCGGTACGTACCGGTACATCGTAGCTGTACTGTGCGCCCCGTGTATCATATGCTAGTGCTCATCAGTCCTGGATCTTACAAATTAGGATGGGAGATTCAATTTGGCCGTCACCCCAGGAGCCACATGGGATGAGGAGACTGTAACATGATAAACCAGTAGAAAGGTTATCTCTGGGCCGCTTTCAGGCTGCACAGATGCTGTCACAGACTGTAGACTAGATACTGTGGTACACCGTATTAAAGTCGTGTACTTGTATATTCTCCTGGTTCAGTATTTGTGGGTCCAATTACTATTTCTCTGGATTCAGTGTTACTTACATGTACTGTACAGTAGTCTGGCCTAGTACCAGTACATTGTACATATTGGTGACCCTTGTTTTGTTACAGGCCATAAACAAGCAAAATATGCAAATATAATTTTAGTGTTTTGGAGCATACCGTAGTGCATGCTATAAAAATAAGAATTAATAATTTTAAAAAAATTAAGAGATTTAATTAAACTAAATACCTTTAGCCTTGACCTTAAAGGTAGGATACACCATTTGGTTGTATCAGTGAATTATTACTAATATTAGTGATGGGTGGTTTTGGGGGTTGTATTTTATAGTAAATGTCGTTTAACTGACCTGTCCGAAGTTTTACATTTATGGATACTGAGAAAAGCAAGAAAAACGGCGTTTGTTTTTAACCAGTTCGCGCCGGATGACGTATATAAACGCAAAAATTTCCCCAAATTCAAAACGGATGACGAATAAATACGCCAAGTTCAAGTTCGGAAATGTATGTCAGCAGCGCGCAAGGCCGGAAATGCGTGGGTGTGCTACCCAGCACTATCGGCCTGAACACGCTTCGGATCGAGTTTCGTTAAAAATAATCCCGCCCGTCGGCTCGGCGATGTAAAAATAATCCCGGCGCGAACTGGTTAACTAACATTGGGCAGTCAGTGGTTCTTATGTTGTTCTTTTTCTATTTAAGACGGCAATCATGATTTTTTAAAAATAAAATTAAAAAATTCGGAACAATTAAATGATATATAATTTACATGTAGCGCAATCATTTTGCTGGATTACTTTCAAATAAGTAAGATATTTCTTAATAATTTGGTATTAATTTGTTTTCTCTCGATATCTTTGAATGTTGTGTCCTACCGGTACATGTGATCTTTAAATTGTTTGCTGCCTCTGTTTGTGTACATTGTTTAAAGACAACAACAAACAACCTACAAGCACTGTACTACATGTACATGCAACTAGATTGTCCCCGGACACTGATTCGTTTCCATTTCTGTATCATCCCGTTACCAGGGTTACCGGTCTGGTGATTAATAAGGATGTTGGTGGGGGGGGGGGGGGGGGGGGGAGAGGGGATGAGTCATTTAGAAGCACGCGAATAATGAGATCTCGCATCAGGAAGAGTGTAGGGATACAATACATGTAGGCGAGGTGACCTCTAACATGGCCAACCTCAACAACGGATGTGCTAATTACTTACGGATCAAAGGAGACTTTAGAGCATCAATTTAATTTGTTTTTAATTGTACTTTTTTACTTTCCCGTCTATTGCCTTGAAACCTACGGTACCGTACATGTAGGATCAGTTTCAGCATAGTATTTGTTTGCAAAAAATACAGATTGAAAAGCACACACTTCACCTTCCCAAGATAAAATATTTTAGTTGAAAACTGGCATTAAACATTTTTTTTGTATTCAAGTTCAGGAAACTCTGTGCAATTAAATCAATTTTTTATTTAAAACCTGAAATAATCTGATAGTATTTTTATATATTGCCAACTAATAAAACCTTCAGTAGCAAAAAAAAATTCAGCGATTTTCACCACAATTTAGAAAAAAACATCTCGGATTGGGTTGAACTTGTTTTTTTTCTAAATTGTGTTTAGTGTCAACATCTGGCTCTTGGGGGCATCACAAAATGGCTGCCTGTTTTTTTTGCCCACACCTCTCATCTTCACCGATCAAATTGGTGTTTTTTTGCCGCTTTAATTTCCAAGTGAAGAAACTACCAGCTTTTTTCCCCAATCAGTTTTGTAAATGAGACCAGAGCCTTAACTCCGCCGAGGAACGAAACTGGGCCATGGCAATGCTTGATATTGAATCCATCAATGTAAATTGTAATGTTTTTTTTTTCATTAGCGGCGCCGAGCGCATGCATTGTTATTTTCTTTCACAGTTTTCGTTTAAATTCTGCAGAGGCTGAAAGGTACCGTATATGTATCGTCGGTGTTCGATTCGTTTATCAGAGAAACAGATTTTATTGTTTTTTTATTTTCCCTTTTTCCAGTAATGGTTTTGCACTGCGTGAAGACCTTCAACTGCTTTTACAAGACATTAATTTTGTTGGCCTCTGATGTTTTTTAAAATTACATACGGACTCGTTGACGTTAATACACGTTTGAACATGCACTAATACATGTACCGTACCTTAGAAAAAAACTTTAAAGGTTGGATACACCATTGGTAATTGCTTGATTTATCAGGAATGAGGGGATTTAGGAGGGTTGTATTTTTTTAGTAGATATCGTTTAACTGATCTGTCCGAAGTTTTAAAATCATGAATCCCAAGAAAAAAAGAAAGAAAACAAACATCATTCGTTTTTAACCGCTGTCGGCAGTTTTTTTTTTTTTTCGATCGCCGTCTGCAAATGATGTATCCTACCTTCAAATACACCAGGTACATGTATTACAAGAAAATCTGTTTAGTACAGTATACACATGTACACGAAATATCAAGTCACATACATGTACTCCTTAGAAATATTTAAGAAAGACAAATTCCTTCTCCCAAGAACTACAGGTACTGTACCGTAGTCTCACAAGCTCTTGAGCAGAGTGAGTGCCTTCCCAGAATACACGTCTCTCTGGTAACATCTTCACTCAATCCATCATCTTAATCTCCTGCCATTCAGTGGGGGCATTAAACCATCACAATAACAAATTTGATGAAATTGTTACCTCGTTCACTCTGGATCAGCAGGCATGTGCATTTCAGCTGGTGGAATGGAATCAACTTCGCAGCGTGTTTGGCTGGATGAGATTCACAGGTTCTTTTAGAAAGCTCAATATAGGAGTAAATATCCAGACGGATTTTTTTCTTTTTCGCTCAGACCTTGTATGCATACACTACGAACCATTCTGTTGGGGAGGCAGGTTGGCGTAGCGGTTCTTTCCTCTCCTTCCACCGCCGTGACTCGGGTTCGATTCCTGGCTGGGCCAATATGTGGATTGGGTTTTCAGTCCCTGCCAGATTACGTGGTTTTCTCCAGGATATTCTTCTGGGGTTTTTCTCCCACATCTAAAACTTCTCTCTGTAGGTTTGTTCAGGCTTACAAGCTACAGGGATCGCTATTGAGGGATCCTTAGTTGCATTACCAGAAAGTAACCCTAACCACCCTGAGTCCATCAAAATCCATTTCCTGTTTTGGAGGATTTTAGCGGATTCAGGATACCTCCATATTGAACAACTGGAGGAGTGTGATGGATTGAGGATTTTAAGCCTAGCGTTACTGCAGGAGTTTGATGGATTCAGGAAACAGAAATTCAGGTGATGGACTGTGATGGACTCTACAGAGAAACGCACGGCAATTTTTTGTATGCCACCTAGGTATCCTGAATCCGTCACAGTCCATCAAACTTTTGCTGGTGGATTATGATGGACTCAGGATCTCTCCAGAATGCATACTGGTAGAGTCTGATGAACTCAGGACACCAGCAGTTTTTGCAAACCAAAATTGGTGGACTGTGGCGGATTCAGGATACTTTCTAGTAAAAGCCGTGAGGGAGTTGGGGTTAGTAAAATACTGCATTTTTCATGGAATGTTTTTATTTTGCCATGGCGTACAACTTCACAAGTGCTCCCGTCGAATTCAATCTGATGACAATAATAATAATGATGTGCAGGGCTTTATAGCGCTTTATCACCAACAGTCTCATAATGCTTCATATTATTGCCCATGAAACTTCCAAATACCATCTCAGCTCCCTGGGGAGTATACAGCTACATGTACAATGTTTGTGCACTGTGTTTCTTTTGTTAGATGTTTATAAGGACAGTTGTATTGCATTCTATGTAAATCACATAATCTCACTTGAAATTTTTTTCTCCCTTGCAAGCTACACAATTGTCTAACACCAATTTTTTTTCTTTCCATTCAGTCCTTTTTACAGCACGAACATTAACCCCTGCTGTGTATTGAACTGAACAGCCAGTTTTCCTCTTGTCATAACCACTGTGCCACTCCAAGGAGGAGCTATTGTTGGCAATTTTTCCAAATCAACACGGCTTTCAAAAGCCTGGGGTGCCAATCGCACTGAAACCACACTCTTGCCTTTTTTTGTTTTGTTATTTTGTCTAAATACCGCTGTAGGAAAACCTATTTTTCTGGCAAATGGGAGCCCAGTCACAGTTCTGCTTACGTTCCTTTGATGCATTAATTCTAAATTGTTCTCTGTTCTACAAATTTACATACGGTACTTGTACCGGTACATGTGTAAAGAAAAATCAGCACAGGTTAGAACTTAGAAGTGATCGTAGGAACTAACATTTCATAGGCATCTTTGTCTACTTCAATAAGTTTTCGGAATGTTTTATATGTATATTTTTGTTTAACCAGTTCGCCCTTGGATTATTTTAACATCACCGAGCCAAGGCACAGGAATATTTTGTAACGAAACTCGATCCAAGGCGGGTTCAGGCCGTTGGTACCGGGAAGCACATCCAGGCATTTCCGGCCTTGCTCGCTGCTGACAGACATTTTATGCGTCATCCGTTTTGCGTGTATAAACGCTCTCCGGCGCGAACTGGTTAAACGACTTTGTTTTCACCGAAGGAATTAGACAACCTGATAAAGTAGATCCCCCCCTCCCCAAGAAAAAAAATTGATATTATAAAGTAGAGTATCGAGTGAAGAAACAGGAAGTTAGCTTTCTAGACTGCCTCTATAGACATTCTTCGGCCAAGCAGAATGTAAATTCACAGGTACCAGTACATGTATTGGAACAGGTGTTTTCTCAATGATTTATATACCGTACCATTGTCCATCCAGTGTACATGTACAATGGCCAAATCCTGATGTTTTGACAGTCGGCAGGGTTCACACTTGGTTTTTGTTGGACCTGTGCTCCTGTCGTCGTATCCGGTCTGCCAAAGCAGACTTCATTACGGATAGGAAATGCGCTCTGACACTGAGAGATTGCAAGGGCCATGGAAGGGACTTGAGCCTACATGTACTGTGCATCCAAGCTTAAGCAGAGTGTGTGGATGGGAAATAAGGATCAGACGAGCCAAAGATGTAAAAAAAAGAAAAACCTAACAAACAGACTGAACAACCCCCTCTTCTAATAATGTTTAATAAATCTAATATCTATCTTAACAAGATCTTCTTCAGCCCCTCTTCTAAGAATGTTTAATAAATCTAATATCTATGTTCTTAACAAGATCTTCTTCAGAGGCAAAATGGCTGTGTACATGAAACAAACATGGGAACAAATACAAGCATGATGCTAACATGGATGGGAGAAGAATCACAAAAGAAGGATGCAGAAGTTAAAAAAAAAATGAGGATTCGGGATTGTTGAAATTTTGAAGTTTTGACTCGAGTTACAATTTGTACAATGAGAATTTAGATAATTTTCAAATTTGAGATGTACACATACCTGTACACTCAACTTGTACTAGTGTACCAGTGGTCTTTTTACCCCCAAAAGGTCATAGATTGACAGGACATGCGTGCATCATTTTGTCATTCAACTTTGCAGTATTGGGTCTTCGGTTCTTATCCTGTTGTTACTTGAATCACAAATAATCCTGTTAATAATAATAATAATACAAGCATTTGTAAAGCGCCATCTATCTATGTAGACATATTCCAAGGCGCTTTAAGAAAAGTTACTGTACAATAATAATTAATTTCCAAGTCACTTGAAACAAAACAAGCATTCTAATTATAAGTTGAGTTAAACATGAATGCTTTAAGAAGGCATTTGAAGGTTTGTTTAGACTAGGCGAAACAATTGGGTAAAACAGTCAAGTTTCACAAGATCTATGCTGGAACCTTGTTCTTTTCTATACCACAGCCTTCAATTTGAACTTTTGCTTTTTATGGAAATGCAAACAAAAAATGTTATTCATGATCGGATTAGCCCATCCTGTATGTGAAACCCTTGCCCACATGTGATCTGAAGGCTGTTTTTCCACTCATAAACCCACCAACCTTGGGCAGAAATTGAAACCTGCTGCTGGCAAACAACCTGCCACTCTAAACACACAGGCCCTGCAGCATCACACAGTGTACAGGTGCTAGTATGGTGCTAGTATGTAAATCTACAGACTGAGTGAAACACCTGCTTAATCTGCTTACTAATCAGCCACCTTGGAACAATACAGTCACAGCCATGCAACCTTGTTTTCCAGAGAGAAGCCAGTTTGGAATTTACTGAGACTTTGTTTTTCTGCAACTCAGCAAATTTACATACTGGTACATGTACCAGGGGTACATGTACATGTACATGTGCATACATGTACTGGTACATGTTTTTTCTCCCAACACAAATCAACTGCAAAAGTGCATGCAAACATGTGCATGTACTGTACATGTACATGTACATGTACAATGTACATGTATGAATATCATGTAACTTTTTTACAGGTTGGTCACAGAATTATAATTAACGTTATATTATGTACACGTGTACAGGTAATTCAAAGAAAACCGATTAAGATTCACACATCAAAGATTTATAATTCTGTATACCGGAATATGTGTACAAGTACCATCTGTTCCTTGCTCTATGCATGTACAATGTACATGTACAGGTATCAGTATATTTTTTAAACTTGTGAATTGGTTCGTATCAAATACAATGTAATGTGTACGTGTATACATACTACATAGTGTAACTCGAAGCATCAACTGTACTGTACACGTACAGTGTACATGTTTTTGAATGTATTGTGAACATGGCTTCCTTGAGAATTCGGAGATCCATGAAATCAATATGGTCTACAATTGACGACATGCTCAGTTTCACAGTATTGCTTACATACTCACTGTATACGTGTACATGTTTGTCTTGTACAAAATTTACTGCTTAGTTATGTTTACATCTCCGTGCATCGTAAGCTGTGTTCGCACTGGACTTTTTTTTGGGAAGGTTTTACTGAGACGATGGTAAAATAAAAAATGGTCAAATGTTACCACTGTTCGCACTTGGACTTTCGACACGGGAAAATTTTACCGAGACCGTGGGAGAAGTAGCCAAGCTGTCATTATAATGACTCGTGAGGGCGCTTTGCGTGACCTTTTTGCATTGACCCCGCGCGCCCGCGGTTTTTTTTCTCGATCAAATCATTGACGCCATGCCATCGTACGTACGGTATTGCATCCGATGTCGTGCTTTCTTTCGTCGTAAGACACGTTGACGTTCTTTATTATCATTTTGAAATGATGCACTGGTAGCACCAATCAAACTTCCGACTGTATCAATAATAATACATGTATCTGCCATAATATTGACCAAAGGAACCCCAACTCTACGTAATCTTTTTGCAAAACCACGTGCGAATGTGATCACGATGCGATTTGCATGTATCAGCGTGCCCGCATGTAAACAATGCAAAGAGCGCATGCGCAGTGCTTTGTATATCGTGACCTTGCACTGGAGGGCCGGGTGGACGTTTTCCTGGGACGCTTTTACCGAGTCGCGCTGTTCGCACTGGACTTATCGTCTAGGGAAAAGTGACCAGGGACGTTTTCCCGGGCAGCAGTTGGCCGGTAGAAGTACCCACTGGACTCGGGAGAAGTACCTGAGAGGAAAACGTCCTAGGCTGTCCGCACTGGACTTAAAATGGGAAAAGGACCCATCGTCTAGGTATGCTTTATCATTTAAGGTCCAGTGCGAACAGGGCTATAGACTATAGCCCTATGTGATGTTACCCAGTTTACCAAAATGGTTGCAGTTTTTATTGAGGTTCACTGCTTGACACTCTCTATACATTTACGTAGATCTTTTTTGTGTGTACTTGAGCATATTCCACTACCTGCGTGTTTAAGTCCCGCCTTGCCAATTTCTGTGTTTACTGTGAAATGTATGCAAATTTACCTAGTTTCCCTTGTGGTTTTCCCTTGTGTATTATAAGATACAAAGTCGTATCCTCATTGAGTGATCCCCACACCGTCACTTCACAGGTTGTATCGTAAAATTGGGCGTGATCCCTGGCCACACGGCATTCTGCTTTCTGATGTTTAAGACTTCTGACTAGCGCCCTCGAACAAAGATACTGACAATTTGGGAGACCGCCAACATAGGGCAATACAGCTCAGTTGGTAGAGTGCCGGTCCGGTATTCCGAAGGTCGTAGGTTCGAGTCCCGCCTTGCCAATTTCTTTGTTCACTTTGAAATTTAAATAAATAAACGGTTTGACAGTTTGACATTTTCAACAGTGTACACATACATGTACGTGTAACTTTTTTTTAAATTTTGTATCGGCCCGTCATTTCCCACAAATTACAAGAAAAGGTGAATACTGTAAAAGATCCCCTCTCTTGCTTTCAAAGATTGCATACAATTGTTTTCATTTCTGTTCACATCCTGGGATAAAACTGCGGGACATCTGTGGCTAGACACAAGACTGTCGCCAGGAACTGAGACCGACTGGCTGTAAGTCGGGCAGAACAAATGCCTGCACTGCCAGGTACAGAATGGGCTGTGCAGCCACCCTGAAGTGATGGCTTACCACTCATCTGTAATTCACAGAACAATAAAACTAAAGAAAATACGGACAGAATGTAGACATGTACTTTAGTAGTTGTTTACAAAGTCTGTTGAGAGTTAAAACAAATTCCGAAAATCGTGATTTAAAAAAAAAAAAAAATTTAATTACCGGATATCTAGCGCAATCATATTGCTGGATGCCTACAATCAGTATTTACTTTTAAATAAGTAAAATATTTCTTAATAATTTGGCAGTAATTTTTTTTTGATATCTACAAATGGTGTATTTTACCTTTAACGGTACCGGTACATGTAGGATACACCATTTGCAGATATCAAAAACATTTACTACCAAATTATTAAGAAATATCTTACTTATTTGAAAGTAAATAATGATTCTAGGCATCCAGCAAAATGATTGCACCAGATATCCTGTAATTATTCCGAAAAATATAATTTTTATATAAAAATACCCATTCACAACTTTGTTTCACTGTGGAGACATCTCTTTGGATCTTCCTCTGATCTTGTACACATCTACATCTACATGTACATGTACATAGTGTACATGTACATGTACACGTATACATGTACACGTACATGTACATACAACATGTACTGTACATTTTTGTACACCTGTACATATGGCAAGCCAAAGGGGAAACAATTAATTATATAAAAACATATATATATATAAAATAAAAACATATATAAATAAACATTATTACACATATAAAATATATAAATCATATATAAAGAAATATATAATTTGTATGTAATATATATAATACAATGTGTATTATAAATAAAATAACATAATTATATAAAAACATATATATATATATATAAAATAAAAACATATATAAACATTATTATACATATATTTTATAAATAAAACATATATAAAGAAATATATAATTTGTATGTAATATATATATAATATAATATGTATTACATAAACATACATTAATATATATAATATCTTACAAAATATCAAAGTTCCAAAAATCTTTAAAAGTAACAAAATATAATTGTTAAAACATATATTTTAACTGTTATTGTTAACTTAGGAAAAATATTTAACATATAACAAATATATATTGTGTTTTAAAATATATAAAGTTTACAAATATAAAGTGTTGGCCAAATTACGGCACAAGATGGCGCTCTGCTGAACCCGCCGAACATGTCGAATCAGCAGATCTCATAATATAGAGCGCGGCGGCGCGGTATACGGTGCATGCTGCGCGCGCGCGCGCGCGCGTGTGTCCATGTAGGCCTAACTACCTATCGTACGGTCGTATCCTAGACATGGAGGTTTTTTGTTCTCCATGTCTACGGTCGTATAAACTCGTAAGAATGGCGGACCCAAACAGTCCTGTTCTTCAACAATTGCAAGACAGTGTTTCGACGCTGTCTTCTCTATGGTGTTCTAAAACGGACAGGCAGACATCGTTGTTCAACTTTCCAAATGTCGTACTTCAACTTTAAAAACGTCGTACTTCAACTTTCAATTAATTGAATCACCAAGAACATCGCGAATAAGCCCAAACGAGTGCGAGTGCACTAATTACTGTTCGGCCGCTGAAGTCTTTACCAATATTGCGAGAGAAAAGTGTGCATAGAAGCATGATCTCGTAGATCATGAAATACAAATAGGCCTATGAGATTTTAACTTTGTTTTAAAGGGGCAGATATATTCGCAGCCGAAAAACGCATTACAATACTGCATTGAAAAAGGGATTTATTTAACGGGCTAATTAGGCACTAATTAGTGTTCGGCTTAAGCCTATACCAACATTAAGTTTTCCCAGTAGCATTATTTTGGAGATTATAAAATAAAAGTATGAGTTTTTGATAACATGTGAGGTATATTTTGTTTTAAATGTTGCATTCTCTTTTCCCAATCTATAAAAATAACTTGAAGTAGGATTACTTCCAGTAGGTAATTTTTTCATCAAAATTACAGGAAAGGTTGAAAAAAGTGTGGCTTATGTTGTATGATTTGAAATGGTTTGTAAAAGTATTGTTATTTACCGTTTATTTTTAAAATGTCTTTGAATAAAATGACATAAACCTTTGCATCACCTTTTGCAGCATGTATTATATATTTTTCGGCTTTTGGTGAATGAATTGGGCTGAATCCGCGACCAGAAATCCGGCCGAATACGGCCGAATTGAGCCAGGTAAAAGCGCGCGAAAGTTGAACCACAACGTTAATTGAAAGTTGAAGTACGACGTTTTGAAAGTTGAACCACGACGTTTTGAAAGTTGAACCACGACGTTTTGAAAGTTGAACCACAACGTTTTGAAAGTTGAACCACGACGTTTTGAAAGTTGAACCACAACGTTTTGAAAGTTGAACCACGACGTTTTGATAGTTGAACCACGACGTTTTGAAAGTTGAACCACAACGTTTTGAAAGTTGAACAACAACGTTTGAAAGTTGAAGTACGACGATTTGAAATTTGAACCATGACGTTGCCTGTGCGTTTTAGAACACCATGCTAGTGTGTTTGGGTCCGCCATTCTTACGAGTTTATACGACGAAAGCAGCCGGTGCACATGCAGCTAGCTAACTAACAGTACATGTACATGTACACACGCGCGCGTACCACGCACCGTCGCGTATCGCTCTATACAGTACTCTTGCACCGTGAATTCTCTGTGCACGAGTGGGTTTTATTCCAAACGCTACCCACCAAGACGCACGCGCACAGTCGAGCCAGTCATGTGGTAAGGATATTCTTTATCGCGCAAGACTTGAACTGGTACTTGAACCAACACGCATGCGCGAGTATTTTATTCGTTTATGAAGTCGTAAACATGGAGAAACAATTCCACCTCGAGTTCACCACAAAATTCCACCTCCAGTTCACCACTGGTGAACACGAGTTACCAGGCGATTAGAACGCCATTCACTCGTGAACTCGGGAACACAATAAACACGACGCGATTGAAACGCAGCACTAGATTTGGGCCCAATTTCTTGGCTCTACTAACCACAGAATTCCGTGCTTACGGTCACCATTTTGCGCTAACCGCGCTAGCAGAATTTTTTTTAGCTAACCCTGTAAGCACAGAATCCTTAGTTACGGGATGTACGCATGCTCAGAGACCAAAATTCCTCGCTAACGCGTGAAATACGTTTACCGTAAGCACCGAATGTTCTGCTATAGTAAGCAGGGATTGTTCGCTAACGGTAAGCAGAGCCAAGAAATTGGGCCCTGGGCTCTGCTTACCGTTAGCGAAGAATCCCTGCTTACTATAGCAGAAAATTCGGTGCTTACGATAAACGTATTTCACGCGTTAGCGAGGAATTTCGGTCTCTGAGCATGCGTACACCCCGTAACTAAGGATTCTGTGCTTACAGTGTTAGCGCAAAAAAATTCTGCTAGCGCGGTTAGCGCAAAATGGTGACCGTAAGCGCGGAATTCTGTGGTTAGCAGAGCCAAGAAATTGGGCCCAGATTCGACATGTTTGGCGTGTTCAGCAGAGCGCCATCTTGTGCCGTAATTTGGCCAACACTTTATATTTGTAAACTTTATATATTTTAAAACACAATATATATTTGTGTACATGTACATACTTATGTTTATCATATATATTTGTTATATGTTAAATATTTTTCCTAAGTTAACAATAACAGTTAAAATATATTTTTTAACAATTATATTTTGTTACTTTTAAAGATATTTGGAACTTTGATATTTTGTAAGATATTATATATATTAATGTATGTTTATGTAATACATATTATATTATATATATATATTACATACAAATTATATATTTCTTTATATATGTTTTATTTATAAAATATATGTATAATAATGTTTATATATGTTTTTATTTTATATATATATATATGTTTTTATATAATTATATAATTTTATATATAATACACATTATATTATATATATTACATACAAATTATATATTTCTTTATATATGTTTTATATACACATTATATGTGTAATACTGTTTAGTTTTTATTTTATATATATATATGTTTTTATATAATTAATTGTTTCCCCTTTGGCTTGCCATATGTACATGTACATGTACATGTAGATGTACTGTACATTTTTGTACACCTGTACAGGTCTGTGCAAACAAAGACAAGTCTAGACTAAAAGTTGTTTGTGGTAGCACCATGTGGTAAATTCTCTTTTGTGTGTTGTGTTGTTGAGAAAATCAACCGAAGGTCTCCTGACACAGCGCAGCTAGCATACTTTCCGAAACATCGAGTTCCTCCAGTTCTTTTCAGAACCACACAACTCACAAAAGAGAATTTGCCACATGGTGCTACCACAAACAACTTACATGCACCGGTATCTTAATGCCTTTTCACCATTCAAACCTTCAAATCTCAAGTTTAGACTGCACAGTACTGTATTGAGTATTCAGTTTTTATATATTTTTTCTACAACCATTTTCTGCTATTTTTAAGCATTCCCAGTCTGTGGTCGGACTCAGCATGCTATCGGCCATTAATAATCATGTGCTCATGAATGACTTCCTGGCCTCTTAACTAGTCTGGTACTACGCCCTGTCATTTCCCCCTGTGGTGCTGACCGACCAATCTACCAGTAGTACTACACGTGGCTAAAAATAATTAATGATTGCGAGCTTTTTCGGGATGTCTCGGAAGAACTCTTGCCTTGTGTCCTGTCTGTGATTGTGCTTCCGCTCTGTGTAATGTGTCTCTTGGTATTATTCACTAACAATTATAAGCTGTTAAAGGCCGATTTGCGGCTGAAATGACTTTTAAACAGGCATGCAACCTTTTCTCGGATCAGCTGATTTTCTTGTGTTCCACTTTACACCGTACAAAGTCTTAGAATTGCCTGTTATTGTACACAAACACAATTGTACACAAATAAACTACAAGAGAAACTGACTAGGTAAATTTGCATAAATTTCAAAGTGAACAAAGAAATTGGCAAGGCGGGACTCGAACCTGCAACCTCAGGAATACCGGACCGGTGCTCTACCAACTGAGCTACCGGTATCTTGCCCTATATTGGCGACCTCCCAAATTGTACAACTTCCCGTGATGTCACAAATTTGCGCTCACGTTGGCTTTTACGTCGAGTGTGAACCGGCCTTAAGTAATTGATTGGCATACAATTAATATTCGTCATTCCAAAAGCAACAAATAAAATTGTTTGCATGTTTTATATTTTGCCCATATTAATAGTTTATCAGGGTTAACTGCATTTTTGCATTGGGTTCCCACCTTTGAATTAAACCAGTTTAGCATCGAACGACTTGTATACACACAAAGTTTGTTTTGGAATTCGAAACGGATGAAAGATAAACGCGTCACGATCAAAGCCAGAAATATCTGTTGCCAACCTGTTTGCAGCAAGCGAGGCCAGAAATATCACTTTCAGTGTCAAAATAATGTACATGTAGGCCTGAACTGGTTAATAGCAGCACTCAGTCATTCTGTTCTACCCACTGTTGTGCACATAATCTAATAATTTTTCCCCCATTTTGTATTCGTGTTCGCTCCAGGAGACACACCCAACACCAAGCCATATTTTCCCGAGAAGATCTACCACGGTGAGGTCAACAAAACCACCGGCGCCGTCATCGTCCACCCGCAGCTGGTAGCGCAGGACGACGATGCGGGAACCGACGGCGAGATCCTCGGCTACCGCATCTACCCGGACGCCGCCGCGTCTGCGCCGTTCACCGTGTCGTTAGGCGAGCACGGCGAGGCGGTGCTGAGGGCGACAGACACACAGGAGCTGGGATGTGAGAAGAGCCAGGCCGGTTGGCAGTTCAGCATTCAGGCCCTGGATGGCGGCATGCCGCAGAAAACATCACATAGGTCAGACGTCAACTCAGAAACTTGTTACAAGTCATCTTACTTGCATACATGCCTTACTTATTAATAAGACCATGGGATGATTCTAGCAAGGCTAGCAGCGAGCAAGGCCGGAAATGCGTGGGTGTGCCTTCCGGTACCATCGGCCTGAACCCGCCTCGGCTCGATGATGTTAATCAATAATCCTGTCGCGAACTGGTTAAACTGACATGCAATCACGGTTTTATTCCTTTTTATTTCTCTGATCAGGACGGAAGTCCACATTGTTGTCAACGACAGCAACGACAGCCCACCGCGCTTTGTCCAGAGCAGCTACACGACCACCGTGTCGGCGGGAGTGATAGAGGACAACGTCCTGACGGTGGATGCCAAGGACAGTGACTGCTCCGCGGCGTTCTCTACAATATGCCAGTATGAGATCACTACGCGTGACGGGTCCACTGTACCATTCACCATTGGCTTTGATGGTAAGTCGTCGCAAAGTTTGGGGTGGGGTCTAAAGGTGAAAGAGTTTCAATATTCAAACTTTCGACGATTAATTGATTATCAGAACGAGAACAGAGGTGTTCCGTCAATTTTTGCATTGTAACCGTGGTCTAAATCCATCTCTCCCCTTCCCCCAAGTTTGGAGGATTTGAGCAGATAACATGGAAAAGCCATGTGCAACAAGTTCATCAAAATCCATCAACACTAGGGATGGATTTTTAACGGATTTAGTCCTGAAGCATTATGTGAAGCGAGCGAGTGATGGAGTTTGATGGGCATTAATTGGTTTCATTCTGTGACTAGTTGTCAGATTCTTTCTGCCATACTTATGGGATCCAAGCACATTATAATCTCTGATTCTTAACACCCTTTATGAAAAGTAAAAACACCATTCACCGATGACAATCTCCAATTCTTAGATTTGCATACAAGCAAGTCTAACATTTTCAAGCTTAAGGCAGCACTAAACCCCAAACCACATTTTATCTACAATCACTCCGCAAACAAATTCAGCTCACAAAGTGCGAAGGAACCTTTTTACCATGTCCAGCCCACTCACCCTCTAAAACCCTCTAGTCATTTTTCTGCGAAAGTTTCTCGTTATTAAAAGACCCTGGTAAACATTTTAAAGCCAGCACCCCCAATATGTCAATGTGCAGAATCTTGAGTTACAACCGTCCCGAACCTGGCTAGGCGCCGGGTTTCGCCTTGTTCGGAGTGCCATGACAATGTCAACAACACACATCCACAATTCTACTTGCCCGATCATACATGCACGCACATTTGACAGCTAGAGTCTACAGAATTCCTATAATGCACGGCAGCTCTAAGGAGATAGGCACTTAAACACTGTCCATCTGTTACGTGTATCCACCGCCAGATCGCAGGCGGATTATTTATCATATTTCTATCAATCGGCAGTGCCTTTCTTGTCTAGTTTTTCGCCTTTTGTTTTGCCGCGTGTTTTTCGCCCTTCGCTAGTTCCTGATCGAGACGGCACATCAAACGCAGGGACTCACGGCTCACTATTACATTAGCGAGCTGGAATCGTATTAGCTCATCGGGCTTAGGCTCCGTCGAAACCACCGTTGTGTAAAAGGGGTAAGGACACGAACAACAGAAGGAGAAAAAAAAGTACGCAGTCACGCGCAAAGTATTCGCCAGTGGTGTATACATGTGTGTGTTGCAATCAACCTCACTATTCCCCCCCCCTTTGTTAATCTGCTAGCAATAATGGGAAAACAAAAAAGGGGGTTCTTACCAAGGATGCGAAGCTTGATTGCATAAATGTTGCCTTGCGGCAAATTTGGGGGGCATGGGAACCTCCGCTGATTAATTATGCATTTTGTCCTGAAGTCCCTGGAGGTTTTGTTATTTGGAGAAGGGGATTTTTTTTGTTGTTTTTTGTTGTGCATATTTTTGTGGGTGTACTACTTGAAGGAATTGCCGCGGGCTTGAATAGACGAAAGGGTTTGAAATTGTAGGAATATAAGCTCTCGGTAATTCTCGATGGTTTATATCAATAACTACAGTATGCGTGTACAGTACATGTACATGTGTTTACATATGAATTTATGTTAGTTGAATGCAATCTGCTAATTATAAACATCTTATTCACGGTGAAGCCATTGTCGAGCGATAATTTCCGCGCATAAACTAACGAACAGGTTTTTCAAATAAGTTAAGAGGGCTTAATATTTCGATCTTTTAAACAAGATCTTCTTCAGAGACATACTGTAATGGCTGTGTACAAGAAACAAACATACATGTAGGGCAACATACAGCATGATGCACATCATAGCTGACGGGAGAAACACAAAAGAAAAGGCATGTACAGAGTCCAGGTTTTTATTATGCAACAAAGTCTTGCCCCTTATTGTGCAAACTATTTTGTTGAAAAGTTAAAATAATGACATGTACGTATGTACTGGTACATGTCACATTCTACCAAAAATACAAAACATTTAATTTAAAGTTCCTTTAATATAACAATCAGCCATACATACATTGTACATACATGTACATGTGTACCCACTTTTGTAATCTCTGTAAAAACTGCAGTGTACATGTACACACATACTGTATTTGCTAAAGATGGTGCGAAATACGGTACCCTCTGGAGACGTGAACACAATGGGGACAATGGGAGTGAAAAGGTCTCCAAAGGGTAATTTCTATAGATGAATAGGTCTCCATTAGGAATTTCACGAATTAAATTTTAGAATTTTACTTAAATTAAAATTAACTAACACAAAAAATAGTGTTAGGTTGTGGGTTAGGGTTGGTGTTTGGGTTAGGGTATAATATAGGGTATATTGGGTCGAAATTTCAACCCAGGAAAATAATTGTGGTTAAAATGAGAGCATATTGAAAAACGTGCTCGACTTTCTAACCATTTTATCCACGAGAACAAAGCCATGTCTCCACAGTGATACAAAAATGCGAATAGATGTACATGTACAAGTACAGGGACAGCAAATTGTCCCCATAACTCGGTTCCTTATTTGCCTAACAAATGAAACCTACCGCTAACCACATAATGCAGTTGCTGCTTGGGCATTTCCTCCCACACACAAAAACAAAATCTGAATTTGCAGTGACTGAAGTTGCAAGTGTCCAAAGCCTACTTGAGCAATATTGACACAAACAAGGAGCATGTCAAAACAAATTCACGGCCTACTAGGAAAAAAGAGCTTTCACTTCAAAATGTCATTTCCACGCCTGACAAATAAAATATAGCCATTGCATTACTAATAGCTTTTGCAAAGTATTAGAGAAATTTCATGTGTAGTGACATGCGCATTTATGCACCGGCACGTCTGTATCCCCCCCCCCCCTCGATAAATAAAATAAACTCGATAAATAAAATAAACTGGCCGTCAAAAATGAGACAAAAACGTTGAATAACTTGTAGCCTGCTGAAACAAGAGTGCCTAGGGTAGGTAAGCAATTGAGTGTTGACCGGCGGGCACCGGCCGAGACACGAATGTTTTCTCTTGTAGAGGAGTCCGTCGAGGGTCTGCAGACGAGGAGAGAATCTCGGTGACGAAGAGAGGAAACTGTAATAGAACTGCATGGCTACAGTTTTAGGATATCTTTTTTTAACAAAACATCTTGTAAACACTTGCATTATTGTGGAAAGCACCTGATGTTTTCAGGAATACGGAGTTTCATCTTTTGTACAAAATTGGAGCAACTTATTTGTGATCTACCGGTACATGTGAAGAGTTTAAGAGCAGAAGCCGCTAAACGCCACTTCCATGAAAACGCCACTTCCAGGTGCCCAAGGCACTGTACCTCGCGAGCTTGAAAAAACCTTTAGAGAGAAGACAATGAGAAGAAGGTACAGTTTTAGAGGTGGGAGGAAAACTCCAGAAGAATATCCTGGGGAAAACCCAGGGAGTCGGGCGGGGACTGAAAACCCAATCCACATATTGGCCCAGGTGGGATTCGAACCCGGATCATAGTGGTGGAAGGCGAGGAAAGAACCGCTACGCCAACCTGACTTTCAATGATATCACATGCAAGCTCTCAGTGCCTAGTATCATATAATCCAATTTGTTTTGCTGGCATTTAGCGGCTTTTGAGCCTGAACTCCTATGTGCATAGACATACCTGTGCATTTACGTATACATGTACCAGTACTTTCTCAGCATTGCACAGAGTGTTGTCATAAGGTTAAAACCCCAAAAGATGTAATTAACAGTGCATGCATGCTAAGGTGCAGCACGGTATTGCCAAGCAGCCTGGCATTAGAGACGCTCAATTTCCTTGAAAGCCAGAGTGACGGTGGCGCGTAAGGCCAAGGCATATTATCGTACAAAACAAATGTACAATGTATCACGAGGGTGAGATGGGAATGCGGTATTTTGTCAATCCAGCGGCGCCTAAAAACGACCTGAGAAGTTCCCCCGTACGTCTTAATGATGTAAACTGATACAGGGCAAGAAGGCCTTATGCTTCTAAAGATGAGGAAAATGGCGACGAAGCAAATAACTGGATGGGAAAGTCCGCAGACATCTCTTTGGAGACTTCTCTTTACAAGTTCTCGTGAACAAAATGGTTAGAAAGTCTAGCACTTTATTCAAAATGCCCCTACTTCCACCACAATTAAATTCCTGCGTTGAGATTTTCACCCAATATACCCTATATTATAGCCTAACCCAAACACTAAACCTAACCCACATCCTAACGCTAGTTTTGAAGTAATTTGAGTAAAATCCAAGAATCTATTTCGTGAAATTCCTAGTGGAGATCTGTTCATCTATAGAAATTACTTGCGGAGACCCTTTGACACCCATTGTCCCCATTGTGTTCAGGTCTCTACAGGGTACTGAATCTAGAAACGGGATCGCACTGAGATACACTGCCAGCTTTTTGTAGGCTCTGGCCGTCCAGTTTGTCGGTGTCGCATTACATAATATCAGATCAGGTCTCCAAAGGGTAATTTCTATAGATAAGTACCGGTAGGTCTCCATTAGAAATTTCACGAATTAAATTTTAGAATTTTACTTAAATTACTCAAAAAATAGTGTTAGGCTGTGGGTTAGGGTTGGTGTTTGGGTTAGGGTATAATTGGGTCAAAATTTCAACCCAGGAAAATAATTGTGGTTAAAATGGGAGCATCTTGAACTTTCTAACTATTTTGTACACGAGAACAAAGCCATGTCTCCACAGTGATACAAAAATGGGAATACATCTACATGTACATGTACATACAGGGACAGCAAATTGTCCCAATAACTCGGTTCCTTATTGCCTATCAAATGCAACCTACATGTAACCCCATAACGCAGTGGCTGCCTTGTTCATTTCCTCCCACAAGAAAAAAACTCTGGATTTGCAGTGACTGAAGTTGCAAGTGTCCAAAGCCTACTTGAGCAATATTGACACAAACAGGAGCATGTCAAAACAAATTCATGGCCTACTAGAAAAAAAGAGCTTTCACTTCAAAATGTCATTTTCACGCACGACAAATAAAATATAGCCATTGCATTACTAATAGCTTTTGCAAAGTATTAGAAAAATTTCATGTGCAGTGACATGTATGCGCATTTATGCACCCGCACGTCTGTACCCCCCCCCCCCCCCCCCCCCACCCCCCTCAATAAATAAAATAAACTGGCCGTCAAAAATGAGACAAAAACGTTGAATAACTTGTAGCCTGCTGAAACAAGAGTGCCTAGGGTAGGTAAGCAATTGAGTGTTGACCGGCGGGCACCGGCCGAGACACGAATGTTTTCTCTTGTAGAGGAGTCCGTCGAGGGTCTGCAGACGAGGAGAGAATCTCGGGGACGAAGAGAGGAAACTGTAATAGAGCTGCATGGCTACAGTTTCAGGATATCTTTTTTTTAACAAAACATCTTTTAAACACTTGCATTATTGTGGAAAGCACCTGATGTTTTCAGGAATACGGAGTTTCATCCTTTGTACAAAATTGGAGCAACTTATTTGTGATCTACCGGTACATGTGAAGAGTTTAAGAGCAGAAGCCGCTAAACGCCACTTCCATGAAAACGCCACTTCCAGGTGCCCAAGGCACTGTACCTCGCGAGCTTGAAAAAACCTTTAGAGAGAAGACAATGAGAAGAAGGTACAGTTTTAGAGGTGGGAGGAAAACTCCAGAAGAATATCCTGGGGAAAACCCAGGGAGTCGGGCGGGGACTGAAAACCCAATCCACATATTGGCCCAGGTGGGATTCGAACCCGGATCATAGTGGTGGAAGGCGAGGAAAGAACCGCTACGCCAACCTGACTTTCAATGATATCACATGCAAGCTCTCAGTGCCTAGTATCATATAATCCAATTTGTTTTGCTGGCATTTAGCGGCTTTTGAGCCTGAACTCCTATGTGCATAGACATACCTGTGCATTTACGTATACATGTACCAGTACTTTCTCAGCATTGCACAGAGTGTTGTCATAAGGTTAAAACCCCAAAAGATGTAATTAACAGTGCATGCATGCTAAGGTGCAGCACGGTATTGCCAAGCAGCCTGGCATTAGAGACGCTCAATTTCCTTGAAAGCCAGAGTGACGGTGGCGCGTAAGGCCAAGGCATATTATCGTACAAAACAAATGTACAATGTATCACGAGGGTGAGATGGGAATGCGGTATTTTGTCAATCCAGCGGCGCCTAAAAACGACCTGAGAAGTTCCCCCGTACGTCTTAATGATGTAAACTGATACAGGGCAAGAAGGCCTTATGCTTCTAAAGATGAGGAAAATGGCGACGAAGCAAATAACTGGATGGGAAAGTCCGCAGACATCTCTTTGGAGACTTCTCTTTACAAGTTCTCGTGAACAAAATGGTTAGAAAGTCTAGCACTTTATTCAAAATGCCCCTACTTCCACCACAATTAAATTCCTGCGTTGAGATTTTCACCCAATATACCCTATATTATAGCCTAACCCAAACACTAAACCTAACCCACATCCTAACGCTAGTTTTGAAGTAATTTGAGTAAAATCCAAGAATCTATTTCGTGAAATTCCTAGTGGAGATCTGTTCATCTATAGAAATTACTTGCGGAGACCCTTTGACACCCATTGTCCCCATTGTGTTCAGGTCTCTACAGGGTACTGAATCTAGAAACGGGATCGCACTGAGATACACTGCCAGCTTTTTGTAGGCTCTGGCCGTCCAGTTTGTCGGTGTCGCATTACATAATATCAGATCAGCGCGTAATTTCCTACGACTTGGGTTACTTTAAAGGGCGAGAGATGTTTTCGGTCGACCGGACAACCGGACAAGCTCTCTGAGAGTATTTAGTTTTATAAAGTGTGCAGTGCATTATCCTAAAATAGGTGTATTGCCATTGCCAGCATTGTTTTTGGCAAGTACGCAAGGAGTATTTTTAGTCAATTTGACAAAAAAAGAAAAGCTTAATGCCGTTAAAGCCCGACTCACTAAGGTTAGAAAGACTACATCTTAAAAAAAAAAAGTTAAATATGGCAAGTTTATAAAGGCCGATTCTTAAGAGTTATACATTTGCCAGTGATTTTGCCAGTTTAAAAAAAAAAAATACAAAAATTTAATGAAAAAAGAAGTGAACGAGTGATGTCTTTATATTGTCATGGCAACATGACACCCCGGCAACGTGACACCCGACAACGTTTGTCCATGTTGCCAGCTGCAAACCGCTCTGGCCTATTTTTATTTTATTTTTTTCTGCCTGCCGTCTTTTATTTCTTGAAGGGAAAGAGCGCGATATTTTGATACACAGTTTGAGAAGGAATCCAGGATTCGTTATAACACACTCGTCCCCAGGGCTATTTAGCACATAAAGTGCCACCTGGATGCCAGCACACAGGAAATGGGGTCTAACTTCTCTTGGCAGCTGCTCTGCAATAAATTGGAGAGGATTGGGTGTTTATTAAGAATTCTATGTCATCAAATTAAGAAAAGAAGAATGCACAAGCAAATTGAAAGTCTCTTACGAAAGTAGGAACAATTTATATGAGTCTACATTTAAAACAAAATATTATGGCCATGAGACATAAGACAGGGTACAGTACCAAAAATGCATCTTTAAACTCAAAATTAATATTAATGGACGCTAAATCCTAATGTTTATCACTAACCCCAACTTCACCCAATACTACAAAATACTACGTGAGTAAACTGCAGTATGCAGTACTCTTACTACACTGGTCAGCCTATGATAATTGAGTAGAATTTTGTAGTACCGTGTACTGTACCCCCCTCAATTGAATGCCAAGGACGTTAGCGTTAATCCCCCAAATGTTATCCCATCCATATTAGGTTAAATTTGTGAAAAGAAATGAGCATTAAATGTTCAGAAATGGAAATTTTATCCAAAATTGGTGAGTAATTTAACACAAACTGCAAGAAAGATTTCACACTGTGTTGTAACCAGAATGAATCATTCAAGACTAATCTTGCCAAGTGCTTTGACGTTACACACAGAGCAGCGAATACTGTCGCCGCAGCGTTCGATGAGCAATATTCTATTTGTCATGACAGAATCAGCTGAGGCTCATCATCATCGTCATCATTGGTCCGGGCTCGGAGGCTCGATTATTGATTAAAGCCAATCAAACTCGGCGAACATCAACCGGGGCTAGAAAAACCAATCCTGCATCCCGGGCATAGATTGCGGCAGATTCGTCCTCATGCATCAATCTAGTTCTTTTTTTCTTTCTTTTTTCTATTTACTTCTTCTTTAATTTCTTTTTTTTCATTTCATTCCTGCTCCTCTACTCTTATTGAAATCACCTCGAAGTCCATATCAATTGCCTAAGATTGTACGAACGGTACACGAGCCGGGTACGTACATAGACGTGTGGGAGGAAATGTGTGTTTTGGAATTAGTTTTTCGGAGGAGAAATTCGAGCAAGTAAATAAGTGCTGTTTGGGCACCATCTATAACAAACTGTTAGTTATTAAGGCCGTGGAGGGTCGGTTACCAGTGCATTTGTAAGGACTGTTGACCAATTATCAGATTTCTTTGTCTGTTACGTACATGTTGCATAATTTAGCCAATAAAAATAAATGAATAAGATTAATACTGCTGCAAACTGCTTACTGGCTGGAATGACCTGAAATATACAAATCAAATAAGTTAAGAGGGCCTAATATTTCGATCTTAACAAGATCTTCTTCAGAGACTAAATGGCTGTGTACAAGAAACAAACATATATAGGGCAACATGCAGCATAAAAATAAATACATGTACTACATACTGTACGTACAGGTATATATGTACATGTACATGCAAATAAAAAATTGTTTATCTACAAAAAAAATCAGACACATTCTCTATCTAGATTGTTTGCGCTGCATAGCCATCTCAGAGATACCGTAGGTCCTTTTGTTACACATGTCTACACATGAGTAGACCTCTTATGCGTTTATTGTTATTAAATTTACATAACAAAACACACCTCCAAGATGGCCACTAAATGCAATCAATCTGTCTCCAATAACAAGTTCACTTTTACAAGACCGAAGATTTTTTTAAAAGTTTTTAAGAGAAAATTGTGTGTGTGTTGTTTGTGATGTGCATCTCAAAAAATGGCATTTCAAATAATTTCTTAGTAGAATTTAAAGACAATTTTGTATATTTGTGACCTGTTCCAAAGAAACCCGGACAAAGTCGACTTTTTAGTTTTTCAGATTTTCCTTTTTTCAAATTCTCTAGGTTCTCAGCTTTAAAATGATGTATCATTACATATGTACCCCCACCCTATCTTCCCTGGGGTCTGGATTTAGTGATAAAACCCTGACAACCTAATTATGAGATAAACAGCTTTGAAGTTCAGAAAAGTGTATTATATTCTATACACAAATGTTTCACAAAATTGACAAAAAAACACACTTCTGGTAGACGGATTTTGTTCAAATTTGAGGAGATTGTAGATTAATAGTGAGTGACTTGGGAAAACCTAAAACCTCAAAATGGTAAAATCCATCCCGAAATGACTTCAGGAGTACATTGTGACAAAACACATTGTGCGACTTTGTCCGGGTTTTGTTGGAACAGGTCACATTTGGTAACCAGATCAAATGTCTGTGTTGTCACTAAATATCGGTACTGATATCGTCTCTTTAAAAACCAAACCATTTGTTCCGTTAAATAAGCGTTGATGCGCCGAGACTTCCGTGAAAATTCAAGATCCCCTTACAGAATAATAAATACCTGAGGCCGGACGGAATGTTTAATAACTCTGCTCGGATCGCGAGGATCGGGACTTCTTTTTTGAGTTTTAGATGGGAAGGATTATCGATGTTTGTTTGCGGCCGGGCGCGAGGGTGTTTCTGCAATTGATCTCGTCCCTTAGACTAGTTTTAAAGGTAATGAAAATAAGATGGCACGAAAGGGTTTCCGTGGGTGAGTGGCAAAGTGCACGTATCAGTGCAAGCAACGATAATATTGTTGTAACCCTAAGCTAGTTGAATTAATTTTATTTTCAATGAATATGTGACCTGTCACCACAATATGAGAGTAAAGTCGGAAAAATTGAAAATTGAGATATTGGTATTTTCAATTTCTTGAGAAAGAGAGCTTTCCAATGGTATATAACACTTGGGGGTTTTGCGATAAATACATTTTACAGCGCTCCAGAAAGTCACGGGTTTCACAAAACGTGTTTGAGTAAACTTACTTATAAACATCCTAAACAAAATACACACAAGATTGCCAAACAGGACAAGTAAGGTTCGGTTGAGCATAGCCACGGCTATGTTCTAATCATTATTTCTTTTTGAAACTTCCCACACATACAAACGATTGTTTAATCAACATAATATCAAAATTTCGAAAACGTGGGACAGTTAGGAAGACCTAATTTGCATATTTAATTACCGTGTTAATTAGACCACTGATGGACTTTAATCCAAACACTAACTACGCAAACACTACTCAAAATCACGTAATTTAAGAGGTTTTTGATCATCTGATTGCACCCAAAAAATAGGAATATGTAGAGGAGGACTTAGGCTTTCCAAATTACGCAAAATCTTAAATTGACCACCCCTTCTTATTTTGACTTTGGATGACCATATCTCCAAATCACATTGTGCGACTTTACTCACATTTTGTGGTGACAGGTCACATATGCTGTACTTGGATGATTGGTAGTGCTGGGTGAGTAACTCGATTATGTCATTACTCGTGATTAGTTTGGACTACTCGTTAAACTACTCGTATTTTTTCAACTAATTGAGTACTCGTGCCAGCCCGAGTTGTAATAATTACTCACGAGTAGTGATTGTTAGCGAGCATTGATTGTTCATGAGTACAGGCGGACGTTGCAACACGGTGGGATTATTAACTTATTATGACAATTACGATGGTTTTACGATATGATAACGATCTTTATTTTAAAACTTCAGAGAGGTCAGTTAAATGATATTTACTATAAAATACACCCCCCCCCCCCCCCAAGAAAAAAAAATCATCCCATTTCTGATAATTCAAGCAATTACCAATGGTGTTTCCTATGGTACCTTTAAACCACCCTCTGAAAAAAATACAAACAGAATTTAAATTGTTTTTTATTTTGTGTTTTTTATTAAAAATAATTTTCTTTTAAATATCTTTTTTGGTTTGTCATTCCTTTTTCTTTTTGTTATCTCGTCGTTTGACACAGTGCGGACGTCATTGTTATCTGTGCTGTGAATTACTCTCATTATTTTTTGGGGTGATTGACAGAACTTGTTTATATGCACAGATACATGTGTAGGATTGGAGTAGATACCATATTTACAGTATGCAGAATAGGATATGTCAGATTTGTTATTCTTTACATTTAAAGGTAGGATACACCATTTGCAGATATCAAAAATATTTACTACTCATTTGAAAGTAAATGTTGATTCTAGGCATCCAGCAAAATGATTGCGCTAGATATCCTGTAATTATTCCGAAAAATATAATTTTTTAATGAAAACTTTGCAATCGCCAGACGGCGATCGCGAAAAAACAAAGATACATGTAACATAAGAATAACTGCTCGACGCCGGTTGAAAAAAATCCGCTGTTTTTCGTGCTTTTCTCGGCATCCATGATTGTAAAACTTCGGACAGCTCAGTTAAACGATATTTACTATAAAATACAATCCCCAAAATCTACTCGTTCATGATAATTCAAGCAATGATCAATGGTGTATCATACCTTTTAAAAAGGAACTTGAGACAAGAAGCGATTGAATAACAGAAGTCACACGGCTGTGAAAAAATAATCATGAAACTGACCGGACTTTGCTTGTATAAACATCTTAAGAGAGTTTGTTTTTAATACAACCCCACTATTTGGCATCTTCTCGCCAAAGCACTTAAAAATCTAAACCTTCTGCGCTCAATATCACCTACATGTATCGTGCTTTTCAATTATGGATGAGAAAGCACACCAAGCGTTTACGTCGCGTGTAAAGTGATAGTTTTTGTAATTGTTTTTTTCTTTAAAATTCTCGCTGAGTGGACAACCAAAGGAATGTATTTATTATTTTTATTTTTGTTGCATCTTACCACGAGAGCACTTGACTTGCGCTCACTTCGGGGATTATTTCATATTGTGAATATTACATCATTAATTTTGTTTTTAATAATACAATAATAAAGTTAGTTTTTTGTTTTTGTTTTTTTTGTTTTGTTCTTATTTTATTTATACAAAAAATAACCCAACCATATAAGATTCTACATTTTTGCACTGCTTTCAAATCTCACAAGATTATTTTTCAATTCAGTCTTTTGCTACTAGGAAACACAATTGAAATTTTTTGTTTTATTCCAAGAAGTGCACACTACCGTACATTTCTGTAGGTGGCCTTTTTCATCTGGACGTCTTAAGCTACGATATTACACCGCCGATCTCTCTTAAATGAAATAAGCTTGTTAGGGAGTCGATCCAGCACCCAAGTCAAAAGACCACCGGGGGTTCAATAACAGTGCCAACAACTGCTGCTCCGAGCGAAGGAAACTGACCCTCTGAAAGGCAGTAGGGGGGGGGGTGCACATCGGTGATTGTAGTCCCACCAACAGGATAACTGCTGCACAATTTAGGAAATGGAGGAAAGGATATTAAAAAATGGGCCTCGAGAAGTAAACAGGAATAAAAATCTCGGGGAAATAATTGTAACTTGGGTAAAAAGCCTACAGCACTGGTGCTATAAAATTCAAGGAGGTGAAATACAATGTACGTATTTATTTTTATTAGGCCTCAGTTAAAAATATTGTATTAGTTCTGACAGAAGCTACATCGTAATTGCTACTTCAACCTGTTTTAGTAAATTTAAAGCAAAGTCTTTGTAAAATTAACATACAGGTACATGTACATGTTGTATGTAATTTAACAATTTATAATTGCTACTTTAACCCGTTTTAGTAAATTTTAAGCAAAGTCTTTGTAAAACTAACATACATGTTACATGTACATGTACATGTAATTTGACATTTCATAACTGCTACTTTCATCTGTTTTAGTAAATTTAAAGCAAAATATTTGTCAAATTAACATACTGGTACATGTACCGTAATTTGACAATTTTTAATTGCTACTTCAACCTGTTTTAGTGAATTTAAAGCAAGTCTGTGTATAAGTAAAATTTGGAGGAAAGGTGCACAAAGTACGGTCTATACTAAATGGGAATGCAAACTTGAATTGACATCAGAAAGCAATTAAGCTGTGGAATTTGCCAGAGTTGAAATGTGTACACCTTTTTGCGAATTTGTACGGTAGCACAAAAACTTTCCCTGATGCACACAATTGCATTTCTGTTCTCTTTTGTGTCGACCTCGTGTTCTTTCTGGAGGCACTGGGTTGAAACACTAAAAACACTTACATGTACAGGACATTAAACACTAATTAGTCAATAAAACAACCATACATTGATTACAAATGGATATATTCAAAACATATGCGAATATATACAAAGTAAAGATTACATGTACGGTACCAGGGGTAGTTTCACTTTATTGAACATAATGCATAAATGTACTGGTACATTATATGGCAATGCATGCAAACTACATGTATTCTAGTAGCTAGTAAATAAAGCTTTGAAAATCCAGGGGGGGGATCCCAATAATTAACTGTTTGCACTTTACTTGCACAGTGCAGGTCATTATATTAACTTCACAAGAAGGATGAAAAGTGGCGTTAATTGTCAATTTCACCAACGAGATGCAATAACACTAGCAACAGGAAACCGTATCCTGCAGAATTGCTGCCTCACCATGAGTTGTTTTTCTTCATCATCGTCGTCATTATCACCACCCCCCCCCCCCCCCCCCCCTTTCTTTCTTTCTTTCTTTCTTTCTTTCTCGGAGAGACGGAGACTCGTGTGTCAGTTTGGCTCCTTCGTCACTGAGCCCCAGCCATATGCCCCAATCCCCGTCAATTTAATCTCTTCACGGTTTTCTTTTTAATATCGGGGACAAGGGAGTGCTTGGCGTTTTGGGCCTGCGAGCGTCAAAATAAACTATCGTTGGTTAAGTAGTTTAACCCTCCGCAGCATACCGTACTCCCATTCGTCATTGGGGGAATGATGGCGATTTGAGGTGTGTTTTTTTTTGTAAAAGGGCCAGCGCCGCGGCTATCCAGGGGAATCGCTGTTTGCCAATAAAGATGTACCGTATCTTCACCTAGCCCATTGACTTGAGTGCTTCTACAGTTGCTCGTGGCTTAGTCAAGCGTGCACACTACACGTATTTTTTACTCCATTGCGAATTGGCATGTACATGTACAGAACATTTAACCGTACTTCTGTGCGTGTAAATGTACTTTGTATGCAGCATTTGGGAGACCTTTCCTTGGTTTTCAAGTGCATGTACCGGTACTCTTCACCATGTGACGGTAATTTGGTCAAGTGGTCACTTTGCATTTATTTAGCACAGTTTTAGTTCGGCCAGTGTCGCTGTGGTACAAGTACATGAACACGTATGTACCGGTACGTTGCTCGAAGTCTATCTGCAGTAGCAGCAATCCTCGAGCAAAGAACAAGACAAACAAAACCCAACAAATCTCACCAACACAATTTTTTTTGTAAGGAACATTGTGTCAATTATTTGACTTTTTTTTTTAAATTCGCCTTTCCCAAAATCTTCCGGTGCTCATAAAATACATAAATTAAAATACATAAATTAAAATACATAAAACAAAATACATAAAACAAGGAATTGATTCCTCAGATTTTTGTCTGAAATCTGACTTTTTGTGAACTCGGAGAAAGACATTATTAGCGTAGCGGTAGAAAGAATTATAATATGACCTATCGAGATGAGTTCAATGAGTTTTTTGCTTATTTGCTCTGTGTGACCTAGCCCTACTTCACTGTGTGTACTGTAGCTATTATTTCGGCCTGTACACCCAAGGCAGTTTATAGATCTGATTTGGAGCGCGCCCAGTATCCTCTTGTGCCCATGGGACATTAGGGGGTCTATAAAATTAGCATCACCATGTTGTTGACTTGGAAAGGGGGGGGGGGGGGGGGGGGGGTGGGGAATGACCGTGTAAAAGGCCAGCTAAAATAGAAAATCTTAAGTATTTAAACCAACATTGATATTTAATCTGGCAGCTCAGCGATTTGACATGTTTAAAATTTGTTGAAAAATTGCTTTGGAACTTGCAGCAAAGTTTAATATAGATTTTTTGTTTGGAACAAAACAACAATAATTAAGAAAGGGATTACGAGAGACAAATTATTGGAAAGTTCCTCCAATTTTTTTTTGATGATTTGCCTACTCATACATGTTGTGTCTGTCCATTGAGTTATAGATTGTCACACACACGCGAACAAAATGTGGACGAGTGGTGAAAACTTGACATTTCGAAGAGCATAAATCATTTCATAACTGTTACCCTGAGCCTTATTTTACATGGAACCTCCTGCACCCGACATAATCCAACAGCCGTTGGAAATTGGAAGACGTTAAATCCAACAAATTTCAACGGGTAGGACTGACAGCTGTGTGGATCTGTCGTGTGATCTTGTTGGGTTTTGAATGGAATATTTTCTTTGTCAGTAATGTTCCCGGACCCTACAAAATTCGTAATATCCATGTACATGTAGCACACCCTGATATTTCTGGTCTCGCTCACTGCGAGAAACGGTCGCCGACAGATATTTCTTGCCTTGCTCGTGACGCTTTAATCCGTCATCCGTTCTGAATTCCAGAAAAAAGCTTTGCATGTATACACCGCATCCGACGCGACCTAGTTAACAAAAAACATCTCTGGTGACTTTGCATGGTGATCTCATATCATTCAGTTTCCCATTCGTTTTCAACCAAAGAAATCTCATAAGAGGACCACGTCACAACTTATCAACAATGGGTGATCTCATATCATTCAGTTTCCCATTTGTTCTCAACCAAAGAAATCTATTAAGTGTAGGAGGATCACCACGTCACAACCCATCAACAATTACATCACTTCTCTTGTTCCACTCTCTCTTGTACATGTACTAAAAAAAAAATTTTGACTACCCGTCCAGACCGATCGGTGTAGCAAACTGTTGTCGTGATGGATGGTTTTGGAAAGTGCAAGATAATCAGTCTGACACAGCCAAAGCATTTTCTTGACCCTGCCTCCTTTTGGTTGTACCGGTATTGATTCCCCAGGAGCTTACATGTTAAGCCATACATACCCGTACATTTTGTTTGTGCCATTTGTTATCCTATATTTTTCCCATGCTACACGATCTACAATGTTCTTCTTTTACAAGCTTTTCAATCAGCCAGCTTACGACTTACGAGACATCTCACGATAGAATACAAATAATGAGGGTTTATGAGTGCGATGGTAAGAATATTTTCATGAGGTAAAAGATAGCATGTTCTATTTCACGAGGTGAAGCCGATAGAACATACTTGTCACTTCATGCAATTTATTCTTTCCATTGCATGAATGCGGAACATTCATTATTTGTTTTGGTAATTTGTAAAGTGGTGCGTGTACATGTACATCAATGTAAGAAACATGTACCGTAGTAACACTAATACCTGTCCAAGTCCACAAACCGTAACCTCTTCCCGCATCCTGTGGACGTCAATGTTTGGAGGTCCACAGTGCGTATGAAATACCAACTCGCACTGCCTACATGTACTTACTAGTACATACCCTTCTTCGTTTTTTTTATATTTAAATGTTTCCAACATAAAGGAATTGTCCATTATTTTCAAAAGAACGCGTACCCTTTTATATCCTCTCTCTGAAAGAGTACTTAAAAAAAATGTGGATTTTCCAAGATACATGTGCATGTATTGCTGCGATTATTTATTAGCATCTTGAAGATCATATATCAGTAGCAATTTCACATGAGACACTCGGCTTACGCGCACCTGTTCTGCAATACATAACAACAGAAGTGGTACATACATATATCTCCACAAGGGCTGAATGGCACATCTTTGGAAACCCACACTTGTTATGATGCACTCTCCTTCAGATCAATCAATCGTAATTAACTTTCCCATCCCAACCTTTGATCATAATATACTTTCCCTCTACCTGTCTAAACAATTTTCTTTAATTCCGCAACCCCCCAAACAAATCAAGCCTGTATGCCAATGTAGAACATTCACCTACCGTATGTTACCTCATTAATCCTAGTCGCAAATAACGAGCTAAGCTTTTAATCACCCCAATTGCTTCACCAGCTGTGTCGATCTCTAATTTACAGTTATTTATTTTACAGGACCGGCCATCGTAATTGGTACGACACCCTTTAAACCACTGTCGGGACGTTCGTCTCTGTTTCCTCCCCCCTTTCTCACCGAGTCAGATAGCTTTCAATGTTTTATCATCTGAGCCCCGGAACGATTTTGCCATATTAACTCCCACCCCCTTGATGAATATCATTTCAGACATTTTAGCAAATTGGAGGGAGAGTTGTGGGGTTTTTTTTTGTGTTTTTTTTTAGCGAGAAGGTTCTTAATATTTTTTCATTTCTTACGCAGGCCTAGGGGGAAAGCTCTGATGAATTTAATTTTTTTATTTTGAGCTTCACGTTTCTCCAGAGCGTTAATTCCTCGCGAACGTGCGCGGATACGAGTGGCATTTTAACTGCATTATATGCAATTTGTGGTTGCGAAATGGTGTTGTGCCCGCGCGGAGTTTATAAATGAAGAATTTACAACGGTGATTGATTGCTGGCGCTAAAAGAAACTGTCATTTAATATAGAAAAATGATTAAAACTCAATTTAAAAAAAAAAGTTTACAGCTAAGCTACAGTACATGTAATTCTCCAGAGATGCAGTAAATATACCGGTAGATACCGGTACAAGTATATTGTGGAATTTTGTCTCCTCTTGTTCACTTTAGCGTTTTGGAAAAATGATTAATAAGAAATTAAAAATTTTCTTCCAATCGCCAATCAATACAAACAAATCATTGTAAGCTTTCTAAATGTAGCCCATGTCGTCAAAAAAATTGCGAGCAGGGTCGAAAAGGTAGTTTTTCTTAAATAACATTTGTGTTGCTTGAAAATGACACACAATATTATGACCTTAAGGATGATTCAGTGTTTGTCATTGTCAATTCCACCAAAGAAATTAAATGATTGCTTCAACTAAATGATAAATTCAAGACTGTGTTTGCATGTACATGTACATGTACAGGCTACGATATGCACACTTGTGCACACGTTCCAGTACGGGTACAGTGTTGAAGTATGCACTCGTTTTATATTGAATTTCCTTTATTTGTCTACATATTCCTGTGTATTATGTACAGTATCTTCCCTCAGGAAATTCTAAACAGTAATTAAATTTACATTCTGGTGACCTTTTTTATTATTACATTTCATTTTGACGATGTCAAATACATTTTCAGATAGAGAAAATACGGAGGTTAGCGCGTACGTGCTGCTATTTCGTAAATGTCTCTTGTCTGTGTGAATAACATACATTGTATATTTATAGTCACTGACTTGTGGAAACATTACCGTGGCCACTGAACCAGTATAAATAAAATCTAATAATTTACATGTAAATGAGATGGGGGAGAAAGGGTGGAGGGGGAAGAAAAGGTATGTGTACTTGAATAGGGAGCTAGGGGGCATTATCTTTTGTTCATGTTCCAGGGCCCCCGTGGCTTTCAGAATAGCTTTCAGAATGGCCCCCGTGCAAATGTGCTATGAATAAAATTTCACCACATTGGTGTCTCGAGTGCATACTGTACATGTACACTGTACAGTACATGTGAAACAGAATGAGTCACAGTCGCACAGTATACTAGGGATCAGGAGAATGGTGCATGCATTTGCATCTGGATGGAGGTACTGGTACATGTACATGTACATGTAGGGGAGGTGGCCTAACTCATGAATTATGCATGAGTAGTCACTGAATATGCATTATGTCAGATCAAAGAGCAACATTATGCAAAACCTGATTTGTTCAATTACAAATGTAAACACTACACATATTTTCCCAAATAGTCAGCATTCATAAATAATTATTAACCCTAACTCCCTACATGTACTCCATTTATTTTGTAATTTTAATATAAATTTGAACATAAACAAATTTTTGTTCAGATGTTTCGTAGTATCTTTATCCAAAAAGGCTGGTGGTACATACATGTACACACATTATCGCAAAAGCAAAAACAAATAAAAAAATTGGAAATTGTAAAAATTGTAATAATTGTATTTGTAATTGCATTCTGACGTTGGCTGTTTCTCTTAAGCATTTGCTTCACTTTTAATATGAAATAAGGCTGTAGTATTGCCCCTGCTCCATTCTTCAGGGAGCCAGCATTTAAAACATTCTCAAAGCGAATTATGTCGACAGACAGATCAACTCGAAATTCCTGCAACTGTCTACATCTTCTGGGATTTTTGAGTAACAAGATGAAAGGAAAAAGTCAAATCTCACAGAGAGTAAGATTTTTGTTCTTGAAATGGTTTGGTCTCCTTGGTGCTGCGGTAGTTCGGGAGTCTTTTAAACGAATTCAAGTGCATGGCGGCCTGAACAATTTTCCAGTGAGTGCTAACTAAGCTCTGCGATCTAATCGGATAAATATATAGAAAAGATCCTTAGACAGTCTCCAGAACTGGAGAAAGGGGTGGTTGGGGTGGGGGTGGGGGGAGAGGAGAGGAGAGAGAGAATTGCCCAGATGTCCGTAAACAGTTTGTCCTGTTTTGACAATCCCCCCTGTTTTGACAGTCCCCAATAACTTCCTTCACAGGAAGACATCGAAATGTTGTTTAGACTGACCCTTGGCTTCCTCCCAGTAGGTGGTTGTCTAGTTTCAGATTGGGGTTTGGATTGAGATTGAGGAGGTGAATAAAAGGTTATTTTGTATAAGCTTGTTTGTGGTTTGTTTTCCAGTAGGATTGTACACAACGCAGCTGGTCACATGAATGTAACAAAATGATGGTAATTTTATGTAAAAATAATTGATAACAGAAGAAATGGGGGGAAAAAAGCCATACATTGTCACTCCTAAAGAATAAAGGAATGGAAATGGAAATTAAATTTAAACAAAACTCAAAAAAAGAAATTCAAAAACCAGAGGGGGTGGATGTTGCCTGCGCCTCTCTCTGGATCCACTACTGCGTAGAGAAACATTGATAACTTGCAACTTCAAGTCAACAGCTTGGAGAAATCTGCCCTTTAAAAAAATACCGCATGAAAGAAACAGGTTATTGATGAGTTTACTTTATGTGCAGTTTTATACTTCTCTCCAGGGTAGGAATTGTAGCTCTCGATCGCCGTCCAAAGGAGCAAATTATCCTACTTCAGTAATTTGCTTTGTGGAACTAATGCTGGAGGTGGGGAGAAAGGAAAAAAACCGGAGGGTAAACGAGGACAAAATATCGTCTAAGAACTTGAAACACAAGTAGAGTCGCGTCTCGGAAGGGCTTTAAACGAAAGTAGGAGGATTGGGCCGATAATTCACACTTCGACACGAGCTAGTCCTGTCGTTATCAGAAGATATCGCCTCATCTTCTTCTCTCTTTTCTTGTTGCCTGGAAGGAAGGGAGAGGTGTGGGGGGGGGGGGGGGGGGGTACTTCATCAACCGTGGCTATCTAGAGTTCAGCGATAAGTACACCGTTGACCGGCTTGGAGGTTATGCATACGGATCCCATCAATGAGTAACCATATCATTTGTTTTTTTGTTAGTCTTGCTCGATAAAAATGGCAGCACAGTCACATGTGTGCATAATATGCATATATGAGGGATTCTGGCAAAATGAGATGGAACTGGGCAGAGGTTGAAATGAGGATTCTCATGTATTAGAAAAGTAGATAACATTCTCCTTATAATTGAGCTGTTTGTTGAGCTTCAATCTGACATTCCAATAACAAGTTATGGCTGTTTTAATAAAGTTTGCATTTATCAACATGTCACGTAAAGTGAAAAGTTGAGAAAAAGGCTTTTGAATTGTTTAAGTTTTGTACCACCAAAAAGCTATACGAAAGTAGTTTTTTATCCCTAGTGTCATATATATTAATTAAGGGTACAGTATAATTCCCATAGGCCAATGTACCGTAGTAAGAATACTGCATACTACAGTTTACTCAAGTAGTATTTTGTAATATTAAATTCTGAGAAGCCGTACATGTACCACCTTTTTTTTTCTGGTTGTCACTTCGATTTTATCGCTCGGTCATTTGCTCGGTTATTCGATAATGGGCTGAGCACGAATGTACCCGCGGGGTTCGTAAATTAATTTTTCCCATCGCAGGCGAGACAGTTATCATTCCCATTGTTTGTTTTTCATTTTGAGTTTGTCTTGCCGCAATGACCATCACCAAACAAACTGGCGTTGCAAATGGAGTTTTGGGTGCCGTAAAATATTAGGCCTTTTTTGTTATGGTTCCAATGTATGCACAAATTGCCTGTCATTTTTAAATGATTAAACGCAATTCACAATGTACAGACAAACATGTACACAAATATATGTGCCTAAAAATTGATTGTATACAATTATTGGTAAGACCCATGTAGGCCTATGATTACAAATAAAAAATTAAAACTTGATTAGACGCTTTAAAAAAAGTTAACTATACAAAAAAACAAAACTGTATTCTACAAAAGAGTGTGTCAATTTTACAGCTTAAGATTTACGTTCACAAGCCCACTGCCCGCATTTGACTAAATTCCAATAATCAGAATTATGTTTTAAACAAGCAGGTTTTAGGGTTTTTTTTGGGGGGGGAGGGGGGGGGGGTGGAAGTTATAAATATAACTCTCAGCTGTAGTTCATTACAACCACCTCCTACTGGGCATTGCACTTTGTTGTCTGCCCTTGGTCTATTCTAATTGAATTAATCATTTAGTTTTACATGTATTACAACCAAGGTCAGGCTGCTTTTATATTCCACATCTGGCTAAATTGCTCCCAGTGTGGAGTTTAAACTGTCTGTGATTATTTTGACTGTGGCCAAAAAAAATCAATATTTTACTTTGTGCATACTGTGGGTTGAAATGGCAAACATGTTTAAATCTCAATGTTAATTGAGCATTGTTTTGATTTTAGCAGTGACTGTAGGAGTTAAAGGGTTTATGTACAGATAAAACCAGCAAAATTAAGACAAAATGATAATAATGATGTATGAAATGTCCAAGACTAGGCCTGCTTACTAGTGTATGTGGCTGGACCTGAAAGCCTCAATTGAGACATTAGAGAGGTTTCGCACGCCTACCGGTACGTTTTTGGATACGCATACAGTAACCGTAACAGTACGCGTTGGAGCGGATATCAATCTTGTTTCGCAAACCGTGACCGATAACAACATGCATGACAAATGTACAGTCGCCACCGACACCTTTTTTCAGTCTATTTTTCTTTTCTTTTTGGGGGCACTGCCCACAAATTACACTCTACATTCATGGGTTATAACACTAACAGTAATATGGCGGGGAGTGTTGTTGATTATACACGACACTTAGCTATAAAGTCTATGAAAACGGTATCCGTTTTTTACCTACGTGTATGGCGGCCGGTATCAGTTCGTAGCGTGTATGGAAACGTCTTCAAAACGGTTACAGGTCACGTGAGCGCACAAAGTGATGACGTATTCGTATGCGGACCGGTATCAGCGACGGTGCGAAACCTCTCTATTATTTACAAAATGTATACTCTAAGCCTGCAAGTTTGCGGTTATCAAAATTAACCGTGTAACCGTTGTTTTGCGGTTACGGTTACCGGTTAACCGTAACCAACATTTTTAAAAAAATCAGAAAAAAATAATAATTAAATTTTTTTTTTAATTTTTTTTAAAGAAATGCATGGGCCTGCATTGCATATCTAATTAGCGCCTCTTCATCAAGGAATTTAGTGTGTGCGCGTAGTACGTGTTGATAATCGCACTTAGTATACTCAGTGAGTCAGTAGTGGGTCAGTGAGTACTCCGGAGGTTGCAGGTTCAAGTCCCGCCTTGCCAATTATTTTGTTCACTTTGAAATTTATATGAAGATATAAACGAGGTTCCTGGATGTATGATTGCAGGAATAACCTAATTCTTTGGATCCAGCCCCCCAAAAAACACGCAGCTGAATTTTATTTTCTGTCTTGTTTTACAATGTATGTGTACGTACACAACTAGATCGATGTACACTATTTTCGTCTACAAGTCATTCTCCAGTCTAGAAAAGCATCTTGTCTGCAGGTGGGAGAACCTTTTAACTCCGGGTTTTAATTGGATGAGATCACTTGTCACTCCATCAACTTGCTATGGGGTATTGGGGGGGGGGGGGGGGGTCAACGTCGAGCAAACAGCAAATTGTTATCGCTGGAAATTGAGTGAGAACTGCGAGAGAAAGAAAAAGAGAAAGAAATGATACATGTGCGTAAAAGTGGCTCTTGGGACGTAGTATGTACGTACCTGTTATTGTGGCCTGCAGAGATTTTGAAATGAATGAGAGTAACGTGACAATATTTTTATCGAGTTGCGATTGTCCATTGTACAAATACACTCCCTAAAGCACTTTAATGAATTTAAATAAGAGAGTTTTAACTAGTTCGCACTGGGATTATTTTAACATTAACGAGCCGAGGCGTGAGATTATTTTTAACAAAACTCGATCTGAGGCGCGTTCAGGCCGATGGTACTGGGAAGCACACCCATGCAATTCTGGCTGTGCTCGCTGCTGACAGACTTTTCCGGCTTTGCTCGTGGCGTGTTTATGCGTCATCTGTTTTAAATCTGGGGAAAACTTTGCGTGTTTATACGTCCTCCGGCGCGAACTGGTTAATGTTTAATTGAACTGAGACTTGGAACAAAAAAGTCAGAAGAGGTTGGAAGATGGTTCCTTGCATTTGAAAGGTATTTAGTTGCAAATAACAACAAAAACCCGGAAATGTATAAAGTTACATGGTAAAGGGAGTAAAAACTGAACAAGGTGAGTACAAGGATAACACAACAAGGTACATGTCCTAAATTATTTGACAGCAAACCTAAAATATGTAAGATTATTAAGATTATTAAAACTAACGATAAACGATGAATATAATCTAAACAAATGGGTACTACATTGTACGTCGAGTCGTTACATGAATTAAGTAAAAGTGGTGCCTTGGAAATTATTTTATGCTTAGGTTTTCTACAATGCGAAGTGGAATGCGAATGTCAAAAATCCAATTCGACGTACAGGCACGCATCTCAGAATAGTGCAATACGTGGGATGGTTTGAGGCCGTGGCGCATTAGATTTAATGCACACTAAAACAGGCGTGACCAACTTATTTACGAATGCACTAAATGTTATCTACATGTACATGTACATAACTGTCAAAAATGAATGATAGGGATTTATACGTGATGCTGTTTCTTATGTACTGCCTTAAAAATATTCACTTAAAATGGAGTTTCATGCAACAAAAGTATATGCAGCATGAAATGCCAACCTTGGAATTACATTAGTAAATGTCATTGCCATGACAACCATGCCTTCACTAAAAACAAAATGAAATTCACATATTTCCGAGTACATGAGCTTGCTACAATACATGATGGACTTTTCTCAGAAGAGAACTTGAAAAAAAAGTTATGAATTAAAGGTGTTTTTTTTTAAAAGATTATTACAAAAACAATATCACAAATGAACACTTTCTTATTCTATAAGTATAAAATAGAATTAAAAACTTGAGCGTCACTTAAATCCCCCATAAAATATTTGGCCTCCCACTGTGTCACCAGAGCATTTTAATTGAGTGCACCGAAGCAAAAACATATATGTGTTGACTTTAAAAACTGGTTATGAAACCATATATTATTTTGTTTTCAGATGTTTTTCTTTCTGCACAGGGTTCGTAAAAACGTCATGTATTTATTTTCCTAATCCACACTAATGGACTTGTGAAGGAACTGAGGCCCTTCTTTTTACTGGAAGTTGGCCCTCTGGTCTTACCATCTGGCCAAATGACTTTAATAGTGTTATTCTGATCACAAGCGGATCTCGCTAAAAAACAAGTTCGCGCCGGGATTATTTTAACATCACCGAGCCGAGGCGTGGGATTATTTTTAACGAAACTAGATCCGAAGCGGGTTTAGGCCGATGGTACCAGGAAGCACACCCACGCATTTCCAGCCTTGCTTGCTACTGACGGATATTTCCGGCCTTGCTTGTGACGTGTTTATGCGTCGTCCGTTTTGAATCTGAGAAAAACTTCGCGTGTATATATGTCCTCCAACGCGAACTGGTTAAGAAGGATTCCCGTTTATGTAGTACAGAAATAACTGGCGACCATGGTTCATGGAAGCACTGCGAAAAAAGAAAAAATTAAAATTAAAATTAAAAGCTTGCCGTTGAGGTAATTAGTTTGGTCCGAATTGCCAAGGACTTCATGCTGATGAGGAGTCTACAAGGCTCAGTTGGGCAAACTTTCACATCCAGGACACATACTGTTCTGTTGGGGTTTTTTTTTTGGGGGGGGGGGGGGGGTTGGGGGAAGGGGGTTGGGGGAAGGGGGTTGGGGGAAGGGGGTTGGGGGAAGGGGGTTGGGGGAAGGGAGTACACAAGCATTTTTTAGTGGCGTTGTGCAAAATGTGGACTGAAAGCTTGAAGTGATTCCAACTGCGAAATTGACCAGCCGTTGCTGGTCTACAAGGCATTCGTGTAATGTTGATACGCTAAACTTTTTTGTGTTCACTTATTTGACATTGTCGTCCTGTACTTGAACTTAAAGAAAATAACCTACATGTGGTGTGTAGTTTCCACCCTTCAGTCCCTTTTTTTGTGTAATTTACCACAGATGTCCATTGCCATGGCAGCCAGCCTTCACCGCAGTTTCAGACTTTAATTAGTGAAATCCTAGGCCATACTTGTACATGTGTTTTTATGGTAGGGACGTGCTGTTCATGGTCAAATATGTAATTTCTTGCCAATTTACAATCAGAGGCACCTTGACATTTTTGCCTTTTTGTTGGGGGAGAGGGATATGGGGGGGGGGGGGGGGGTGTGTATTCAAAATGAGCTTAAAGGGATCGTATACGTTTGGTAATTACTCCAAAAATTAATGGCAATAAAAACTTACTTGGTAAGAAGTACAGCAGCTTTGATAGTATAATGCATTTTTAGAAACTTTTCACTTCGAAGTACTGCGGTTATGGAAAAAGATATCACTTTTTATCCCCAAAAATTTGAATCTGAGAAGCGTTTCTCAGAGTGTGTATTCAAATGCAAATTATTTTTCCTACGTGGACATAACCGCTCCAGATTTTCGGCAATATCTCAAAATCGCTACCACCTTTTGAAATGAAATTTTCACAGGTTAGTTTATGGTATATATCTGAAAATATATAGGATTGAAACAAACAATGGGTTCCAATTACCAAATGTATACGATCCCTTTAAACAAATTCTGCCACAGTTAAGTGTAGATCAAATATTGTGGTGTTTTTTTATTGGGTTGAACAAGAATGAGTTCAAAATTAACACTTGATTATCTTTTTTTTACTGTCTTTTCAGGGCGTATTTCAACTACCAAGGCCCTTGACAGTGACATCGTGCCACGCTACCTCTTCAACGTTGTGGCGTACGACTGCGGCGGCCGCAGCAGCGAGCCGGTTCCCATCACCATCATCGTCAGCACACTGTGCTCTCCAGGATGGAAAGGTAGGGAACCAGTTATAGTTTGTAGGATCTAAATGGGGTTTTCGAAACCCTTGCTCTGTCTTCGGCTTCGCCTCCGTATTCTGAATCTCGGACAAGCAAATACAAGTGAAAGCTAATGGAAATATTCGAACTGTTGGGTTCATATCAACCGATTGGATGTTTCGATGTTTCGAGGAACAACAGGCACCAGAATGGGGCTGAACTTCTTGCAGTTGGAAGCCTAAAATCGTCTTAAGCCAAAGACGGAGACGAAGCCAGCGATTCGAAAAGGCCTTATGATCGGCAACCATGCAGTCATTGTCTGTTTTGGATCATATGGTAGGAACCAGTCATTATTTATGTGACCTTATGGTATGGAACCGGTCATTGGCTGAAGATATTGTTCGGTCTACCAGTTGTTGTCTTTATGAAGTAAGGGCAGAAACCGGTCTTTTTCTATCTAATCTATAAGAAGGGGACCAGTCATAGTGCACAGTATGTATAATTACAGGTAAGGAATGACTTATGGTCTGAGTGAAGTAAGGATATGGAACCATTTATAGTCTTTGTGTTGTAAAGGAAGGGAACCAGTTACTGTTCATTTGCAGATATCGAAACTTAGAAAATTCTCAAAATTAACAAAAACCTGATTTCTCAAACACAAACTGCCTCATTTGTTCATCAACCAGGTGTAGCAAGACGCATTGAGTATATCCCAGGCTCCGGAGTGCAGCCCCTGGCTCCCATGATGCACCTGGAGACCTGCACCCAGCCCAACTGCACCGCCAGCGAGGTGGTCACCACGGTCAAGCTGCAGACCCGGCACATCGGCTTCGGCTGCGATCGCGAGACCTACTCGTCAGAGTCGCAGCGCAAACTATGTGGTAAGTACTGTCCAAAAAGCTTAATTGGATTAAAGGTCATGTAGTATACACCATTTGCCAGCTGGCAATTGTTCCAAAAGTTTCAAATTCAAGTCTCCAGAAAAAAGTTGGTTAAGCCTTTCCTGGGATGCCAGTCTGACAGTGAGCTTGTTTACGTTGCAGGTTCACCGTTGGGCAGTGTTGACCTCCTACCCTCCCCCGGCATGGGCCAGAAGTGGACGGAGGACCTGCTGACCGACGAGGGACACGACAGCGAGCAGATCTACGAGTTTGACGGCGAGGAGAGCGCGGTCATCATCCCGGAAAAGTACGCCCCGACCAACCTGACCACCCGCTTCAGTGTCTCCTACTGGATGAAGCACGGCGAGACGGAGGGGCTGAACAAGGAGCACATCATGTGCAGCTCGGACAGCGAGGGTGAGTTGTGGCTTGTGTTCTCGGGCAAGATACTTTACTGCAATTGCATAACAAATGGGTGCCTGTGAGAGGGGCAGAGAACAAATCACGCTGATCTTGATTGTATTCGATGTTTTACTAGATTATGGGGTTTGTGTTCTCGGGCAAGACACTTTACTACAATTTCTGCTCTCCACTCAGGAGTATAAAATTGTGCCTGTGAGCACAGAGAAAAAATATGCTAATCTTATAGTGGGCACAGCATCTGACTTGTGTACGATGGTATGTGGGCTCAAACCCTTATGGGAGCACAGTGCTGCAGTGTTTTTAGGCAAGACACTTTACTACCATTGCCTCTTTCTTCATCCAGAAGTATAAATTGGGTATCTATGAGGGTAGATAACAGATTGATGTGCTATGTAACAATTGATCTCAAAGCCAAAAGACAAGTCCGTCAATAGTCTTCGCAAGTCCTCACACGCTATCCTTTTCCAAGTCTAAGTCGCAAGCTCTCAAGTGAACTACGACAAAGGGCATTTCTTCGGTAATGTTTGTTTTTTCATTAAGACTCGAGAAAACACGAGTGGTTTACTGTTAACTACACTTCTATTGGACCTGTGATGGGCTCGACTCTTAACACTCGCTGGACAGTGTGGCTGTATTTTACTAAGATTTGGAAACTTCTCTAACAAAACTTCCCCGTCTCTTGTCTCTCTAGGTCTGAACCGTCACCACTATGCCATCTTCATCCACAACTGCCGTCTGGTCCTGCTGCTGCGGCACCAGGACGAGGGGAAGAGTGACGCTTTCTTCCCCACGGAGTTCCGCTGGAAGCTGGATGAAGTGTGCGATAAGCAGTGGCATCGCTACACCTTCAACATCGACTTCCCGTCGGTAAGTAACCACACCCCTCTGCGACAGAAGAATCTGTTCGCATCCTTGACATTTTTGTGGAAAGCTGAACAGCCTGGAGCAGAGTTGTAGGCTGGACGAACACAAGACCAATCATAAGACAGTCGCAAGTGAATCACAAGTGAAAACACGAGTTAATCCCTCGATATCACAAGTCGGTCACAAGTCATCACAAAGCATCACAGGTTAATAACACCTTAAGGAAGGAAGGAAACAGGATGAACAATTACAAGGAAATGCCATTGTCACCGGCATCACATAGTTTGTCACTTGTCAACATAGTTTGTTGCTTAGCACATACAAATAGTTGCTTAGCAAAAGAAACGGGTTACCAGCCAATGTGTCATGCAAATGTACATTGCTCATTGTACATTGCCAAAATTTGCTAAGCAAGAGTTCCCTCTAAGCAGGCCTGTGAAGTTAAACCCAGATGTAGCCTTAATTATACCATCATCTCTGGTGAAGGCAGCCAGTGCGTGTTTGTGCCTGTGTGTGCATGTGTAATATTTATCAACCTTTATTTATAATTTATTCATAGTACGCAGGTGCTACCAACCCCCCAAAAAATGAATTATGCATCAGATTGCTATTAGACTTGACCTAGTACAACACTACCTCATCTAGAGCCGCAGTGGTATATGAAACACATTTTTATTGTACAGCAGATACTGCGGACAGTTAAAAATTAACATATTGAGCAATCGCTATCCTCGTTGAAATATTAACTTAACAGGCAAAATCAAATATAATTTGTTTTAATACACAAATAAATCACAAGGGATTTTTAATAAAAAAAATTAAGAATATTGTTAAAGTTAGCCTTGCATTTTTATTAATTTTTTTTTTATTATAATTTCCTAAACCGGTATATTATGTTAAACATTTTCTTTTACAAAAAGATCCAAGTAGAATATATCAAGGGTAAATAATCATCTCCGTAAATCGTATCTAAAGTTTTTTTATAAAAAAATATTCAAATTGTCTCACAAATAATTGTATAAATAAAGTTTTTCTGTTAGATCACAACATTAAGTAATCAAGTTAAGCTGAGAAGCTCACTTGAGTGTTCAAATCATGCCGTGTAATTAGCACTTAGTCTGTTGTTTCAATCTACTCAACCTCAAAATGTGTGCCCTTTTTTATCATTAGATACATTACCGGGACATGCCCAATTTTCTAGAGACAAGGATATCGAATAACGTGTAAGGACCCGAGAAAAGTACCGTGACTGGGGAATGGACATGCCTGATTTCCCACAAGGGTTCAAATGCATCGGTGCAATTAGGCATTGCCTGGAAACCGATTAACAACCACCGTTTCATGTCTTAATAAAAAATAAAATAATACCCAGATCAATTTTAACAAAGGGGAGGTTTAAACAAAACATTTGACATGAAACAGTCGTAGTCGCCATTGTGCAAGTGTGTGTGTTTTGTGTTGTGTGATATGCACTGCTTAATTAGTTTGGTGGGTTTGATTAAGTGCAAACAATGGAAACTAATGATTGATCGTCCATGAAAAGTCAACAGAATTTGAAAACCTTAGATCACTGTACCTTGCACAGTTTATTGACAGTGCCGACCAGGGCTTTGCAAACAAAAATATTGTTTAAATTTCAAGGTTTTTAAATGTGATGTAATAAAGTTTTCCTTGAATTGCAGGTACATGTAATATGCTGTGTACATGAACATGTACACATATTCGCATGTTTGTATCACTGTGGAGACATGGCTTTGTTCTCGTGTACAAAATGGTTAGAAAGTCGAGCACGTTTTTCAAAATGCTCCCATTTTAACCATAATTTTTTTCTTGGGTTGAAATTTCGACCCAATATACCCTATATTATACCCTAACCCAAACACTAACCCTAACCCACATCCTAATCCTAGTTTTTGAGTAATTTAAGTAAAATCCCAAAATCTAATTCGTGAAATTCCCAGTGGAGACCTATTCATCTATAGAAATTTACCCTCCGGAGACGTTTTGTTTCCATTGTACAAATTGTGTTCATGTCTCCAGAGGGTACCGTATTTAGCACCAACGTGTACATATACAAATGTACATGTACCGTACATGTAATCATGGTTTCTGTAAATAAGCCATTTGCGCGTGACCCCGAGTTAAATTTGAATAACATCTGGTACACTGACTTGCTCACACAGCTTGGCACATTTTAACTTTAAATTCTCCAGACCAAAGATATATCATGTATATCACGTGATTTGGGGGCAAGCCTTACGCTAGCAACTCCCAGCTGTATACTCCCCAGGGAGCTGAGATGGTATTTGGAATGTTTTGTTGGCCCAATGATTAGGGATATAAAGTGCTTTGATCTTGTTAAAGGCGTTATATACAAATCCGTTATTATTATATGATTTGTGTGTGTTGTAGGTAATGCTCTACATTGATGGTGAGCTCCACCAGACCAAGATGATTTCTGACGACTGGCCGCTGCACCACAGCAACTATCCTGTAGCGCTGACCGTCGGTGCATGCTATGATGGTGAGTTGTCATGGCAATGACCCTTGAACTGTGTAGAGAACAATTGCTGGCAGTTTAGCTTAATTTTTCTTATCGCGTTCGTAAAATACCACAGAAAAAGAAGCTGTTTCACTCAACATATATTTATGATTTATTTTTGATATCTTATTTATAAATTACACATTTATACACGGATAATAATTTGTCAAGTATGTTAGTTTTTTGTCAAGTATGTTAAATTTTGAATACATGAATATTAATGACCCTGCATCCAGTGTCGCAATTAGGTACATGGAATCTTCTTTGTTACTAAATAATTCTTCCATATTCCGCCGTTAACTATTTCCTGTACAAAAAAGAAAACACTATTGAGAATGTCCTACTGCACATGGTTCCCTAAAGCTAATCAATACATGAAACAGCAGCCTTAGCAAATCAATACATGATACAGCAGTTGGTTGATAGGATTTTCCTGCACCTTTTGAGCTATTCCTGCTGTACACTTGGTGGTGGAGCTACTGTAGCTTGATATAGTCTTGTAGTACATAGTAAATAGTTGCCACGCCCCTGTATCTTGGCTCCTCCCCTTTTTTCTTGTATCTCATCCTAAACACCGTTCCATGGTCCTTTTTTCCCCCCTACTCTTTCACCCCACTCTGATTCTTTGGCATGAAATGAATGATTGATTTGATCTCCCCCCCCCCCACTTTAACACTTCCTCCTTCCCTTCCCTTTATTAAACCCCATCTACACCCAAATGTGTCTTTTGTATCACCATAATTTTGTTTGCACATCATGACTTCTTGTGTGCAATTTTTGTTGTTCTGTGTTTTCTGTCCTTCGATTTCTTTGGTTTGTTGCTGTGACTTCTGTTTTGTGTTTTTTGTTATCCCTTGTCTACCACTGTTGCATCCCATTGTACCCATGATACACGCTTCATTAAAAACTTGCCTGTCACTACAAAACCCTTTTCTCAATCTTGCCCGACCTGTTTTGTTTAATTAAAACAACCCTGCCTATCTACCGTCCTCTAATTCCAAATTGGATGCCCCTCCTCTAAATACCTTTCTATCAATATACACCACCCGCTCTCTCATAATGTCCTCTTGCCGCTCTTAATCCCCTCTTCCTCTAACCTGCACCTTTCTCCTCGCCCTCTGCATGTCATAAATACACAAATTACCGCTACCCCTAACCCCACTCCCTTCCTGCCCCTTTTTCCTTTGCGTTTTCCCCTTTCCCTTTGCCCCCTTTCCCTTTTTGTTTGCCCCAATTCCATTTGCGTTTTCCCCTCTTTCATTTGAATTTTCCCCTCTTCCATTTGCGTTTGCCGCCTTTCCATTTGCGTTTGCCGCCTTTCCATTTGCGTTTTCCCCCTTCTGCTTTGCGTTTGCTCCCTTCTCCCATCCCCTGCATGCCATCTGGATATAACCCAAAGACTTTGCTACTGATGCCCGCGCAGGTGGCAAGGGTCGCTTCAGCGGCCACTTCCAGGGTTACCTGGCCGGACTGAGCGTGCTCCCCGGCCACGTTGAGACGGAGCCCACCATCGAGTGCATGTACCGCTGCAAGGAAGGGCTGAGCATATCGTCGGACGATCTGGCTGCCGACCGGATCCAGTTCAACGCCATGAAGACGGAAGTGGTCATCAAGGTGGGTTTTAGCGTACGGAAAGAAACAAACAACCAATGAAAAAGGAAATGCCTGTGTGTGTAGAGACAGGCCTGTGGAATAGGTCTTTTTTTTACAACAGAGCCTGGAAGTTCACCCCTAGTGGCATCCATCCAGAGATCTTCAACAGGAACATTTAAATACAAAAATTCAAAAAAATATTTTTAAAAGTGAACAAAACAATTGGCGTACCGGACCGCCGCTTTACCAACTGCCCTATGTTGGCGATCTCCTAAATTGTAAGTATCTTTGTTCGAGGGCGCTAGTCGAAAGTCATAAACATCAAAATGCCGTGTTGCAAAACTTGTAAAACTACAACGATTTTTCTGAGGAACCACAAAATTTAGTCCAGTGGGTACAGCCGGAGAACTAACATCCCTGTCTACTTACAACAACCGAGGTGTAAAAGTAACAAGCTAAACATTTGGACCCTTTTTGGGTCAGCTTTTGCTCATCCCGAGACTACGGCCACGTTCACATCACTATGGCTATTGTCTAGGTGTTCACCCATTACAACAATGCATGAGCAGGCTGACAATAGACGTAGCCTTAGCTCTAGAAGCCCGTTTTGGATACGGCCTAAAACTGAATCATTTGTTTCATCTCAACATTGATTTTCTTTCCACCAGGGTGACCTTACCGATGCCTCACAGCTTCTCCGTCGTGTCTCCTACTACAACTCCCGCAAGTTCCCCACCCCTGGACAGAGGGCTCTCACCATCAAGACAATCACCATGTAAGTCAAAGCTGTCTCCTGCAAGAACATAAATACAGTTGCATCAACTCGCTTTGGATTCTAAGTCGGTGCTTCATGTTTACACTAGAAGGCATGTCAACCACATTAAAATTGGCGGCTTATTGTTTATCAGCTGGTCGGAATTCAAAGTATATACATCAGTTTATAAAAGATTTTGCATCAGTGATTTTACTCAGGTTTTCTAAAGTCTATCACAAGTCGGTTACAAGTCAAAAGCAAGCTCACAAGTGACCGGTGAAAAACTTTGAGTTGTGATGTTGGCCTGTGATGTTGGCCTGTGATGTTGGCCTGTGATGTTGGCCTGTGATGTTGGCCTGTGATGTTGGCCTGTAATTTTGGCCTGTGATTTTGGCTTGTGATTTTGACGTAATAGGAGTTTAATTACAATGCTGGATTATTCTAAATTGTAGTGGTGAAAACATGTCCACGATTTTGATATTGCTACTTTTAATGCACGACCCATAATTCAAAAGCTCTGACGACTTGACTCATTGTCGACTTGAGCTCTGACGTCTGTTTTCTCTCCTCTCCCGTTTCACAGATGCGATGGTATGCCCATGCCCATGACCGACGTGTCAGCCTATGTGATGGTGGTGCAGCCAGCAGAGCCTACCATTACCATCTCGGGGCCCAGCCAGATGGCTCAGGAGGGACTCGAGATCGCGGCCGGCATCCGCCCGTTTGCTTCCATCAGCATCGTCAGCACGATGTCCGAGGATCAAGAAGAGGAAGAGGAGGCTGCCCTGGAAGGTAAGGCTGCATTCGAGTTACACACAGGTCTATGGGAAGTGGCTGCGGCTACTTCGCATAGACACATGTGAACATTCCAGCCGTAGCCAAGCAATTGGGATACGGCTTTAGCACAAAATTTAGTAAGCCAACAAATCTATTTGCTTAGCTAAGCCCAAATCAGCCATTGATAGGCTATTTAAAAAAAATGCAAATCGCCCATTACAAGGCCAATGGCCACTGGAGGTGTGGGCTACTAGAGGAAAGTGTGGAAGAACCAGCCCCTCACACTGAAACAAGACAATCTGATCTCTTCACAGTATTAATTGGGTTGGGATGGGTAACTAGTCCACAGCAAGGCATTAATAATGCCTCTTCCCATATTGTAGAAGTGTCCTAGCCCAGGCCGGGCTCGAACCCCAACCTGCAGAACTACCCGCAGATCCAGATATTCAATGCTTCAGACAACTAGGCCACGGCACTTCCAGGCCATATTTTGGCCGATAACCTCTTTTGTTTGCATAAGAAAAAGCATTTGATACCATATTGCTGTATTTGAACCATTAAAAGGTTGTATTCAAACTGTTTATCGTTGAAATCCAGCCTGATTTGGTGAAACGACAGTAGTTGACATGCCTCTAATCTTTCTCTAATAACTTGATCTCCCAATAATCATTCCTCTTTTCATTAATCATCTCTAGAGATTGGCAAGAAGCCAGACATCCCCCTGACCGTCGCTCACCGCCTCGACTCCTGCAACCTGACTACGGGGACCTATCTCGGCAGCGGTGAGACCTTCACCGTCCCTGCCGAGCTGCTGACCTCCTACCAACTCGTCAAGTTTGACTCGTCGGAAGGAATATCCATCAAAGGTAATTAAAAAAAAATAAAAAATTAAAAAAAAATTTAAAAAAAATTTAAAATGAAAAATAAAATCACAATAACAATAATAATAATACCACTTGCAAAGCGCCATATATCCAACAAATTGAGATTTCTTCCTTTTTTGGGGTCGTTTCAGCAACCGACTGAAAAAGCCATTGCTGTCTTTACGATTTGTTTTCGTTTACCAGATTCCTTACCTTAGCATTTGTACATGTTTTTGTTCCCAACACTTTGGCACTTGCATCTAACCAATTGCCTTTATATACTTGGCACATACATGGATGAGCACCTAAAGTTGTTGCGCAAACACTGATGTCATCATGTGTCACATTACATCACATCAAAAGACGAACATTTATATCTACAGGATTACAAATCCGATTTGGTTGCAACTTGGCCTGTACCTCAACCAGGATGTGCTATAGATATAAATTGGAGTGACATCATGGTGACCACATTACATGTCAAATTTACATCACATTAAAGGTACATTGTTTCTCTCCATTTCTTTTTTCTTTATCTTTAGGAGTTGATACCATTGAGCACTATGTTGAAGTCCTCCGCCAAGTCGTGTATTCTAACTCCGACACTACTGAGAAGCTGACGCACACTTTGACCGTGACGTGCACCGAGCTAAACGGACGCTTTCAGAGCAATGAGTACAAGATCATTGTAGGTCAAGTCGTCTCTCTCTTAAAAAAAAAAACACAAAGAAAAACCATTGAATAAATTGAGGTCATGTCTTGCGAACATGTCTATACACAGTACAAAATGTGGCAAGTGGGTTTAGGAAGAACTGCATAGGTATAGGAAGAACTGCATAGGTATCAGAAGAACTGCATAGGTATAGGAAGAACTGCATAGGTATAGAAAGAACTGCATAGGTATAGAAAGAACTGCATAGGTATAGGAAGAACTGCATAGGTTTAAGAAGAACTGCATATGTATGTGCAGGTAGAACCAATAATCAATTTACAATGGACTTAGCAGTTCTGGAGATGTTTATTTCACACTCTTGGGGCAATGCACCTTTCCGCACACATTTGTATCTTTGTGGAGCAGAGTTGTAATCAAGTCGATCACAAGTCGATCACAAGTTAATCACAAGTCAATCATACTTTGCTTACGTCTTCACCAGGTGAGTGTTCTGCGTAAGTCCATCAAGCAAGCCATCCGGCCCAACCACGACAAGGCGGCCCCCCATGCCAACATCCTCTTCAAGCCTGGCAAGAACACCTTGGAGGAGGAGATGAAGGAAAAGATGCCGCTGAGTAAGCTGGGACAGATCACCGCATCTAGTAAGTACAAGACATCCTGCCACCCCCAACCCAACACCCTCTTCCCAACCCAACCACCTAATCCCAACTTTACCCCCTAATCCCAACTTTACCCCCTAATCCCAACTCAACCCCCTAATCCCAACTCAACCCCCTAATCCCAACTCAACCCCCTAATCCCAACTCAACCCCTTAATCCCAACTTCCACAACCGCCGTGAACATCTATCTAAAATTCCAGGAATCTCTGTTTGTGTGTCTTTGTGTCTGTTCGTATTTCACTTATCTCCAGATTCGGGCACTGTATGAAGTTGAAAATTGGCAGGTGTATTCCTCGGGAACCGCGAATATGCAGTTTTCCTACAATGTGTATCTTGTGGGTTTTTAATTCTTTTTCCTTTATTTCTGTTGCCGAATGCGTTTACCAAAACAAAATGTGCTCAAAAGATTTTTAGCCAGATTGCTTATTTGAAAACACAATAATGACTTAATATTGCAATATGGCAGTGCTTTTTAATTTTTATTTGACTGTCTTGCTTTCAATAGAGGGCCCACTTTATTTGACCACAAACCACCATCTCTATCCAACCATGGAGCCTTTTGATAGCTCCACGATCCAACCACCTAAGGCCAATTTCATAGAGCTGCTTAAGCACAACATTTTGCTTAAGCACAAAAACCCTTGCTTGGTAAATCAGGTAGGGAACAAAAATTCCATGCAATTGTTATGCTAAGCTAACAACAGTACCAATCACGAACAATATACCTACTGTATCATGGAGTTATGGCTGGTAATCTAGTTTTAGCGTAATCATCATTTTCAAAATGGCGACTACTTTGGGGTGGTGACCGTCTTTGGTTGGAAACATTTCTCCCAAAAAGTCATTGGATAACCCCATAACATTGAACACAAATTAAACAGGGTATTAAGTCGCGTCGCGTTGCGCAAGAGGGTGAACATTTTGTCAAAATGTGATTTTCATTTTTTAATATTTACAGTTTCAGGTTTCATTCACAGAAATGTTAATTTTGATGTATAAATTATTTTTTATGATCATTTTGTGTGAATCATTATTTTGTTCTACAACAGAGCCAACAATGTTAAAGCCTGTTTTGTGTATTTTGAACTCCAAGGAAGTAATCAATATACAAGGATGTCATCATATCTCCAGAATGGTAGAGGCTTTGGAGCTCTATTATAGACCAAAGGATAGCTTATGATTTCAGGGTCAGGGCCACAAATAAGCTTTACTTTGGTGGGTGTCTGAAACACCTTGGGGATTTGTCAGTGTTTTCCCCCCTTATCTTGGGGAAAGGGGGGTAGGGGTGGGTTATCATTGAGGTCTGTGGCTGGCTATTGACTTGTCTACACCCCTCTGGTAACACTGTACACCAAACATTAAATTAATAGCCACATCCAGTGTTGATGTAGGGTGTCTGCATGTTACATTGTTGATACTCCCAGACTCCCAGTCATGTTATCAGTGCAAATCTTTTTATCTCCAAGTTTTCAGATTTAGGCAGTTGTAACAGCTGCAGTCAAACACCTGCTAATTCCTTAATTCCTGGTTGGTGACTTGAATAAACAACCATAAGCACAGTGGGCTCAATTAGGGAAAGAGTTGGCCATGTGACAATTAACAGCACACAGAGATCTTATGCAGATCAGATAGGTCAGAGGCTGCCTCGTGTGAACCAATCAGCTGGCTCAGTAGGGACCCTGCTGAGCTGCGATTGGCTGCCGGTGGTTTAGTCATCAGTCATGGGTGGCCAATCATGTGTGGCTTTTAATATTTTAGTCATCAGTGGCCATTTCGGGTTGATTATTAGATGTCTGTCACGTTTCAGGAAGCATTGCATTTTGTTTAGGGGGGAAGTAAGGCATTTTTAATTATGATGAAACTCCTGCGCCATGTATGAGAATGCTGTGCGAGATTAAACGTAATATTTACTGATTTTGTCTTGGGTTATGTGAATCACAAAACCGCATTTGCAATGGGTAAGATAAATGTAGTTTACTATTTAGTTTTTTTAATGTAAAAATATCCACCTTTTCTATCAGTTGATACATGCACATGTAACTATCTTGTGTTCAATATGGATACTTGCCACGTGGTGCAACTTCATTTTGTGTTCGTAAAATGGTATAGTTTTCAAGTTTTTGTATTAAAAATGATAAACATGTCCTCAAAACCAGTGTTTTGAGAACCATACTCTTTAAAGGAAACTGTCTATTATCCTAGATAAAGCTTAGTTGGATATGTACCTTTAATCAGTAATTTTGTACCCAATTTATTGCCAATTTTTGTTCAAAATTGAGGTAGCCAACACATATCTAAAGCTTATGGTGATAGGTCATTTTCTTTAAGGTTGGTGGTTGGTTCTTGGAGGAACATGCATATTCATGATTCTTGCTGATTGAATACATGAATACATTAGCTCATCGAGATAGTAAAGGCTTTCGGGGCAAGCGCCTCGCTTGCTTTTTTGTGTGCAGCATTTTCGGAGCGTCGGGGTAGCCACGTGCGCCTTGACTAAAAGCTACCGTATATTCAGTGCTACTCGCAGGGCTTGGGAGGAAACATTGACAAGTTTGTTTGTTGGACTCGAACCCATGCCCTCTGGCTTCCATGTCCATCCGTCAGATGACCACTCGACCAGAGTCGGTTGGCTAGCACAAATCTGATTGCAGACCGAGCAACCCAATCGATTGCAGATGTAATTATTATTGTCTTAATTTAGTTTTGCCTTAAATTCTCTTTTACTAGGTACAGCCATGACCATCGTTATCGTCATCTGCGTTGGTTTTCTGGTCTTCATGATCGTGTTGGGCGTGTTCCGAATCTACGCCGCCCACCGTGACAGCGCCTACGATCAGCAGGACTTTGACTGGGATGACTCCGCCCTCAATATCACCGTCAACCCAATGGAAGGGGTGAGGCAATCACTCCTCCCCCCAAAAAATTTTTTTAATTAAAATAATAGGATGCAATAGCAAATTGTGTTCATATAATTTACAACCAAACTTTAGGTTTTGTTGATTTTTTTTTCAATTTTTTTTTTATGGTGGGGCGTGAATAACTACATGTACAAGAACCCTACTTCCTTTAACTGAAAAATTACTATTCCCTCCCCCCCCCCCAAAAAAATGTAAACCAGCGTACATTTTTTTAAATTCTTTGAAGTAAATAAATGAGTGTACATAAATGTGAATAAAATTATTTTAACATAAGGAATGCTGCGCAATGATTGATACAGAGTAGAGCAACCTGCTTTACGAATGGTTGCACAGATAAGCATATCACTGTGCAGTAGTGAGTAGAATGACGATTGGTGAGTCATTTGCAATGACGTCTACAGGGAGCTTGTTCAGTCGCACAGAATGAACAACACTTGGAAAAATGGATTTTCCAGGACCCCCAGGGAGACGGGGCCCAATTTCTTAGCTCTGCTAACCACAGAATTCCGCGCTTACAATCACCATTTTGTGCTAACCGCGCAAGCAAACAAATTATGTGCTAACCCTGTAAGCACAGAATCCTTAGTTAGGGATGTACGCATGCGCAGAAGCCTCGCTAACGCGTGAAATACGCTTACCATAAGCTTACAATATTTTCTGCTACAGTAAGCAGGGATTTGTCGCTAATGGTAAGCAGAGCCAAGAAATTGGGCCTACAGTGTAGTTCTTTGATAACTGATAAGGCTACTCTGGCTAAATAAAATGAAATAAAATAAGTAGATTGATAGAAAAGAAAGAAAAAATTCATTTTTTTTTTTTTTTTTAAATCTCGCCCCTTTAATGCACAGTGGTTATTGATTGATTTTTTGATTTGGTACATTCTATTCAGTAATAAATAAATCAATTTTATATCTTTAGCAGGCATGAGATTTGTCAGACATTTGTCTGAAAATGTGAATGAGACTTTATGAATCTAAGAGAAAGATAATATTTGTACACAAAGATATGCATCTTTCAGAGATTCCATCAACTTTTTTCCTCATGATTTTCCTGCTTTTGATTCAACAGCCGACCGAGACCCACATTGGTGTGGACAGTGATTCCAGTGATGACGATGATGACAGTTGCCAAGACGACCTGGAGGACAGCTCGGAAGAGGATGACGACGATGAAGAGGACGAAGACGACGGATCCGGATCCGGAGAAATTGACGTCGAGATTAAAGGGACTCAGCTAGAGTGGGACGATTCCACACTCAAGTTCTAAAAAAAAACATCAGCAAAAAATAACATTTAAGCCAGAGGTGCATCCATCGATGCATCTTTAATTTTGCTTTTATTGGACGAGATATTTAAAATCGTAGCGGGTATACTCGACGTCGGTTGAGCCTAAGTAATATACAACATTCTAGTGTACATTTTAATAAGGAAACTATTTCGTGGAATAAAAATTGTTACCATAAGTTTAGTGAGTCTCTAGTGGCTAGTTTTATGTTTTGGTGGGCTACTAGGAATGGATGTTGTATAAATTTTTATTCCGTTGTGGGGTTTGTTTGCATGTCAGTTCGGTAGGTTCGGGGAAATTTTAGTCTATAAAAAGTTGATTTTGTAAAGTCCGGGAAATAAGCCACCTTTGTAATTGAAATATCTGCAAGTTTTTACAATTATAAAAAAAAAATTAATAAATAATGAACATGTATTAATTGTATGATAGAAATCTTCAAAGGTCAATTTCATAGAACTGCTAGGGACACATAATTGCTGAGCACAAATAATTGCTAAGCACAAATAAAAAGGATACCGGCCACAATGCCATGAGACATAAATTACCCGTGGCTGGTACCCGACTGTTTTTTGCTGAGCATGTAACATTTTTCCCACTTAGCAGAGCTGTGGAATACTGTTTAGCCACATGCCACTTCAGTTTACCAGGGTGCTGTTCAGTTTTATTGGTTTTATGATTTTATGTATTTAAAAAAAGCTCAAACTTTGACAGAAATGTGCTAATCTTGATGTATTCAAAATGCTTTTTAACCGCATTTTTATTATTTTACTTCTGTCCCGTTTTAATTTTGTAATCAGTAATTTTCTTTCGTGATTGATTTTGCACCGATTTGGACATTTGGAGCCATTTTTAATTTTTAAAGCAAAGTTGAAAACAAGATTTTATTTTAATTTCTGCCAATTTTATTTTCTAAAAATGGGAGTGAAATTTGAATGTCTTTGTGTGCATCCCAATTTGTGTTTCAAAATGTTGATTTCGCAAGTACACAGATATCTCTTTTTCATAAAAGCCTGTTTTCTATTATAAACAAAATAGAAAACAAAATGTGTTGTTGTTTTCAATTCTCCACAAGACGTCTTGGGAAAAGTGTTAATTCTTTTGTTGAAAACAAATGATTTGTATAAATTAGTTCCAATTTGGAAATCCCAAACTATTCAAAGTTAACTTGTTAAAAGGTATTCTTTTTAGGTTAATGTTTTTCCAACCAATTGGTGCTTGTAGATGATCTGAGATAAATAAAATGATGCACCAAAAAAACAGAATTATGGACAGCAATACAAGTGTCATGAACCTAAAAGCAATCACCAAAAGCTTCTAACCCATTCCTTTATATGTGCTTCATTTGTCTTGAGTAAGTTTCATCATAAGCAAAACCGTCATTGTAAAAGTAATTTTGGTTTAACAGAAACGTGGAGAGAACCGAAATATGCTGGTTTTTGTTAGAATTTGGATTTGAACGGCCTTGGCATTTTAAATTTATTGCATTTGAATAATTTTTTCCCATTCATGTTTAGTTTTCACTTTTTCCAGTGTTTCTAAATAGTAAGCATTGATGTATAAAACGAAATAATATCTAACATTTAGAAGCATTTGTATTTCATGTTTAGTTTCTTTTTTAGATTTTTAGTCACATTTGCACTCCATACCTGACAGACGCACACCCTTGTTTAAACTCTAGTTTTGTCAACGTAAAAACTAAATTGCCGTAAAAGTTTTGTGTAAAGATGTTAACAATTTTTGTGAAATGGCGACATTTATCCGCAAATCTGTCACATTAGTGCATGCAGTTTAGGAATGACAAAACCATCACCAGATAAAACTAAGTTTTTAAAGACTGTTTTAATATTTTAATGAAAACGTTACGTGTTGATGGGTTTAACTGTATATTTGTAAAAAAAATAAAAAATAAAACTAAACTATCCCAATTCATTTAGCATCCCAAACGGTATGTGGGAAAAGATGTAACAGAACTTGCACTTTACAAGAATAAGTAATTTTCTATCGATTACAAGTAGTTGAGATTTCATTAAAATTCACTTTTTTCAGATTTGTTTAAAGTCGGTATAAACCATCTTTCATAGCATTAGTTTGGCATGCCGTAGATTTGATTTATGTCTAGTATCTATTTAACAAACAAAAACGCTTGTGCAATCTTTGCATTTTTTTTCTCTTTAATACGTTCCTGTAAAAATTTAGACAACACAGTGATAGTGGACATCATACAGTGTTGCTAAAAATTGTAACAAAATTCCTGTAGATGGTATGTCAATGAGAAAAATGATGCTTTAAAAAAAAAGTTAACTAGTCAGTTGTCATGGCGAGTTTTCCTCTCCTTCAGACCCAAAGTGGCAGGGGTCATTTCGCAGAGTAACACCGATATTTGTTAAATAACACAAGAAATTAAATATAAATTGGACGAGAAATGAAGCAAAATCTAGCTTGTACAGTCGATGTATGTTTTAGAGAAGTAGTGAACGATGTCATAAATTGCTGGATATATTTTTGTCTTATTATAAACTCAGTTTGCCTATTTAATGTCTGGACATGATTTGAAAACTCCTAATAACTGTAGAGTGTTTTGGTGCTCTTGTGCATTAGAGTATCATCACTGTATTCAGGGTTACCAGACTTGTAGAAGCACTAAATCGCTAAGGCAAATTAGTCAGATGCCTGCATTAGGATCGGTGGCCAGTCTCGTCATGTAAGAAATCAATCAGCGGTGGAACAGCACCAGTCTAAAATCGTATACAGTATTTCTGAAAATACTTGATTTATAATTTTATTTACAAATGTAACCTGTAAACATAAAACAGAGCTGACAAACCTTGAATTGGGTTTTAAAAGATTTCATCCCCCCAGAAAATAAATAAATTTCAAGACTGGCTTGGAATGTTTATTCAAATCACTGCACATCATGGCTCACTATCTGTAAATGGCTTTTTGTGCCGTCGACTTTGTGTGTTGTAGAATTTATTGTAATCATTAATTCCAATCAGTATTGATGTCGTGATTGTGTATTTTTTAATATTAAAGACCCCTGAATTTGTTTTGCATATCGTACCACAAATTAATAAGGCAACGCTGAACAAAAAGCTTAGAAATGCATCATACGGAAAAGGCAAAATGTACAAAAGACAAGGCCAAAAGGTAGTTTGAGATCTGCAAAGTTTATTTGTTTCTCTCAATTTTAAGGATTCCCCATTTTGTTCACTCATTCTATAATTTGAGTTATTGTAAATATGCACATTCTGCTTCTTTTATTTGCATACTCAACTGGTATTGGATAGTCTTTGTGGCCCCATTGCTACTATTTGCATATTCATGATGTCATTCATGGAGAAAGGAAGATGATTGGTTCAGACCAACTCATTAATATTCAATGCTTTCAGGTAGTAATGGGGTTTATGTATTGAAATCCATTTTTGTTGTTGCTCAATTCTGTTTGACAATTTTAAGTCACAGCCACCAAAAAAATATATATAATAAAAGAAAAAAGTGTCAAACATATGACTTGGGTGAAGGATGCAAATGGTTTATTTTACACTTGAATAAATCCGTTTTTGTTTTTAAGTTACGGTCAACAATATAGAAGCACTCGTGTGGAAAGGCTGAAATAATCAAATTTATAAATTAGCACCATATTTGGATTATAAAGATATGTTGAAAAACCTCTAAACTCCAATCTCGACAACCTATGGTATAGTATTTGTCATAATCATGCCTTGTGTAGCTTTCAAATTAACATTTTGTTTTTAAAGGGACAATATAACATTTGTCAGTTGTGCATTTTTATAGTTTGAAGCAGCAAAAGTGCTCAAAATATAAAGGTGCTTGACAAGTAAAGTTTTACCTCTGTGAATGATGGATATTCCGAGACTTCAATTCAAAATTCTCCGAGACGCAAATTTGAAAATGACATTCTTTTGTTAATTTCTTAAAATGACAGCATGCCAGACAGAATAATTTCAAAGGTAGCTTAAAATATTTAAGATCTTTACAACAAGTAAGCTTTTCAACAGTATTTTGGTTGGTTACTTTTTTGATATTTGCAAAAGTTATATTCCACCTTTAAATCGCATCATGTATTAAGCCCATACTCGGTTAAAATTCCCCCATGCCATATGCTTGACTAATAAAACTTTCCCAAACCGGAAACAATTTTGTGTACATGTATTCACTTCATTTATATACAACTCACATTAGTCGTAAGTCCCATTAAAATTGTATCCAATGTTTTTCCCGCGACAGTAAAAGAAACGACAAAACATCTGCAGCGGATATGTGCACGCATTTGCGCCGTTTGCGCAGAGCATAAAGAAATGCTGATCGTGCATATCGGCTTCTGTAACGCACCTGTATAGAATACAAACGCAGATATATGTAGCTGTACAAAATTGAGTTTTCTATCTGGTTTGTGCACAAACACGGATGCGCCCATCACTCTATGGCCCACACAGATACCACTGCCAGAGGGCAGTATTTGCGAAAACAGTGACAGCACAACGCCCTATCTGCCAACATTAAAAAGTCAAAGCGATTCAGATTCCTAATCTGGATCCAGATTAATCCTTGACCTATGAGCCCTCAACCCACCAAGTTTTGTTAAAATTCCTCCAGTAGTTTTTCCGTAAACCTGTTGACAAACAGCTGGCAAAAACAACCTTGGCGGATATATGCATCTATAAAGCACACGTACTGTATCCATCAGTTTTGGTGCTCAAGGCACTAAATATTAAAATATTATCCCTGCTCATTGAGCCAATAAAACATTGCAAACGCAATCTCAGCTCCCTGGGCAGTATACAGCTTGGTGCAAAGCAGCTAAAACCAACCACAATAACCAGATCTGCCCTCGCAGGTATCCATTTACATGTACTCCTGGGTGGAAAGAAGCAACGAGTGACAAAGTGCCTTGCCCAAGAAGACTCGCAGCATAAACCTAAAACCTGCAGACCACAGACCCATCAGACCACGGTCCTAATGTATAATACGTACAGGATAATGCCCAAGATATACGCCATTCACGAGTAAGAAGATCTCAAAATTTCTAGCAATGACATTTGAACTGTCATTTTTTACTCGAATTACACCTGGTGATTGCATACACAAATTACTAACTTTGTAAACTCAGTTTTACAAGCAAAATTGAACTTTCCTTGGGCTATATCTAATGGAAGTACAGTGATACTACATGATTATGTTCAATCCCTACAATCGTCCTATGGCAAGCAAACGGGTAATAAACAAAATTTCTTTAATACATTTATACATGTATAAACTCTCTGAAAAATATCACATAACAACAAACATTCAGAATACTGCCTGCCAATATTAAAGGTGCCTATAATTATTTTCAAATTTCTATTTGCTTTTTAAACCCCCAAAATTGTATTAAGTATATTGCCGCTTCTGATTGTGTATTTTAGACATTTTGAACATAAATTTTACTCTGAATCGGTGGAATTGGTGCAATAGACCCAATATGTTTACTACTAATAATGCACGTTAAGAATACTCTAGAATGTCAACTCGCACGCTTTTTGAAAAGTTTCCGCGTGAAAGAAGCCCATGTTATCCTTGTTGACAAACTTCAAGAAGAAGCGCAACGGGCACAGCCCATCCTCGTTCATGTTTTTCCGGCAAAAGCGCACCAAACTTGTTTTGTCTTGGCCGTTGTAAAGCACACGGATGAAGAACTCGCGCGCTTTGGACCACAGTTCAAATATGATGTTGGCCGCATAAGGAGGCCAGTGGTACTCTCCCAGTCCTAGCGCATCCAGGAGAGGTGTCAAGGTGACATCATGGCCCGAATAAAAGGCAAACTTGGGGTAGTTGGAGGCACCGTGGCTAATCTTTTTCATCCGTAAGGCAATATCGGTAAGGAGTGGGTGCATGCTCAGACGGGCAAACTTCTGGTGGGGTCCATGCTCATTGCTCCTCAACTCCTGCGCAACTTGGTCCGTGTAGGCTACAATCTTGGCCAAGTGTTTTTGAGCGACGCAGCCATTGGGACCACAAGGTAAGGGCTTCTTGTGGCAGATAAGAGCTGAGTACAGCTCCTGCTGGCCTGTGATTCCTGGAAGGCTCTTGGTCTTGGGCTCCTCCATGAGAAGCCCTGCCACTGACTTTAGAAGCTGCTGGACCTTTGTTGTGTTCTTCTGCGCCGCCGTATAGAGCTGCTGTTTGCTTTTCTCCAGACGTGAGTAAGCCGGGCAGGAACAGTTCCAGTCCGAGGGACAGAAGAAGACGTTGTCAGAAGGTTTCAGCCACTCACCGTACCGGAGCTCCAACCGCGGCAAGAAGCCAAACATGAAGGCAAAGGCACTCTGCTGCGTCCTGGAGTTGACGGTGCTTTTGAAGCGGGTCATGTTAGGATTGCGAAAGTAGGCCCGGTGGGGGACTAACTTGCTGGTGTAAGTCTGGCGCAAGCGCTCTCCTAGCTTCATGTGCTGCAGCCAACCTGTCGGAGTCAGCTGGGCAATGCCGCAGCGACGAGCCACACTGCCGATAGGAAGCTGGCGTAGGAACCAAGGCATTAAGGGCCAGCCCGGTAATGCCTCATCCTGGGCCATGATGGAAGCCAAAAATCGCGAGAGTAGCGTGGAGGATGGCAGCTGCTCTTGCGCCGTCTCCAAGTTGCAGTTGAAGTCCGTGTCCATGGTGATGTCCGGGATGTTGAACTGGGTCATAGGGGTGCGGTCACCATGACGAGCAATTACATGCACATGATGGAGCTCATAATCCTCACTCACTTGTCCTGGAAATCAATCAAAGACACACTAATGAGTGCTAGTGAAACAACTACTAGCCAAGTCGGACAGCATATAAAATGAGTGTTACATAACATGGATGACGATCAAGACTAGCACTAGCACGCATAAAAAGAAACATCCTCATAAATTCAGCCATACCTTCTTCTCCATTGACAGGCTCCCACGGAGGGTTGCAATACTCCTTCATCCTCCTCTGAAATTCCTCCAACTCTACAAGAGAGAGCTCTGGAATCTCGCTAATCTCTTCCCGAGCTTTTTTCGCCTTGGCCCTCTTCCTATTTAGTTTCTCAACCTTTTTGTTGACGCTGTTTTTCTTCTTTGATGGCTTCTGCTTGTCTTGAGGTGAAATGATCAGTTCCTTCTTCTGCGTCTCCCGCATACTTGAGGCTTCTTTTTGGTAGTTGCCTCTTTTTGTCTCCACTGGACCCGCATTTTGTTCTAGTTGTTGAAAAAAATGGGGAAAAAGGGGTTGTATATGTAATAATGATTGAAATTATATGAAAACTTAAACTGATATGTTAAAGCGAGATAAATAGGAATAACTTTACAATGAATCAATGACATCATAAAACATGACATAGTTGGCGTTGAGGGAAGTCAGGTTGGTGTAGCGATTCTTTAGTCGCCTTCCACTGCTGTGACCCAGATTCGGATCCCGCCTGGGCCAATATGTAGATTGGGTTTCATCCCACCTCTAAAACTGTTACCTTCTTTTCATTGTCTTCTCTAAGCCGGTTTCTTCAGGCTTTTGAGCTACAGTGCCTAGGGTTCCTGGGTTATTATGGTCATTACTGGGGTTTTTTCAGTAGCCAGTACAAACCAAAGCTCTGCTGTTGTTCCAGTACAATGCGCTGCTGTTCCTTCCTGTACTGTCCCTCCCCCAGGGGATACATCAGATTGACTTCTTGCACAGATGATGTAGACAGTTCTTTACTGAGCTCTTCCTCTTGCCGTAGCATCCCTGAAATACCACAAAAATGACCAACTAATTAGTGGTCTGATACTGCATGGTATAACATGCATTGTACGTTGTTATTTTCATACTGTTCACTAACTCAGCACTAAAGCTGTGTTGGACTGGTTGTTTCATGTGCCAGTCTATTTTCTTGTGTTGCATGTTAAGTTATTACTGGGTAACATACTGATATTACCCGGGTTGTAACGAGTAATAACGCGTTATTACGGGTAATATCACCGAGTAATAACGGGGAAATAGTAGACGAACATTTCCCCGTTATTACCAGCCGATATTACCACATTTACCCACTGTTACCCGGGAGAATGTTACCGATATTTCTGGCATTGCACGTTATTACCACCCGATATTACCCCATTTACCCGATATTGCCAGGAAGATTACCGATATTTCTGGCATTGCATTGTTATTACCCCCCGATATTACCCCATTTACCCGATATTTTTGGCATTGCATTGTTATTACCACCCGATATTACCCCATTTACCCGATATTTTTGGCATTGCATTATTATTACCCCCCGATATTACCTCTTTTACCCGATATTTCTGGCATTGCATTGTTATTACCCCCCGATATTATCCCTTTTACCCGATATTTCTGACATTGCATTGTTATTACCACCCGATATTACCTCTTTTACCCGATATTTCTGGTATTGCATTGTTATTACCACCCGATATTACCCGATATTTCTGGCATTGCATTGTTATTACTAGCCGATATTACCTATTTTACCCGATATTTCTGGCATTGCATTTTTATTACTACCCGATATTACCCCATTTACCCAAAATTACCAGGGAGAATATTACCGATATATTACCGTTATTACCACCCGATATTACCCGGGATAATGTTACCGATATTTCTGGCATTGCATCGTTATTACTACCCGATATTACCCTATTTACCCAATATTGGTTAATTTGTTGGTTAATTGGTTAATGATATTGGTTAATACTAATATTACGATACTACCGGAACAATACTACAATGTATACACATATAAACATCAATGACTCTTCTGAGCCTACAATCTTTAGCGTGTACTTAAATGCTATATATGTGCCCAATATCACCGCTGTCTGTAATCACAGCTAGTTTGCAATTATTTGTTGTTAATTTATTTGTGTGTTGGTTTTTTGGCAAATTTGTTTCTTTGAGACTTGGGGTAAATAAATATTACACAATTATCTCTACGAAAACACCCTAAACGTATCGCTATTTCGCAAAACATAACGTTCATGTAGAAAAAAAGTGACAAAATTGTTTCACCAAGGTTTATCACGCCCACTTGGGGGTCAACATGTAAATTGAGGTCACCCGATATTACCCTATTTACCCAATATCAGAGAATGTAACTGATATTTCTGGCATTGCCGTGTTATTACCACCTGATATTACCCCATTTACCAAATATTACCAGGGAGAATGTAACCGATATTTCTGGCATTTTCATGTTATTAACTCGGTAAATTGTTACCCATTACCTCTTATTACCCTGTCATAACTCACTAAAATGTCGGTTTCAACAGGGTAACAACAGTAATCTTTGAACTTGGAAATTATTAGCTTGGATTGCTATAATTTTACTGTTATTACCCCCCCGGTACTCAAGTTCCCAATGTTATAACCAATTCAAGCCTTTCACCATTACCCACATTTATACCTGTACATGTATTATCCTGTTGTTACCCGGTAAATTGTCGGTTTCAACAGGGTAATAACAGTAATATTTGAACTTGAAAATTTTGCTGGAATTGCTACTAATTTTACTGTTATTACTCAAGTTCCCAATGTTATAACCAATTCAAGCCTTTCATCATTACCCACATTACCTGTATTATCCTGTTGTTACTCGGTAAAAGGTCGGTTTCAACAGGGTGATAACAGTAATATTAGAACTTGGAAATGTTACTGTTATTACTCAAGTTCCCGATGTTATAACCAATTCAACCCTCTCACCACATTACCCATATTACCTGTATTATCCTGTTGTTACTCGGTAACATGTTGGTTTCAACAGGGTAACAACAGTAATATTTGAATTAGGAAATTTTGCTAGGATTGCTATAATTTTACTGTTATTACTCAAGTTACCAATGTTATAACCAATTCAAGCCTTTCATCATTACCCACATTACCTGTATTATCCTGTTGTTACTCGGTAAAATGTCGGTTTCAACAGGGTAATAACAGTAATATTAGAACTTGTAAATGTTACTGTTATTACTCAAGTTCCCGATGTTATAACCAATTCAACCCTCTCACCACATTACCCATGTTACCTGTATTATCCTGTTGTTACTCGGTAACATGTTGGTTTCAACAGGGTAACAACAGTAATATTTGAATTAGAAAATTTTGCTAGGATTGCTATAATTTTACTGTTATTACTCAAGTTACCAATGTTATAACCAATTCAAGCCTTTCATCATTACCCACTTTACCTGTATTATCCTGTTGTTACTCGGTAAAATGTCGGTTTCAACAGGGTAATAACAGTAATATTAGAACTTGGAAATGTTACTGTTATTACTCAAGTTCCCGATGTTATAACCAATTCAACCCTCTCACCACATTACCCATATTACCTGTATTATCCTGTTGTTACTCGGTAACATGTTGGTTTCAACAGGGTAACAACAGTAATATTTGAATTAGGAAATTTTGCTAGGATTGCTATAATTTTACTGTTATTACTCAAGTTACCAATGTTATAACCAATTCAAGCCTTTCATCATTACCCACATTACCTGTATTATCCTGTTGTTACTCGGTAAAATGTCGGTTTCAACAGGGTAATAACAGTAATATTAGAACTTGGAAATGTTACTGTTATTACTCAAGTTCCCGATGTTATAACCAATTCAACCCTCTCACCACATTACCCATGTTACCTGTATTATCCTGTTGTTACTCGGTAACATGTTGGTTTCAACAGGGTAACAACAGTAATATTTGAATTAGAAAATTTTGCTAGGATTGCTATAATTTTACTGTTATTACTCAAGTTACCAATGTTATAACCAATTCAAGCCTTTCATCATTACCCACTTTACCTGTATTATCCTGTTGTTACTCGGTAAAATGTCGGTTTCAACAGGGTAATAACAGTAATATTAGAACTTGTAAATGTTACTGTTATTACTCAAGTTCCCGATGTTATAACCAATTCAACCCTTTCACCACATTACCCATATTACCTGTATTATCCTGTTGTTACTCGGTAACATGTTGGTTTCAACAGGGTAATAACGGTTATATTTGGACTTTGAAATTTGGTAGACCGGTGCACCATTTTTCAAGAGTTTTTCTCATCAGAAACAGATCCTGTCGGTCTCAAGGATCAATTAGAGTCAATCCTTATATTAAAAAAACAAATATTAAAGGTAGTATACACCATTTGCAGATATCGAAAATATTTACTACCGAATTATTAAGAAATATCTTACTCATCTGAAAGTAAATGTTGATTCTGGGCATCCAGCAAAATGATTGAGCTAGATTGCCTGTAATTTTTCCGAAAAATATAATTTTATAATGAAAAATTCGTGATCGCCGGACGGCGAGCGCGAAAAAACAAAGATAACATAAGAATAACTGCTCGATGCCGGTTGAAAAAAACCGCTGTTTTTCGTGCTTTTCTCGGCATCCATGATTCTAAAACTTCGGACAGCTCAGTTAAACGATATTTACTATAAATACAACCCCCCAAATCTACTCATTCATGATAATTCAAGCAATGACCAATGGTGTATACTACCTTTAAGGAATTTATAACAATTTCATTATCACACCGGTAATATCATTTGGGTAATAACACGGTAATATCGGTAAAATTTGGACTTAGTCAAATTTTGGGGTGATATTACCGGTAATATCGGTAACCGGTAACAACTTGCCCACTGGGATGCCATTGAAATGCTGCTTTTGATAACGAGCGCAACCAACCGCGGTAGATTGGTTGCGAATAGTCAGCTAGACTTAGTCCAACCATCGTTGACTAGTGTGAGTTCGGTCAGAGTTAGTCGAACTATGGTTAACTATAGTCCTTGCTCGAACTTGCTCCTACTAGCCTATAACTGGGGGTCGCCGTAAATTACATCTTAGGATGCATCTTAGTCTTACAAAGAGCACAGAGGAACAACAGCATGGCGAAGACAGCCAAGGCATGCTTCTTTCTGAATCCGTATCTCATGTTGCTATGGCAACTGATGTAATGTGTCATCGCATCGCGTCAGGCAGGATGATGGTTCACAACTCTAGAGTAGAGAAAACAAAAATATATAAAATACGGCTTAACTATAGAATGCAGGGCCCACTCACAACTCTCGACTTTATTTACCCTATGACATAAAATGAAGTGGCCCTGTATTATATGGGTATTAGGGTATACAGGGTTAGGGTTAGGGTCAGTCCATTCTATGTCCTAGGGTAAATAAAGTCAAGAGTTGTGAGTGGGCCCTGCAATAATTGCTCCTAAATAAAATACAATATAGAGTTATTGGGAAATATTGGAGTAGGCCTATTGCTTTTTAATCAACATATTAAAAAAAGTGTTAAGTGTTTTCCTGAGATATTTTTATTATTATTATTATTTTATTTAAATCACTCGAGTGGGACCTAGAAGAACTATGGGGCTCCCGACGCCCGCAACCTTCTACTTTACAAAATTATAGAAAGAATGTGGCAAATATTTCCAGTTTTGTTAGAAAATACTTAAAATGCTTTATTAAATTCACAACTAAAGAAGTGGCGGCAGGCATAAGAACAACATTATAATTCTTAGCTTAGGCCTAAACGAAAACCATTTGGACAGTAACTACTGGTTTTAGCAAAACATGAAATACAAAATAGGCCTACCTTGGAAGAAAAAACACTCCGAATTCGATTAGTGTATCCTGCACAAACCCACCACAGACTAGACGTGACATAACCTTGTTTTCTACCCGTATAGCTTGCAATAGCGCCCTCTATCGAATATTAATTCCAATGCGCCGCTGTGCGGCGCTATTTTTGCACCCCCTCTAAATAACCTTGTTTGTCTTGTATAGGCCTTTATTATCAGTTAGGTTCCAATTCGTCTCCCTATCTTCCTGTGTATAAAGTATGGTAAAGTGCTATTTTCAAGGTTCGCGTTTTTTCCAAGACTATTTTCCTTGTAATATACCAGAAAAGTTGGTGCATGATAATCCATCGGCAGGTTTTTTTTACTGACTCAACCCAGAATTCCAGAAATAGAAAGAAAAACAAACAATAAATAATTCGGCTATAAGTCACATCTTTTACTTAAATTAGAATCGTACAAGGCAGCCATCAAGCATTGGTTTTAAGCTGTCTTTTTATATAGTTCTCTAATTATAACGAACCTAAAACTGTCTCTCACTGTAACCGCTTGCATAATTTGTGTGCTTGCGCCCTCCATACCTAGAAAAAAAAGACCGCGGTTTTCCCTGTAATGACTTATTCATATTTGTTGCATATTCATTTTATTTCTCTTCATGCGATTTCAATAACAGCTAAAAATACCAACCAATCAAATGTGTTGCTTCACGTGAATGATCGTGTGTGAACTTTGGGGTCAAAAGTCTGGCCAATCAGCCTCGAGCGGAAGGTTGTGTGTAATGTTTTCAGCATGTGGTTAACGCGTGATAACAAACTTCTGGGATTCCGTTTTTATTTAGCGAATAAACACACAATACACGCGTGAGAGTGTTGGTGGTGGATGAATCTTAGACGCAAAGGAATGGATACGTATGGCAATTTCACGTCCAACTGCTGGAGTAGAAAACAACAAGATGCACAATCAAGTGGTTTCAGCTCACATGACCCATGTTATTGCGGGAGGGTAAGTATTTCGTGCAATATGAAAGTGTAATCTGAGAGTACAGTTGCATTACTGTTTTATGTAACGCCATTTAACGTCGGGCTGGGCGATCTTGTCGGTTGCACGCCCGCCCGCCCGCTGCGGGGAGACCTCCCCAGATGACCTTGTCAACATTGAACATGTTGGACGGAGACCTGTGTCGTTAATACCGCCAAGATTACGTCCAGGGATCCGGAGGCCACTAGGCCTAAAATAAAAACCAAATTAGGTGCATTTCAAGATATTCAATTAAATATTGCATTGTTTCTACCAATTAAATTGGTTTACTTGTGTATATTAATTATTATTAAAATAAACATTTGTATCCTCAGTCAATGTTGACTGGTGATCCCCCACAAATGACAATGTGATGTCGCTTCCCAGACTGTGTTGTAAAATCGGGTGTCATCCTTGGCCCCACCGCACTGGTCCGGTCCGGTATTACGGAGGTCGCAGGTTCAAGTCCCGCCTTGCCGATTTCTCTGTTTACTTTGAAATTTATGCAAATTTACCTAGTCAGTTTCCCTTGTAGTTTATTTGTGTGTTAAATTAAAGTGTTTAATAAACATTGTTTAAACTAGGAGAATTCTGCACTTTGACTAAGCCAGTTCCTAAACTAAAAATATAACACACGTCACTTGTCCACAATCCTGACAATGACAATGTCAAAAATTCATTAAAAAAAAAAAAATCACTGCACATCTACTTCTGTGAATATGTATTGTGAAAACGTGTAATAGCCTATTCAAGATTTGTACTTTTTTTGGTAAATATAAATGCAATGCAATGCAAATAAAATGAATTGGATTTATTTTCTGTACATTTTGCCTGGTTATTAACCACAGTAAATATTATCAAGTGAATAAACCGTCCTGATTTATTTTTTCAAAGCAACTTCTTTGTGGGGCTCTCAGCAACATTATCGCACGCTTTAATAAATACGCACAAATGAATAAGTGAAAAGATGCATAAGTTATAGCCGTGTAAATGTAAACACACTCATTGATGTGTGCATATTTATACAAAATGCACGACATTGTTGGGCAACACAGGCGCATATGTAAATCGGCCTAGGCTATAGTGTGATCTGAAAGTAAATTTTTGTTCTCGTGAAAAACTTGGATTTTTATAAAAAAATGTTAGCAATTTTTTCTTAACAATTGGGCAATATTTCCTAATAGTCAGCTGAAACTATTGTTACCATCTTGTTGGGAGGATGCCTGTTTAAATCTATCCCATCTGCTCTGGACAATGCATAGGATATCCAGGGCACTAACTACATCGTGATGTACGTGTTGTTTTTCTAAGTGCTATTTCACCATGCATCAGAATAGGATATGGGAGATACAGCCTGCTGTTTGGTATCGGAAAGCAAACTTACACAATCAATTGTCTGCCCTCATTAACATATAAAAGCAGTAGATAAGCAGGGATGCCTATCAAATGATTGAATTGGCAGAATGGAAGGGTGGGATTTCCAACTCTTCATACATCTGTGTGCTTGCAGAAATTCACCAGAGATTACGCATGATTGCTCAGCATGATATATTAATGTTGAACAACTGTGCTGGCTCATGCGATTTTTCTGTGAAGTTGACGCTGGAGTTATTTGTGCCAAACGCCTGGTGTACATGTATAGGTCTCTTTGTATGACAAATGAATAACATATATCCATTTGCATAGGAATTCCAAGGAATGTACATGTCTACATAGTACATATATACTGTGATATATGCAATATGTTTACCCCTATGCGAAAGTCTCTTTCTTCCTAGTAAAGATACCAAAGGAGTTAGGGTTAAAAGGCCTAAAAACAAAGATACGCAGCTTGTAAACCTTTAAAAAAATTTATACTAATGTCAATTAGTCACTCGCTTAAGTTGTTTTCTGTGAAATTATCGGTTTTAGTTGAAATGTTAGACTGAGTGGATCGTGGTTTAAACTTTGGATCGAGTCTCCTATCTATCAGTCACAAAGGTCATTAGCCATTAGTAGATTATACATGTACATGGTTTCGTGGTGAATTGTCATTACTGTTGGTGGTTGAAATACAAGTACATGTACATGTAGGTCAGGGCTACAGGCCGGAAGGTGAATGGCATACAGTTTTGTGGTTTGTGGAGCTGTACAAGGTTATTGGGTCCAAAGATCAAATGGGTTAATATTGTTTCATTTCTGTACAGAAGAGGTCAAGGGCTGATTGATGACTTCATTTTGTTTTTCCCAAATTTGGAAGAGGATCTTTGGAACAAAGAGTTTGAACAAAGAGTGTTTCAATTTGCATTAAGTTCAGTAAAACAAAACAAAATTGGGGGAGGGAGTTTTTCCTTTTGGTTTTTCACTTGAATATTTTCTAAGGGCATTAGCTGACAATTTGTTTTGTCTAGGACATTGTATCCCCCTTGAAAGATACAGACAGTGTAAACGCGGTTTTAGTAAGTGAAGGAGGGTCCAATAAGATACAGAAAAACATGTTATTTGTTATTCAAATACATGTATATAGGAATATTTATGAGGGAACTGAGGACAATTTGTTGTGGTCTTGAACTTGCAGGTCATCAGATAAAACCAAAACAGTGTTTAACTAGTGGAATATTTGAGGTCACTCTGTTAGTGTTGCAATTTGTTTTGGTCTTGGTTTTTCATGTCGGATAAAATTGTATTGCAAGTACATATGTATCAGTTACATATCAGTACATATGTACTTTTTATAGTATTCATTTTCTGTACTACCCACAACATCTACACAGTTTAACAGTTCCTTTCTACAAAAGGGTACACGTGGTTAATTTTCCCCAGAATCTTCCATTATGTGTAATCTGTTGGTCATGTGCGGGTCCATTGTAACTTTTTTTTTATGGTGGTGGGAGGGGGGAATTATAACAATTCTGTATTGCAACAGAGGAAATGATTTGTTGATGACAGTTTCGCATTGATAAACATGGTTCAAAGTACCATATTTAGACATGGGAGTTGAACTACACGTAGCGCTGATATCCTACAACAAATAAGAGGTTTGTTGTTCCTCTTAAAAATGGTGAACATTGAGAGGAAAGAGTTTTGAAAAGAGGTGATAATAAGTCTTCTCTTGTTCTTAGAAAGATGTTGCAACCTGACGCTTTTTTAGTCTTCATAATATATCACCTCAATGCAGGTCAATCAGTGCAATTTTTTTTTTAAAGACAGAAATCTGGGACTGAAAATCATTTTCAATTTTATTTGGAAATACTTTTCTCAACTCTCCATAGACTTTGTACACAACCGCTGAAGTAGCGTCAGATTACTACATTCTTCCCCTTCTATTTGTAGGTGATTTTTGGTTAAAATGAATTAAAATAAATTATTCCTCCGGGTATTTTTCATTCAAGATTGAGGCTGATTTTCAAGAAAGTACTTCTTCATAGACTTGTTTCTTGGGGAGAAAAATATCTTTACAAAAATAAAAAAAAAGTCGAGCTGTAGAAAAAGTGGCTGATTCTGTTGAAGATTTGTTGGTTAGAGCAGGTGACTAATAAGTATTATATTGGATATTGTTGGATTAATGGATTCAGAAGATATTTTTACTCATGTCTCTGTTTGATGAATATTATAAGCAAAATACTTGTGTAAGGGTTTGAGGAACTAAATAGCATTTCTTGAAATTTTATTGGTTTACAGAACCGGAGGTACAGTTGGTGCAATTTTAACATGTCCACTTGAGGTTGTCAAAACGAGATTACAGTCATCCAACACATCCCTGCGGAAAGTGTATATTGCCAATGTGAACACTGGCTTGTCCACAACAGAAGGGGTCACCCAGGTCAAAGGTTACAGCAGGCAGTCACTGGGAGTCATCAGATGTCTAAGGTAAACACAAGTATACGGAATGAAAAATAATAAAAAATAATTACAGATTTTTAAAACAAATTGTACACATTTTGTTGTTGGCATGAAACGTTTTAACTAATTTAACCCCAACATCCTTGGCATTCATTTTGGAGTACATTACCCAGTACTACAAAATACAACTCGTACTGCATACTGCAGTTTACTCAAGTAGTATTGGGTAATGTTACAGTTAATGAATTTTGTTGTCACTACTCGCCAAAGAAATTGTTTGGCAATATCCAGCATGGCACAAAACACAAAGTTTACACTTTGCTTATACTATGTGATTGAGGAGAAAACAGATTATGGGAAACAATAACATTAAATAATTTGTTATATTTGGCATCTATAGGTTTTTGTTTTGTTGTGATCTTTTGAAGCAGTCACAGTACTCGCCCAGTACACAGATAAATTGGTGGGGTGGTTAAACTTTGTGCTTGTATTTACCCAAATATTCTCATCAAACATATTTAGTGGTCGTTGACAGAGTTGAGAAGTGTTAACAAGTTATTTGGATTCATCAAAGCTGATCTACAATTGAACTTGATGATCAGAACTGTATATCTTTCTTTTGTTTCTCAGGTATATTGTTGAACGTGAAGGTCCTAGTGCATTGTTCAGAGGGCTTGGCCCTAATCTCATCGGTGTTGCACCATCAAGGTAATATTCGCTGTTTTGCAAGTTTTTTCAAAATTCCCCTATTTTAATTTGTAACCACAATTAATTTCCTGGATTTGAAATTATGACCCAATAAACCCTGTATTATACCCTAACCGCAACAATGCTATGTGCATTCTCTTTGCAGGGCAATCTATTTTGGCGCTTACGCACAAACGAAGAGCTTCCTAAATGATAGAATAGAGCCGGAGTCATCGCTTGTACACTTGCTGTCAGCAGGCTTTGCAGGTAAGAAACACCCCAACCCACAACGCCAAATTTTTTATACTCGAATATTAAATTTGTCATTGATGACGAAGAAATGAAGATCATACAGCCTGTTTAAAGGAAAATTATTAGGTTTTAAAAAAAACTTGATAAAAGTTGTAAATGAAAGTTTGCTATGATCGTTTATAGTTGACATCTGAAAGTAATTATACTAAAACCTCTGTAAAGAAATGGAATTTACCCAACTGCTGGGATTATGCCATCGAATCCAAGCTGAAGATATCCCTCCTGACCGGAACTATTCAAAACGTTTCTTAAGTACCTGTGCCCTTCTATAATGTTTAGATAAACAAACAAAATAATTGTTGTTGATCTGAATAAACAATACAGGAATATCGGAATATTGGAATTTACCCAACTGCAGAGATTTATGCCCAGAGAATCCAAGCTAAAGATATCTCCTCCTAACCCGAACTTTTCAAAACGTTTCTTAAGTACCTGTGCCCTTCTGTAATGTTTAGATAAACAAGCAAAACAATTGTTGTTGATCTGAATAAACAATATGTTTTTGAGCCTAAAGTCTATTGTCAACCCGACTGTTAATTGACAGTTTCCTTTCCGTGTGTTTCTTTGTTGCAGGTTTTACAGCATGTACGCTCACAAACCCCATATGGCTGGTAAAAACCAGACTCCAACTGGAACATGTGTAAGTAAACTAACACCATCTTAACCCTAACCCCCTAGGCCTTACTTTGGGCTAAAGAACTGCGTACTACAGAATACTACTTAGTACTACAGAATACTACTTAGTACTACAGAATATTACTTAGTACTACAGAATACTACTTAGTACTACAGAATACTACTTAGTACTACAGAATACTACTTAGTACTACAGAATACTACTTAGTACTACAGAATACTACTTAGTACTACAGAATACTACTTAGTACTACAGAATACTACTTAGTACTACAGAATACTACTTAGTACTACAGAATACTACTTAGTACTACAGAATACTACTTAGTACTACAGAATACTACTTAGTACTACAGAATACTACTTAGTACTACAGAATACTACTTAGTACTACAGAATACTACTTAGTACTACAGAATACTACTTAGTATTTTGTAGCACTGGGTCTCTCTGTGACTGATGATTGGGTGTGTACTGACAGAGTACAGATACTGCCAACTACAAAATACTAATAGTGGCAATACAGGTCAGTAATACTTACCTGGCAAAAAATGCAGTAGTCCAGCCTTGACCCATTGCTGTGTCCCAAGAGACAATTTTTGCTGTAGAGTTTAGAACACCCTACACAGCATACATGGGCCATGCACACTCAGCAAGCAGAGGGACCCAATGCTAAAAAGTACCAAATACTAAAAATTACTACAGGCATTGCACACAAGTCAGTGAGAGTACTGCATACTACTTTTTACTACTAGCAGTAAAACGTAGCATTATGTAGGGTTAGGGTTAATGAATCTCCGAGGACATTGTCGGCCGATTTTCTCTTGCAGTTCCACTTTCAGTCAACTCTGAATTGTAAGACTTGGGTGAAAGTCAAAGTTCACATTCGATACACTCAACAAAGGGCTTATGGTGAATTTGCAGAACGAAAGAGTTGGCTCTCGTACTAGCATGTCCGTTAATGATTCTGCCAGCTGAGCTATCAAGCCATACACCCTTAAATGCCCAGGTTCCAATTTCAAGGCACCTGCTGACCACAAAATTATGTTCTTACTATCGCCACTCTATGCATACCCTACCAGCAAAAAAACAATGCACTAACCTGGAAATAAGCCAGTTCGCTAATCCAACTGCGCATGTGCACAATATGGGTTACGGATCATTTGAGATAACTAACGCTTGTTTGTGAACGCGCCAGGTGGTCGCACAACTTGCACATGTTAATTACAATCAAAATGTCCATTCGCTTAACATTGCATTACATGAAGTCAGCGTTTTTATCTCCAATAACCTATGACCGTTATACTTAATCAAGATACCCAGCCGACTTATTGCAAAATGAGCCCAAAAACCTCGCCAAGTACACTCATCGAAACAGTGGAATTTACTGGTTTAGTTAGCAGGATTGTTTGACTTAGATTAGCAGTGCTGCAACTCGTACCAATCAGCACTCTTTGCTTATAACATTTCTGTTGGCTCAATGAAGTCGGCCCATGAAGATCCCTGATCCAGTGGTTCAGAAATGATGCAGGATGTTTTCATTACACCATGCTAAAATATATTGCACAAGGAAATTGACCACGCTTGTGGTGTTTCGATTTCTTCTTCACAGCAATGGCAAGAAGCACGCCAACATGTTCCGCTGTGCCAAGTACGTCTTTCGCAAGGAGGGCCTGCGGGGGTTCTACCGCGGCATCTCCGCGTCCTACATGGGCATCTCGGAGACGGCCATCCATTTTGTCCTGTACGAGCACATCAAGTCCCTGCTGACGGAGCAGCACGGCGACGTGCCGGAGCAGCGAAGGAAGCTGGACTTTCTCGTGTTTATGGGTGCTGCGGCCACCTCCAAGACGATAGCTGCCACGCTGGCATACCCACACGGTGAGTTACAGTAATATACTTGGGTCGGCTGATTTTTCTCGTTCTTCACTTCACACTTATGCCATTGATAATTGGAAAACAATTGTACAAAGTCTTGCGAAGATTATAATGTCCTCGGTTTTTTTTAATTACAAGTTGCATGCCTGTTAGAGGCCGCCTTATATTTCAGCAGCAAGCAAGGCCGGAAATGCGTAGGTGTGCTTCCCGGTACCATCGGCCTGAATCCGCCTCAGATCGAGTTTCGTTGAAAATAATCCTGCGCCTCGGCTGGTGAATGTTAAAATAATCCCGGCGCAAACTGGTTAACTTGCGGATCCTTTGACTTGTCTTTTTTCATCGGAAACATTCGAAACACCATTTTGTTCATTTCATTTTGGTTTGATACGATAGATACTGCATTCTCTTCGAACTTTTTGAGTGGTGAATAGTGGTAATTGTAAGTGGCGTTAAATGCTCTTTCACATGGTTTTAGCAGATGCCACTGAGAGATATTAGTCTCAAAATAAATATTTATTTGGGTTAGTTATTTATTCCAAAGCATTTGTTCTAGTGACTATTCACCCTAACAATCCTCAATCCTCCAATTTCAATATGATTTTGCAATTTGCATACCCCCCTCACAAAAATAATAATTTGTTGGAATTATTTTTGTTTCTTTTTGATCACTCGGCAGAGGTTGCCCGGACAAGATTGCGAGAGGAAGGCAAGAAATATCGCTCATTTTTCCAGACGTTGATCACGGTCGCGAGGGAAGAGGGCTATCGGGGAATGTACGGTGGACTGGCCACGCATCTCGTGAGGCAGATTCCAAACACGGCCATCATGATGTGCACCTACGAATTCATCATCTACCTATTCAATCGGGTCTAGGGTGAAAACTCAGACCCCAAAAAAACAATAAACGATCACTGTTGCTGAAATTAATGAGCTGCACGAAAAGACTTATTCTGCGAACTGTTTGTGGAGGTTATGCATCCTCTCGTAGAGCTACCCTCTCAGATGCGCTACCGTAATTAAGAGAGGTTCCTCGCGGTGCAATCTCGGAAAAAGAATTGCCCCAGGATTGAAACTTGTGGCTCAACAAGCGCATGTTTCGAGTCACGAGGAGGTATGAGAACGTGTCATCCGAAGGTAACAATTCTACCCACATCTTCCCTTGCAAGAAATTCCAATACACTTGTAAACAGTTGATTGTATACCTCTGCTTGTAAGTGCAGGTATTTATGGCTAATTTCAGCATCAACTTTCCTAAATGTTTGTGCTGGACTGCGGTTCCAATGAGGACATTTTGGGAAGCCAATACACCTTCAACAGGGGTCCATCATTCTGCAAAGAAAGGCAGGTTGAAAATACAAAATCTACAGCCAATCCGTGTACGAGCAGGTGTAAGTGTGAACATTTTGCCTTGCCAACCTGTGTTACGTAATTTTAACCAGTTCCCGCCGGATGACGTATATCAACGCAAAGTTTTCCCCAGATTCAAAACGGATGACGCATAAACACGCCACGAGCAAGGCCGGAAATGTCTGTCAGCAGCGAGCAAGGCCGGAAATGTGTGGGTGTGCTTCCCGGCACTATTTTGCCTGAACCCGCTTCGGATCGAGTTTCGTTAAAAATAATCCCGCCCCTCGGCTCGGTGATGTTAAAATAATCCCTGCGCGAACTGGTTAACTTGGAAATATGCGCAATAGGGGAATGTGGAAAGGTCTTTTCGTTCCTGCCTTGCATTTTGTACGAAAATGTACACTTTGCCCCATTATTTGACAGACAGGATGTTTTGGAAAGAGGCAAGTGATAGAACATCAGTGTCCTGAATTTCACGCACTTCATTTACCTGTTGGTGCTTATGTGTGTTGGAACTTGATTTTACATGATTGTCTTGTTCCATATATCAATGTGTGTGTGGTCAATGAATGATGTACATGTACAGTACATGCACATGCCATCAAGGCCTTAATCCAACTTTTCTTTTGTGTGGTATTTTTTCTTATGGCAGGGATGTGCCATCTGAAAACAGCAGTGCCACCAAAACAAATCGAGACATTCTTAGAACTATTTAAATCAATAATAATGCTAAAATTACTTATGTAAATATGAACAAAGCCAAAAAACTGATTTATTTTGATGCCCATATTTCCTTTTGTAAATTGTGAAATATATAGATATTATAAACAAAAAATGTATATATTAAACACAAAATACTTATTAACTCTGCCTATAAATGCACCGTGGACGAATGGGAGAAGTTTCTGATCAATTTCTATTAATGAAAAGTTGTGAAGACCTCGGGCACAGAAGCCGCTAAATGCCACTCCCATGAAAAATGAGAACGATATCAAGTGAAAGTTCTCAATGCCTAGTATACGATATTCAAATACTTTTTTCTGGCATTTAGCGACTTTTGCGCCTTAAATTCTTCACATGTGCTGTTCAATGGTTCTTGATCAAGCAGTACATGTATATTCACATGGCTTTTCAAAAGTTGAAGAAAAATTGTACTCGCTCGAAAGTTTATTCTTAGATGTATACTTTGTAGTTCTTTTATTTTGGGTCAGAAGTACTTTTTGTGTTGGTCATCATCTAAACTCTGCAGTTTCTACACCTATACGCCAGGTTCTTGAAACTTGAACCCTTCTTTTCTAGTTCGAAAGGAAGGCACTTGTAACTTCCAAAGGATTTTCAGATGATGGATAACACAAAAATATCTATTAGGAAATAGTTCGGGAACTGTTTATATGTATATTGAAAATCCAGCTGCAACTTTTCGGCAACACTAATACATGTACAGGTACCATATTCTTGGCTGCAGATTACTATATTTCCACTCTACAAGTAGTTTTAAGTTGTTCATTTTCTGATCTTATTTAGTAAAACACGCTTCTACAAAAAAGTATTTTAGCATAAACTTTGACACATTTTACTTTGATTTTGTTGGCTAGACGAGCTTCTAAAAACAGTAAACTAATACTGTTGACAGATAATAGCTTACCATAATGAACAGTATTGCTTGCTTCCTAATTTTTTTTCAAATTTGGATACTGTTCAAATAATTTGTTTTCATAGTGAGGCATTATTTCATAACAAAAAGTATCTTTGCTGAGATATGTAAAAGTAAAAACACTTTTTGTATGGATGTACTAATAATTATCAGGTTTTGGGCGCTGTTCAATTTAAGGTATTCGGACATTTGTAAAATTTACCGTTTTGAATAACATGTACCGTAACTAAATTTGTAAGGGAAGAATTTGTACACTCGCTCCTTGTCTTTAAACATTTGGCTACGTGGGTCACTTTGTTTCAAAATCTGCCTGAATCCAAATTGGTCAAATTTTAAAGTACACGGTGGAAAATTCAGTGATGTACATGTACAAATGTCAACATCATTTTGTTGATGCATTAAAACAAAACAAAACCGAAAGCCCCCCCCCCCCCCCAATTTTTTTTTTATTTTCGTAAAGATTTTTGGACTTTTTTGTCTTGATTATTGCTTTGTGTTTTTTATAGAAAATATCAGCCCGTCTTACGATCCCCCCACCCCTTCACCCCCACCCCTCCCCCTGAACATCAAAGATATAGTTAATGCTGTGTATTCTTAACAAGTATGGTATTTTTAAAAGCCATATGGGCCAGTATATAGAGGGTTTAGTTTTAAAGTCTCAATTAATTGTCTCATCTTCATTTTTTTTTCTTGACATACTGTCGTTCAATTGAACACTCGTTAATTCTAACCAAAGAAATGTAGAATATTGTACAATACAGCAAGCCGATAAATTGTTGATGAATGTTTTACTTTAAAAAAAACTGGAAGACTAATACAGGAATTTGTCCATACATTTAAAAGCACATAGAATCAAGTGCAGTTTGTTCATTTCCGATAATAATACTTAATTTTCTCAAATTTCAGAGAGAAATGTTCAAAACCTAACATCTTAAAGCATCAGCTCGGTGGACATTACACTTTCCAGAAAATTTTGGAAACCATGCGTACAACCTTTTGGTAATGAAACATGGCTTTGTCAATAGAATTTTGATTCCCTAAATGTCCTGACTGACTGACTGACTGGAAATAATAATTTCTTGATTTCCTCAAACACTATTACGGCAAGCCAGATGGAATAATTTCACCGGGTGTTTAATGCCACAAGAACAATTTGAACCCTTCACACTATTTTGAACGCTTTACACTGTTCCAAACTCATCAGTGATTGATTGTAATCCAAGCAAGAGTTTAGTTGATTACCTTTAGGATAAATGGAAATAATCCTATATGCCTTTAAAAAAATACCCAACAGGTCTTTGTACTACTTGGTTGCTTGTGTTGGACAGAGCATAACTTGAATATCAGAATTGTTTTATTTGATCATGGTAATGATATAACCATGGAGGTAATGATATAACCATGGAGGCATTATAAGAACGTATACCAAACTTCAACTTTGTAAATAGCCATGTCAGTAGTGTAATATTTACTACAACCGTTGTTTTATTAAAAATGAAAATTTAAGCATTTTCAGATACATTTTGTATGATTCTGAGATGAATAAAAACCTTTACAAAAAGGAAGAAAAATCCTTAATTAAAACCATGTTTCAAGTTTGATCATTACATGATGTACAGAATACAAGCATCGAGTTTCACAGTGTAGCGGCAGCATTATAATAATTTATGCTTGCGTCATAAAAGGCAGTTATGACATCACCCAGGACGTGAATAATTATGCAGATTGTGACGGGGAGAAAATTAGTGGCGCAAGAGAGCGGGATTTTTAATCAAAATTTGCCAACATTTGTTTTTTCCCAAGAAATTAAAAATTGTAAGGGCTAATTGGATCAAACTTAAATTATCAACTAAGGGGCCAAATTCATGGAGCTGCTAAGCACAACAATTTGTTCAGCATAACAATTATTCCTTGACAGAAACTAGGTTATAAATTAGGCCTATTAAACATTTTTGCTTAGCATGAAAAAGCATATTGAGTTTTGGCTGATAATCTGTTTTTACTGAGCAAGGATATTTTGTGCTTAGCAGCTTCATAAAATTGGCCCCTGCAAGTCTTTCAAAAATGGTATATTGTACCGCTAAAAAAAACCACCCCAAAACAACGAAATGTTGTTTGTATATGCAAATTGAGTCGTTACTAATTTATGTTATGATCATAAAGAAAGGACCCCAAAACAAATCTGGTTCGCGCCCAAAGTTTATAGTGATAGCATGCAATGCACAAATAACTGGTCCGCGGCAGTTGCTATTTGAAATTGCAGCACAAATTGAGGGGCCATGTGCTTTACAGAACCAGCCAGACACGTGGTTCGCCGCACCCATTTGTAAAATGGCGGCACGGAGGTTTGAGGACTTTCGAAAAAGTCACAACAGTCAAAGTAAGTTTGCCGTATTTTCATATGAAACTTTGAACATTTAGCCTTCAAAATTTAGGTAGAAATTACCCTACTACTGTATAGGTGCTTATGAAATAGACGCAATTGTAAACTCGGTTCATATTGTTAACTTTTTCAAGGGCAATACTCATCCTTTATCTTCAACCTTTGAGAATGGGCGTGGTCGTTTGAGGCAATTGTGTAGTTACGGGCCTCTGTTTAATTTTGGTCCAATTTCGGTCCAATTTCGAGTCAAGGTTCCACTTGAAATTACTTTACAGTATATTTCTCTCAACTCTAATGACGAATTTTTACAAATTTAAAACAATTTCTTGTGGTGAAAATTTTACGCTTGAACTTGGAAGAATTTGAATGCAGTGCTAATGTTATTTGTTATTGTTACAAAGGATTTTTAATTAATGCCAAGGGCATGTTGTGTGATTTTATAAATCCATAAAGAAGTGAATTATTAGCATAGTTTACACAGTGGGGTAATTAGGGTTAATTAAAAAAAATATGTTTTTTTTTATTTACAAGTCTGCCACTGAAAATGTATAAAGTTGGGTTCATTTTTTTCACAGATGTTTGCAATGACAGAGGTAGTCTTCAAAGCTAATGAAGTGGATGCCTTCACGAATGCCACAAAATGAATCAGATGCAAATCAAGCCAAGGAATGCCAATGAAACTTTCCACTAGTCCCTGCTTATTTGTTATACCGTGCCCATCAGACAAAGTTATATTGCTCTAGAATTCGGCTTGCGTACCAGTTAGGTCTGGGGCCAACTTCCTTTTTATAAGACTTGATAAATTGCATTTCTGCAGCACAAACTTGGTGCAAAACTGCTGCAAAACTTGGATATCTTGATCTTGGGAGCCCGATTGAAGGACATGCCTAACTTGAACTTCCTTGCTATTTTGGAAGCTTGACACTCGGAGGAGGCTTGTTTGGAAGGAAAACGCTTGCTTTAGTTTTATAAAGGAACCACTTAAACTTGGAGGATTAGGAATGCCTTTGATGTTGAAGACTATCGGAGATTGCCATGCTCTACCAGAAAAACTAAGAGGTAACTATTTATATTATTTATTCTTTGTTTATTTATATTTTGAAAATCATCTTTCGGATGACTTCTTTTAAGTTTTAAATATTATTAAAGAAACAAAATTCATTTGATTACCTCTAAAGTCTTGGAAAACACCAGAGCCTATTTTTTTTTTAATTAGCTCATGTAGGGATTAGGAAAACCCCTAGAATAGGTGTGGTTTTAAAAAGCACCGTTTCAAATATATTAAATACATAATTTGTCACTACTTTAAATAAAAACTTGTGGACTTTAATTGTTTGTCATTCAAGATTGTCCAACCGTTAGGAATTAAAAAAGTGCAGTTAATTTAGTTGTGAACATGTGGCACTATTCTTAAAATGAATAAAAACAATTACCAAAACCCCAAAGAAATTATAGAAACTTTATGAAACATTCTAGATCACTTCTACATGTAGGTAACAAAAAATTGGGTTTTTTTACATAAAAACCCCTACTGAATTTTAAACCTGGATATTGTAGGTTTTTTGCACCCATAATACACAAACGCATATGCGTGAAATAATTTAAACCCACTGCAAATGATTCAAGTTATAAATTATATTCAATAACTTAACCCTAACTCCCTACACAACAAAGGAAGTTGGAGGATTTTGAAGGAATTGTATTGTTTAATAACAATGGTGAGGGAGTTGGGGTTAATGTAGGCAAATAAAAAACAAAAACAAAAACCCGAAGGGGGAAATGTAATCATATTCTATTGATAATTTTCACAAGAGTGCTGTTTTTTTTCTTCGTAAGTCGGGCACGATGTTTTTTGCCATCAGTAAAACATAAAAAAGTTTCCATCCATTAATTTGAAATATTTTGTTCTGTTTTTCTGTAGACGGTGCATGGTTTCTATTGGGTGGCGAATGCCTACAGTTTTCCGGTTCCACCCTGGGCCTGGATGGGACCCTGGCAGCTTGGGTAGAGGCCGGGGGGACAAGTTTGCATGTTCACTAAGGTGAGGTAACCATTTCTTTGTAGGCGTGAACATGCACAAGACCCCCGGAAGTGTACAGTGTTTAAGTGGAGTCGCTATGGATTGCTGTGAATCGATCGTTGGCACAAGAGGGACCAGGAAAGCAAGTTAACCGACGTAAGGTAACTAATTATTTTACGACCCAAACAAATCTAGGCCCATTTGTTTCGGAAAACCTTTGATACATTTTTCCCAGGTGGTTCAGATATGTAAGGGGTTCTGGCAAAATGAGACAGAATTTTTTTTTAAGCATTATGAAAGAGAATAACATTCTCCTTACAATACTTACAGTTGTGCTTCAATCGGACATTCTGTTAAAGGTAAAAGTAGGATACACCATTGGTAATTGCTTGAATTATCATGAATGGGTGGATTTGGGGGGGGGGGGGGGGAGGTGGTATTTTATGGTAATTATTGTCTAACTGACCAGTCCAAAGTTTTACAATCATGGATGCCCCCCAAAAAGCAAGAAAAACAGCTTTCGTTTTCAACCGGCATTAGCAATTGTTTCTGTTGTTATTGTTTTCTTTGTGATCACCGTCCAGCATTCGTGATTTTTTAAAATAAAATTTCATTTTTGAAACAATTACGGGATATCTAGCGCAACCATTGCTGGATGGCTACAATAATTATTTACTTCAAAATAAAAAAAACATTTCTCAATAATTTGGGAGTACAAATTTGTTGACATTTTCAAATGGTGTATCCTACCATTAATAAGTTATGCCCGTTTAAAAATGTTGCAAAAGTAAAATGTTAAGTAAAACACCTTGAAAGTTTTTAGTTTTGCACATGTGATAAGGAAAAAGGCAATTTATTTTTCTTAAAAACTGTTTTATTTCACTACTTTCCTACTATTTCTTTACACGTATGGTTGGTAGACATAACAAATGTTACAAATAGCAACAAATCAGAAAAGAAAAACACATGCATTAACTATTTTTTTAATTTTCTTTTCGCTGTGGCTTGTACCTAGTTCTGTCTTATTTTGCAAGAACGCCTCACATACATGTATTGATGGGATTGGTATCCTGGGACCTTCACATGGTAGCCCTGTTTTGACTAACCTTACCAGAATATTTCACCACCAGATGCAGATGGAGTCGAGATGATGGCCTCGATGTGTTTTCAAAGGTAAGCATCAAGATTTCAGACAACTTTTAAATTTTAAAGGGATCGTATACGTTTGGTAAATACTCCAAAATTGATGGCAATACAAACTTACTTGGTAAGAAGTACAGCAGCTTTGGATAGTATAAATGCATTTTTAGAAATTGTTCACTTCGAAGTACTGCGGTTATGAAAAATATATCACTTTTTATCCCCAAAAATTTGAATCTGAGAAGCGTTACTACAGTGACGTTTTCTCGGACTGTGTATTCTAATGCAGAATATTCTTCCCGCGTGGACATAACCGCTCTAGATTTTCGGCAATATCTCAAAATTGCTACCACCTTTTGAAATGAAATTTGTACAGGATAGTTTTATGGTATATATCTATAACTATATAGGATTGAAACAAACAGTAGGTTCCAATTACTAAACGTATACGATCCCTTTAAAAGATTTATTCAAAAATAAAGTATAAATTTACAACCCAAACAAATCATTAAAACCAGGTTTGAACTTTTTCAAATAGTGTATCCAGCTTTTTTTGACAGAGGGGGCAAATATCTCCAAGTTAAAATTCATCTTAAAAATAGTTTCTTGATGCTTCAAATGCTACCGGGGATATGTCACAGATTCTCTCTCAAAACTTTTGCTTGAGATATAAAACATTAATTTCTTTGGATTATTTGTTTCTCTCTTTCCTAACGGCCAAAACTGCCTCGGAGAAAAGCATGGGACCCGATTTTTCCGGCTTTAGCATATTGAGCAAGGACCGTCAGTTTTACAAGGTAAACGATTTACTTAGGTAAGGAATTTTGGCAAAATTTGACAGAACTGGGCACAGCTCAAAATGAGTGTTTGCAGATATTAAAAAAGAACAACATGCTCCGTGCAGCACTGTATTTCAATCGGATGTTCTGTCGTCGAGTGTTGACAAGATATGGCTTAAAATTAAGTTAGCATGTCAAAAAGTAAATTTAGAAAAATCCTTCAAAAACTAAACAGTTTCGTAGTTGTATAAACATGGAAGATATTGTTTTTCCAGATCTTTTATTCCATAATTTGGATACTCATTTCTTAAAAATGGGCAGTAAAATTTAAAAATATTACGAATATAAAATTTAAAAAAATTAAAAAATCGACACATTCAGTTTTGTTGCTTTTTACCCAACGTGCCACGTTCAGTCTCATTTTGCCATAATTCCTAATGTGTGCATTGTGTATTATTAACTTCAAAGGCAGCCTCTTATCTTATCTGGATATTTGTTTTTATTTAAATACCAAAACTTCTGAGATCTTTCAACTCCACTTTGGTTGAAAAGATTGTTTTTAGTGGAGCCAAAAACAAGCCAAGAAAATGTTTTGCATTTGCACTACAGTTCACTTGTTAAAGGTAGTATACACCATTGGTAATTGCTTGAATTATCATGAATGGGTAGATTTGGGGGGTTGTATTTTATAGTAAATATCGTTTAACTGACTTTTCCGAAGTTTTACAATCATGGATGCCGAGAAAAGCACGAAAAACAGCGTTTGTTTTCAACCGGGGTCGAGCAGTTATTCTTATGTTATCTTTGTTTTTTCGCGATCGCCGGACGGCGAGAGCGAATTTGTCTTTATAAAATTCAATTTTCAAAATAATCACAGGATATCTAGCGCAATAATTTTGATGGATGCCTAGAATCATTATTTACTTTCAAATTAGTAAAATATTTCTTGATAATTCGGTAGTAAATATTTTCGATATCTGCAAATGGTGTATACTACCTTTAAAGGTAGGATACACCATTGGTAATTGCTTGAATGATCATAAATCGGTAGATGTGGGGGGTTGTATTTTATAGTAAATATTGTTTAACTGACCTGTCCGAAGTTTTACAATCATGGATGGCGAGAAAAGCACAAAAAACAGCGTTTGTTTTCAACCAGCGTCGAGCAGTTATTCTTAAGTTATTTTTGTTTTTTCGCGATCGCCGTCCGGCGACCGCGAATTTTTTCTTTATGAAATTCAATTTTTCAGAATAATTACAGGATATCTAGTGCAATCATTTTGCTGGATGCCTAGAATCATTATTTACTTTCAGATGAGTAAGAAATTTCATAATAATTTGGTAGTAAATATTTTCGATATCTGCAAATGGTGTATCCTACCTTTAACCAGCTCGTGCAAGGATTATCTAGACATTGACTGAACCCAGGCACAGGAATGTTTTTTAATGATCTTTGATCCTAGACAGGTTCAGGCCGTCATCTGTGAGTAGCATTAATATTGTGCAAAACCGACCTGAAACCGAAACCGACCCGAAACTGTTCGGTTTGGGTAGGGAGGGTTTTTCTGTCATTTCAGTTGGTCAGGTCGGGTTGGTTTCAGTTTTGTGTTTTGAAAAAAGAAAGAAAATAACAACAACAAAAAGAAACCAAAAAAGACTGCAATAAGACACAGTGAAATGTCCATGTCAGGACAGGCAGCACAAACAATTGCTGTTAAAAGTCAAGGTCTAACGCTAATTGCAGCTCAACTTGGACTTCGCAAAATGCTACTTTAACGAGCTGCTTCCGGTAAGACACATCTTGGTCAGGTTTCCCAGGTCATGCCACCGACGACCGTCGCTGATCACTGTTCCAGCCTGTGGAAGGGTAAGACATTAAAAGGTGCAACTTCCGGAAGGCAAACTGGGTATGTTTCATGCAACACTTGAACAATTCAGCAGCTGGTCTCCTGCCTCGACATCTCCCGTGGAGTGCGCAAGGAATACGTCCTCTGCTGGGATGACGAATGTGAAGATCTGGTTTCCAGCCTCTGCATCCAAATAACCTTGACAGCGCCTATGACTGCTACTGCAAGGTAATACTCACTGCCGCCAAGAAGAACATCTCCCGTGGAGTGCGCAAGGCCTACGTCTCCTGCTGGGATGACGAATGTAAAGATCTACCTCAGCTGGTTTTCAGCCTCTGCATCCAGATAACCTTGACAGTGCCTATGACTCCAACTGCAAGGCATATACTCACTGCCTCCAAGAAGAACATCCCCCGTGGAGTGCGCAAGGCCTACGTCCTCTGCTGGGATGACAAATGTGAAGATCGATCTACTTCAGCTGATCTCCAGCCTCTGCATCCAGATAACCCGACAGCACCAGCTATGACTCCTACTGCAAGGTATTACTCACTGCCACCAAGAACATCCTCCGTGGAGTGTGCAAGGCCTACGTCTCCTTCTCGGAGGACGAATGTGAAGATCTACTTCTGCTGGTCTCCGGCCTTTGCATCCAGATAACCATGACAGTGCCTATGACTCCTGCTGCCGCCAAGAAGAACATCCCATGTAGAGTGCCCAAGGCCTACGTCCTCTGCTGGGATGACGAATGTGAAGATCTACTTCAGCTGGTTTTCAGCCTCTGCATCCAGATAACCTTGACAGCGCCTATGACTCCAACTGCAAGGTATTACTCACTGCCTCCAAGAAGAACATCTCCCTGGAGTGCGCAAGGCCTACGTCTCCTGCTGGGATGACGAATGTGAAGATCTAGTTCAGCTGGTCTCCAGCCTCTGCATCCAGATAACCCGACAGCACCTATGACTCCTACTGCAAGGTACATGTATTACTCACATGCCACCAAGAACATTGAGTGTGCAAGGCCTACGTCTCCTGCTCGAAGGACGAATATGAAGATGAACTTCTGCTGGTTTCCGGCCTCTGCATCCAGATAACTATGACAGTGCCTATTACTCCTACTGCAAGGTATTACTCACTGCCGCCAAGAAGAACATCCCATGTAGAGTGCCCAAGGCCTACGTCGTCTGCTGGGATGACGAATGTGAAGATCTACTTCAGCTGGTCACTAGTTTCTGTATCAAGATAGCCTGCGCCTATGCCTCCTACTGCAAGGTATTACTCACTGCCTCCAAGAAGAACATCCCCCGTGGAGTGTGCAAGGCCTACGTCTCCTGCTCAGAGGACGAATGTGAAGATCGATCTACTTCAGCTGGTCTCCATGCAGGCTCTGCATCCAGATAACCTCAAACAGAGCCTATGACTCCAACTGCAAGACATTACTCACTGCCTCTAAGAAGAACATCCCCGTGGAGTGCGCAAGGCCTACGTCCTCTGTGAAGATCTACTTCAGCTGGTCTCCAGCCTCTGCATCCAGAAAACAGCGCCTATGACTCCTACTGCATGCAAAGTATTACTCACTGCTGCCAAGAAGAACATCCCCTGTTGAGTTTGCAAAGCCTACCTCGACAGCGCCTATGACTCCTACTGCAAGGTATACTCACTGCCGCCAAGAAGAACATCTCCCATGGAGTGCGCAAGGCCTATACGGTATGTCCCCTGCTGGGATGATGAATGTGAATATCTACATCAGCTGGGCTCCAGCCTCTGCATCCAGATGACCTCGACAGTGCCCATGACTAGGATGATGAATGTGAAGGTCTACTTAGCACTCATGAATTAAGAAGCAACAACCAACAAAGACAGGGATAATGCAGCCAGTGATCTTTTTGGTAGGCTCAAAGAGAAATCCAGGCAGAGATGAATTGAGACTGTGGAATAGATCGACTTCACACATTCCAGGCATTGCAAACCATCAATAAGCTCATGGGTTATAGGTCCAAGACCCCAACACAATGCCCAATTACGCAGACAGAAACTTTACTAGAGGTGACTTCACGGCACATGAACTCCAATTCAATTTTCCGAAACAATTCAGGATATCTAGCACAATAATTTTGCTGGATGCCTAGAATCATTATTTACTTTCAAATAAGCAAGATATTCCTCACTGCAGTAACGCTTCTCAGATTCAAATTTTTGGGGATAAAAAGTGATATCTTTTTCCATAACCGCAGTACTTCGAACTATCCAAAGCTGCTGTACTTCTTACCAATTAAGTTTTTATTGCCATTAATATTTGGAGTAATTACCAAACGTATACGATCCCTTTAATTGACTGCATCTTTTGTTTCCATCTTTCTCTGCAGGTGAACCACACAGTGATCATGATAACATCACACCTCAGAGAGAAGGCTCCTCATCTTAGAGCTGAGAGGGGGTGATGTGCCCTTTTAGCAGATTTTTAAAAACAAATTTGACCATATTGAGATATTTTTTACATTTGATATCACAAGTTCTTGTGTTGACCTGTAACTCTCCTTGAATATCAGTTTGAAGCATTATTTGTTTTGAGCTGGAAATATGTTTAGGTTTATTATTATTATTTTTTGGAACTTCCCATTTGAGATTTTGTTTTGGTTTACCTTTTTTTTTGCATGTTTGGGCATCCCTTTTTATTTCTTTGGTTCTCATTTCTGACTGACCCTATTTTTGACCCAAGGAAAAAAAGTATTTTTAATTACCGCCGACCCTATCTACAACCTTTGGCATGGCGCACTTGAAATAAACCTCAGGAAAATTATAAGTTAACATTTAATAATTTACCCAATTTAAAGTGAACATTCTGATAAACCATTATTATCTCTTACATACCCAACTAGAAGCTGGTCAGACACTGTTTTATTTTGATTTTGTTGGGAGGCATTTTGAAAGGGTTCACTTTGAAAATCACCCTAAAATAAATAGATCTAATAAGATAAGTGGTTTGCGGTAACACCATGTGGTAATTCACTAGAGTAAGATGTGTGGTTTTTAAAAGAGCCGGAGGAACTTAACATTCCAGACAGTATGCTCTGCCTGTCGTCAGGAGACAGAGGGTTCCAACGGTGAAGCGGATTATATGGATCCTGGAAGCAATAAACGGTTTTAAGGATGCAATTCAATAGGAGTACTCAAGCGGGACGTGAACGATGCTGGATGATTACCGAGGCGTGTCAGTGTGAAGAAGAGCGCGGCAAAGGGGAAGGTTGCCCATAGGCTGGAAAACTAAATGTCCTAGGGTATAGGGGACCCATCGAACTGGAAGTGGATGATGGGGCACCAGATGTCGCTGATGTAGAAACCGATGTTTTAAGGAACCGTGTATTGCTTGATGATTTCAATGGCTTCTATGATGCGGCGGGGATACCAGCGTTCGATGCTGGTGATGAGTTCAGCCTTGCTACGGTTGATCTGATGGACTTTAATGTGGGAGTGCTTGACAGTGGATGATTTGACAAAGTCTCCCTTTCTGCCATGGGCTTTGTGTTTGTCGAGTCTGGTGGAGATAGAGGTCCCTGCCAGTGTCGCTGATTTGCCACTTTGGCTTAGGATCCTGTACACTGCTGGTCTGCGCTGCTCTGCCTGTCACCAGGAGACTGAGGAATTCAAACTGTGAAACTGGGTTATATGGAAGTGGTGAAACGTACGAAGGATGCAACTCATCAGGGGTACTCTTGGAGGATGTTGGATGATTACTGAGACGTGTCAGTGTGAAGGAAGAAGGTGAAGGCGAAGGTTGCCAAGGGTATAGGAGGTGATGATGGGGCGCCAGATGTTGCTAATGAAGAAACTAATGTCTTGGGATAACTCAGTGTCCTCGGCTATAGAGGACCCATCTGACTAGAAGGTGATGATGGGGCACCAGATGTCACTGACTGAGAAATCGATGTCTTGGGGAACCACGTTGTGCTTGATGTGATGCTTCTGTGAAGCGGTGGATGTACCAGCGTTCGATGCTGGTGATGAGTTAAGCCTGGCTCCAGTTGATCTGACGATGTGGGAGTGTTTATACTATAGTTGGTTTAAGTCTTTTTTTTGGCCATGGGGGTTGTCTTTGTTGAGTCTGGTGGGGAGGTCCCTGCCAGTATCGCCAATGTACACTTTGCCATATCGGAACTGTACACTCCTGGTCTGCGCTCAGTGTGTGAAGTAAGCAGGTTCTGGATCTACAGGGACACTTTGTAGAAAACTTGAATTCCGTGCTTGTGGAGATTGTGCTGGATGTTGTGTGAACTACCTAAAGACCGGCCTGGATTGGATCTTGGGTCTTGTGTCTTGATTATAGCCTTGTATCCGTTGAGTTGCAGCGCTGTGGTGGTGTGGTGAAGTTCCTGGGAGAGATGTTCCTTGTCGCAGGCGTTGTATGCCCTGCGGACGAGTGCCAGGTTGATGGATTTCTCGATCTTGGGTTGAAGGAAGGAGCTGCTGTTGGGCTATCTGTCGGTGTGGGTTGGTTTGTGATAGACGCTGTAAGTGAGACTCCCGTCCTGCTTTCTGAACAACTCAATGTCAAGAAATTAGATGTTGCCATTCCTTTCTTGTTCCACGGTGAACTGGATGCTGTTGTGGTGTTCCAAGAAAAGCCAGAGGTTATCCTGCCCATGCTGCCAGACGACAAAGGTGCCATTCCACGTACCGGAGCCAAACCCAAAGGCTGTGGTCTGCTGTGGCAATGGCAGTCTGCTTAAACTCTTCTATGAATGTCGCCCAGAACCAGGGATATAGGAGATCCCATGGAGGTTCCAGCCGACTGTTCGAAGGATTTATCCTGCCACCGGAAGCGGGATGAGTTGACACAGGCGAGGAGCAGATCATGAAGCTGGTCAGAGGTGAGGTCGGTGTGGCCCTTGAGGGTGGGGTCTGTTTAAACTCTGTCCTTGGCGATGGTGCTGGCATCAGACGTGGGGACATTGGTAAAGAGGGAGACGACGTGGATGAGGGTGGCGAACTGGTCGGATTTCTTCTTGTGGATACTGGGCTGTCAGAAGAATCTTGGGCACTTGGAGATAGATGGCCGGAGCTGCCTGTGCGAGGGCTGGGAGGGGAAAGGAGCTTCCATTGCAGTTTACTCTTGATGGATGGTGTGGGGTATTTTCGGAGTTCACGGTAGCAGTCCGAGTTGAGGATGTCTGCCACCTTGCGGTCATACGCGGTCTTGTCCTTGATGACAGTGGCATTGCCCTTGTCCGCTATAGACACATCTCACTAAAAGGAATTACCACATGGTGTTACCGCAAACTACTTATCTTATTGCCTTTTTGCCATGTAAACCTTAAATGTCTTTAAATTTGTAATGGGTAGATAAACTCGCAATTTATGAACAGGCTTGAGGGAAGTTAAAACTGTTGCTTTAGCTGGGCACTACAGGCAAACAAATCAGTGTGCCACATTAGAGTACATCAACAATGTCATGGCTGCCACTGCAACTAATTCGTTCATTTGTGAGCTGCATTTTGCCAAAAATGTTCGATTATTTCACCGATTTTTGTATTAATTCAGAATTTATATACTAAACACTATAAACAAACCTGGAGATATTACATACACTTTTCATCGTAATTTAGCCATCTAATCAGATGGAACTTCGAACTGCAAAAAATGTTCCGTTAGATTTTTAAAAATGTTTTCGACCGACCGGCCCAACTTTCAGGCAAACAAATATGAGAACCATAGAAGTAGAAAGGGATGGGATGCCCTATCATTGGGCTGATAGTCTGGTTCTCTGACCTGACAATACTCAGGTGTCTGAATTGTAGATAAAGTAGCTGCCGGCAACAACAAAAAAAATGCCCTGCTGGTAGCGCAGCTATTTTATACTAAACATGTATGTTTTTTCTAAGCATGACAAAATAATTCATCTTCAAGCATACTTGAATCCTCAATCCTGATTGGTCGATCCATGGCAACAACGTATAATAGGAGACCATATTGCAGTCCCGTACACGTATAAATCTCCGTTCTAAAACGCAGTGCTACACAATCCATTGAAAATTCAAAAGCTGCGCATTTGCATATCTAGTCTTGGTTGCAAGACCAGCTGAAGTAGATCTGGTCAAGTTTTTGTTACGTGACAGAATTATGCACACACGCATGCAAATGCGACACAATTCTGCGAAAATTTTCGAGCGATTATGTGAGTTAGCCAAGACGACCTGCATTGGCGGCCTACGCACGCTGCATACCATGATTAGGACGTCTTGCAACCAAGACTATTGCATCCCATGTGGATTGTCGCATTCTGCAAACTGTTAGTGATGCGCGCGTGTGTGGTAGATTCTGGTTTCGCGCAAGTCTTTACTGTTCCGTCTGTACTGCGGGTCAAGTTTGCTTGAAGATAAATTTGTTATCTGTGTCCCATATACCACTCGGCCTCGTGGTATATATGGGACACAGACGCACTACATTATTCTGTGTTCACTCTCGGGATAACTAATAGTATTATAAACTATTTCAACAGCCAAACAAATTGTTTCTTATAACCAACAAATATTATTTATCGGTGTTTTTGGAGGACATATGCGCAGTTTCACAAATAAGAACGATTGTCTGCAATGTCAAAATGGGTTTTAAATTTTCTTTTTTATCTGGTTACATTTGAAAACTGGTGTATTTTACAAAATCTGCATATACAGCTACAGTGGATGTTAACATTTTCGTAAAATTGATGGCTTAGTAAAGTCCAGTTTATTTTGCTAAATTATTGTAAAAAGTGCTAATTACGGGAAACTTGTAATGAATTGTTTGTAAACTGATGTATATGTTTTACTGCATTTTTTGTAACAAAATAAATTCTCGAACCATTGTATGTATTTTTATGTGCTTTAAAGTTACTTTCAGAGTGCAAGTTCAATTTTGTTGGGAATCCCACCCGTGGGAGGGAAACCTCTGCCCAAATTTTCAAAAAATGGCACATTTATGAGATAGCCTATATTTCGGACCTCCTCCCCCCCCCCCCCCCCCCCCCCCCCTCGGGGCTCCTCCCTCTTCCCCCTTCCCGGCCCCTCGCTGCTACCCCAGGACCCCTTCTCTTCTACCAAGCTCCTGTCCTAGGCACCCCCCTCGTTAGGCCCCACCCTCATCTTCTCCGCACTACAGTCCTGGGACTATCCTTTTTCAAGTTATAATATGGCACCGCCTGGGTTTGAACCCAGGATCCTCCGCACTGCAGTCCTGAGCTTATCTGATTGAGCTAACTGGCTCTTGAAAAAACATTCCCAAATATTATTTATAAACCTTAGGTTGACCTAATGCCTCTCCAAAAAATAGACTATCTGTTTGTAAACAAATAAAACTATCTCAAAAAAAATAGACAAAGTCCAAATTATAGACTAAGTCCAAAGTCCAAATTATAGACTACCCCAAGTCCAAAGTCCAAATTATAGACTAAGTCCAAAGTCCAAATCATTATTTTGCCAGTCATTTTTAAAGTTAGTTAAAACTGCGAGCAAAGGTAACACACAAATAAATACAGTAATACTTTTTAATGCAATAAACAAATCTTTAATAGCAAATTCAGGGTTTTTCAATCGGAAGTATTTTTCAAATACACAAATGTTAAAAATAAAATTAAAAAACACATTACTAAAAAATAAAAGCAAATTTTCTGTTCTTTGTGGACCCATCCTTAAAAATGTAAATACATTGTATAACTAAAGATATTGGCACCCAAACAAATACAAAGCATATAATTCCAAAACATATAATACAGAAATAATTCTTAAAAACATCCCGCATGTTTTTATACATTTACTTTAAAAGAAAGCATGCATCCGCCAACTTGATAATAATATTTACACAAGTTCTAATTATCTAACAGTGATTATAGAATTCACAAAATGGTTTACATCTTTCCTGGTTTTTTGTTTTTAATTCTTTGAGTAATCAAGTAAATTCTACTACAAGTAGCAGCAGGGATTTGGAAAAGGGCCTTGTCGTCAAAAGCCCCAAGTTTACCAGTGAAATACATCGTTGATGTACATCTGTGGGTACCATTTATTCTGAGTTAATACTCTCTTCCATAATCTGAAACCGGTTCCTAACATCAATGGTCGGCTACTCGAGTGCCTGGTTCCAATGCACGGTATTCCGGAGGTCGCAGGTTCAAGTCCCACCTTGCCAATTTCTTTGTTCACATTGAAACTAATTAAATTGTTAGTAACATTTTAAAAGAAAACCAGTAATTAAGTTCTAATCTGTCACTACTATACTATCTAGGAACTGTTTTTGTTTGCAATAAAGGGGGGGGGGTTGAAAAGTCAAATTCAAACCTCAAGAATATAAAAAAAAAATGTCCACTTGATTTGTAGGTTTTCCTACAAAAAACGGCAAGAAATTGTACATTTCATTAGAGTATAAAACAATAGTAATACAAGGTGAGCTCTGTGATTCAGCAATATAATTCAAGGTGTAACATAATTTGCATATAAAATTCTGCATAAAGAAAAAAATATACGACTTAAAAAAAACAATGTTTGAAGTAGTAACAAAAACTATTATATGGCACTACATGTATGAAATATTTGATACAAACTTCAAAGCGATACATACCGTGTACACATAGTTTGATTAAAGTTTGTGTGGAATGTTAACAGTGATAAAAGTGAGTTGGATTTAAAACTTATCACTACTTCAATAAAAATCTGTCGCCTAAACATACCATTAGAACCTAATGTTCTTACAGCACTGAGCAAGTTCGAGCTTGGACCGAGGTTAGCAATTAGCAATTAGCAAAATCTCGGTTGGAAGAATTAATGAGCACCAGTCAATAATAATAAACACTGCGTGAACGATTGGCTAGTACCCTGTTGTTACTACAGTAATATCCTGTGCTAATGAGCTCTATCGAATCGGACCCTGGCTATGCTGTTTTGGGTTTTCAACTTCTGACTCAGACAATTAATTTACCAACTTTTTTCGATTCGCGACAGTCCCTACAGTAACTACACGAGGGTAAATCCTCGACACAACAATCTTCTTTTTTTTTAACCTTGTTACTTGTTCTATATCTACACAAACATTTCTCGGTTAAAAACGATACAAAAAAATATACATTTTAGGTGATTACAATTTACAAAAACCTAAAAATTTGATTAAAAAATCAATGAGAGTTGCTCTGTCAATGTTGGGACACTAACTGATTCTAATCACAATACCTCGACAAACGGGCTTGGGCCAAAAATATACAAATTAATGTTGTGTTTCCAGTAACATTTGCATAAAATGAAATGTTACAGTGCATGGAAGGTGTTCTTGTTAATTTGTTTGTACATATGTGCCTCTGTACACAATACATATTGGAAGTCGACTGTCCGGTACATCGTCACGGTTTTCACAAAGGGAGAAAGGTCTGTCCGCAAAGTATTGTATTGTCTGTCCGCATTTGATGTCGGTCTTATTACATTCAAAGGAATTCATTAAAATCGCTTAATTAGTAGCGAAGCATTTATCACTTTGTGAAAAAAACACTAAAATGTGTTTTACAGGAGTTTTGCCCCCGCAAACCGACTGTTGCCTCTTCATGGCACGCACAAAAAACGTGCACTGCAACGCTATGGTGTAATAGGGCAAAATCAACTTTGCCTTTTGCGTGAAAACTGTAAATTAGGGTACCCGGAAACACAACATTTTTTGTAATTTTTGCCCAGCTAACAAAACCAAGTTGACGTACCGTAAGACTTTATACACTTATGGGGAAAATTTCACGAAGCTGCTAAGCACACACAAATTGCTTAGCACAAAAAAGTATTGCTTAGTAAAAACAGGTAACTGGCCAAAACTCCATGTGTTTTTCATGCTAAGCAAAAAAAAACAGCTGAATATCACTCCAGAACAATAAATGAAAATGTTGTCTGTAACCCTGTTTTTGCCAAGAACAAATTTTCATGCTAAGCAAAATGTTGTGCTTAGCAGCTCCGTGAAATTTGCCCCAGGATGGTCTAAAATCTCCCACCATACACTTAATATCTTGAGGTCCCTGACTATTCCATACACTACAGCAACAAATATTAGAAGAAGCCATACTGGTATTCCAACTACGCATGTGCACATAAGAATTTGATGATTTTTCCTTCGAGAAAAACATTTCATTGTATTTCAAACATTTCAGATTTCAAGAGATCGTCGTGTTCTTAAAGGGGCACTATGTCCTGAAAGCACCCAATTAAGCTACAGAACGCATTTTGAACAAAATGATGTTAATCGGAGAATATAAACATCCACACAACCATCCTTTAAAAACAGGGTGTTTTTGTGTTCTTCTTGTGTAGAACGAGTTTCGGGGTCACTTTTTTTAACCCCTAAAACTCGAGCTGTTTGGGTGTACGAGGTCTGATTTTAGCCGAAAAGTGGTCGCTTTTTGCGGGCGTGTAAGAAACCACATTTATACATTGGTACTGTTTGTGGGAAACACACAACGTGTATCGAACATTGAATAAAAAACGACAGGAAAAAGGTATGCGTACTCTCCATCGTCTTTTCGATTGCACAAAATTTTTAAGAGAATGCAGATTCGGTTACCACGTCCCCCATAGCCTTGTGTGTGTTTTTTTTCCGTGTTTATCCCAAGAGAAAAATCATTGAATCTTGTTGTGCACATGCGCATTTGGAATACTGAACGGGCTTATTGATGACGCAGTAAGGCCTACGCATGGGTGCAAGTAATAAATGCAAGTTGTACACCCAATGTACACAATTCAGTTGAATTTGCACATAAGGGAATAATACCTCAGCACTGCCTACCTGCACCTTCTGCCTATCTGCTCCGTGCACAAGCACCCCATCAAAGGGAGAGTTGGGGAAGACTGCCTGAGGACATCAGACGCTCATGCCAAGATGCGGTAAACTCTGCACATTTGGGAGAAAAGAGGTCGCGCTTACTTTGCCGAACATACAGTTGTGAACCACATAACGACGAGGATAGCCCTTTGTTTTTCCTTTATTCCTGTACATGTACTGTAACCTAACCCGCTTCGCCTTACGCTACCCGAGCGACCGGCAAAGAACAAATTTTGACCTAAAAACTATCGCTCGAGGATTCTTTGTCCCTGTAATTTATCTTTTGTTCTCTTTCGTGTCTCAATCCTTGGTCGTTATACAAGGTAAGAGCATTAAAAGACATATAGTATGCCCACAGATATATAAACGCATAGACCGCCAGGTCTTATACAACGACATGATCATTTCGTGATTTTCACGGCGCCCGACTAAAATGCCAACTACGGATCAAATTCAGAATGTGTACACAGCTGAAGAGTTCCAGTCAAATAATTATATGAAAGCATTTTTTTATAAAAAAAATTAAACATACCGGGATGTACGAAACGAAGTGTCAATTTTGATACTTCCAAATGAATATTTACAAGACCCATTTTTGGGTTAAGCACATTGCCAAGTAGGCGCACTAGACGGGAAAAGTGTGCGGTGCATTGCCCGACGAACGAACGATACGTACATAATTATATAAACGCACAAGCAAAGTGCGTTACGCAATAGGCGCAAAGAAGGTTATGAGCAACCATTCACCGACGCCTCGTTTTGCCCTCACAACTAGTGGTCCATGCGATTATAATTCTGTAGCTGTGCACAAAGCTCATTGAGAGCAATGACCCTTATAGATTTAAAAAAATATTTTGTGAGAATGAGACCGCATCCGAAACCTTAGGGCTAGGGCTATTGTCTAGGTGTGCGCTCATTACAACCATGTGGGGAAATGCTGACAATAGCTGTAGCCGTAGGTAGATCTAGAAGCCTGTTTCGGACACAGCCAGAGAGTACAGGGTCTTCTTACCTTGGGCCTATGACAGTGGGTCATGATGGTGAGTTCCCCCCATCTAGATCTAGACCTTGAAAGCCGCCTGCTTGGCTTTAAACTCCTCCCTCCTTATTTTCCGTTGCTCTTCTTCTTGCTTCTTCTCTTCTTGCTCCTGTCGGATCTCCTCCTCAAACTTTTTGACTTGCGTTTGTTCGTTGATCTGTGGCAGGTAAACCATCAACAAATAATTGAGAAAAAAAGAAGGCATGATAAGGTCGTCTTTTTTGGTTACATAGGTAATGCAATCTTTTTTCTTTAACCAGTTCACGCCGGAGGACATACACACAAAGTTTTCCCAAGATTTAAAACGGATGACGCATATAAACACACCACGAGCAAGGCCAGAACTGTCTGCAGCAGCGAGCAAGGCCGGAAATGCATGGGTGTGCTTCCCGGTACCATCGGCTTTAACCCGCCTCGGATCCAGTTTCGTTAAAAATAATCGTGCGCCTCAGTTCGGGGATGATACAATAAACTGGTTAATTACATACCGGTACATGTTAGTAATCATCACAAAGACATAAAACCTCTTGAGTTGAGGGTGTTTTCATTACAAATGCCCAACTTTTTATATGGGCAAGTTGCCCATTCCATTTGTTCAAGATTAAAAAGAAAAATTGTATCAAAATTTTACAGATTTTTACGGTATTCCGGAGATCGTAGGTTCGATTCCCGCCTTGCCAATTTCTTTGTTCACTTTAAAAACATTACCTTTCAGTGATTGTTTTAACATTTTGTTTCCCTACAAAAACAGCTCAATATCTGTGTTTTATTTTAATACAATACACTTTGATGAATAACCTTGTATTAAACTCCAGTTTTCTATTTATAACTCATTCATGGAAGCTGTGGAGGAGCTGCACCTAAGTTTTTTATAGCCTGAAAAGGTCAAAGGTCGGCTGAGAACAGACTTCCCAGGAAGTCTAATTTTACATCTGCACTCTATTAGGCTTCATTCAAGTCTAAAGCAGTGGGTGAACATACTGGGAGCTGGGAGGCCTGTAGCCACCTGGCGTAAAGCGCTAGACAATTCTGCATTGGAGTTTGTGACTGAAGACGTTGGCTGGACAGGAGGTTATTTAGTTGAGTAGCTGAGTATAACTCTTGCTGCAGCCGCAGTGGCAATGCGCCATGCTTTAGTCTACCAGTAACACAATCGTGGGGCACACATTCAGACTGGAATTAAGTCTAGGCTTTTTCGCCCATCACTCAACCCTAGGAAACCATGTGACAGGTTTAAGCTCAGGAAGGTGTGTGTAGACCAGTGGAATAAAAGGTCAGCAAGACTCCAGGCAATCCAGATGACAATTTTTCAAGTATTTACAGATGTGTGCCAAGTTCATTTAAGGAAGGGATTGTAAAACATAAATTAAGAGCTATGCAGAAATAAATCTCTTTACTTTTTCTGAGGGGACTTGAGGATGAAGTAAAGCATGCCATTTGCCTACAATTAAATAAAGGCTTCCAAGTCTGACTAGCACCCTCTTGAATAAGAGACATTGGCAAATTAGGCAAACCCCAAACAATAGAGCTGGATAAGCTCCGTTGGGAGAGCACTGGAATGAAAATCAGGATGTCGCAGGTTCAAACCTCACTCGAGCCAATTGTTTTCATTAATTTTAAAACTTGTGTAAAAAAACCACTAACTTATAAGTGAAACTTGTAACCACTCCTGGAATGTCTCATTAATTTCTAGCGTTACTGGTACATTCCAACTGTTATAACTTTTGTTAGCAGTTCAAGTGAGAGGACGTGTATACACGCAAAGTTTTTCCGGAATTCAAAATGAATGACAGATAAACAACGTCGCGAGCAAGGCCGCAATTATCAGGGTGTGCTACCCACAGATGCCGGCCTGAACCCGTCTCGGATCAAGGTTCATAAAATACAATCCCGTGCCTGGGACCAGTCAATGTCAAAATAAAAACGACGCGAACTGGTTATAACAGTAGTGTAAAATTCACTGCTTCTGCACTTCATTTGAGGCGGACTCACCTTGGCTTCAAAGAAATTCTTGGCTCCGCCCACCCCTTCCTTGTCCACGTCAATCTCGGTTAGTCTGGCCAGGGCACTCAGCCCGCTGTCGACATCCAGCTCCCCTGCCGCTGCCTTCCGGAAAATCAGCAAAAACTGAGGACAGGTAAAAGAAATTTAAAAAAAAACTGTTAGTGACATCATTTTAAATGGGGCCGCAAATCACTTCCGCCTAACGGACCTCATTTACATAAATTATCATATTAGGGAGAAAATGTCTATTAACAATACATTTTATCTTCAAGCAAACTTGGATTCTTGATCTTGATTGGTTGATCCATGGCAACAATATGACACGACCGTACCATATATTACACGCCCCATATCAAACTCCGTGCTGTTCTAACTCCACGTATTGCGCAATGCGAAAAACACAGTGCTGTGCAAATTATTGGAAATTCAAAAGCTGCGTTTGTTTGTCCTACAATGTATGTGGATTGTCACATTTTGCAAACTGTTATTGATGCGCGCATGTGGCACGTTCTAGTTTTGCGCACATCAGCATCCATGTTCCATCTTTACTACACGCCTTCGGCCTTGTGGTTAATGGGAACAGATGCAGTACATTATTCCGTGTTACACTCGCGGGATAACTAATAGTATTTAAAAAAGAATATGACAGCTCCGCCCACAATGTGGATACATATGCACTGCAAATGGTCACAGAGTATATTTGTGAGAGCATGAATTGAATTAGGTTGAAAACATGCAGAGTGTAATGAACTTTTTTATGTCACAATTATGGGCGGAGCTTAACTTACAAGTGATGTGAATGCACAATTATGGGCGGAGCTAAAGTTCTAGGCGCTGCAAATGGTCAAAGAGTATATTTGTGGGAGCATGACTAGAATTTGGCTGGAAACATGCAGCGCGCGTGAAATGAAGTTTTTTATATGCACAATTATGGGCGGAGCTAAAGTTCTTTGATCTATGGTCAAACCATAGAGAAAGGAACTTTCTTGGTCAAACTAAGAGTACACGTCGCTGGAAACAAGCATTGTGAATGCACAATTATGGGCGGAGCTAAAGTTCTATGAGCTACAAAATGGTCAAAGAGTATATTTGTAGGAGCAAAAGTGGAATTGGTCTGGATCCGAAAACAAGCGACGTGAATGCACATTATTATGGGCGGAGCTAAAGTTCTAGACGCTGCAAATGGTCAAAGAGTATATTTGTGGGAGCATGACTGCAATTTGGCCGGAAACATGCAGTGTGTAATGAAGTTTTTTATATGCACAATTATGGGCGGAGCTAAAGTTCTAAGAGCTACGAAATGGTCAAAGAGTACAGGGGTGCGTTCCACTCCAGCGAACGTTGCCAACGTTGGCCAACGTTAGCGTTGTTCGCGTGAGTGGAACGCAATGTGCGCCAATTATGTTGGCCAACGTTAGCCAGTGACGTATTATAATGATGGCGAAGCGGTTAGCAGACGGCAGGGCTCTTTTCACGGTTTTTATTTACGTTTTATACTTTTCGTTATAAACGGTGGATTGTTTTGAGCATTCACAGGGATCTTTTAAAGAAAAATAATGAGTTGGACAAAAATCAGCGAACCAAACGATGTCACTTTCACTGGGCGCCGCCATTTTGAAAACGTAGTTTTTAAAATATCGTTCCACTTCAACTAACGCCAACTCAAAACGTTGGCGAACGCTCGCGCAAACAGTTCGCGTAAGTGGAACGCACCCCTGGTCTGGAAACAAGCGATGTGAATGCACAATTTATGGGCGGAGCTAAAGTTCTTTGCGCTGCAATGGTCAAAGAGTTTGTGGGAGCATGAATTGAATTGGGTTGGAAACACGATTTGTAATGAAGTTCCTATAAAATGTGATTCGAAAGGTGGTACCTTGTGAAACCCTAGGAGCACAATGGGGACATTAGAGTGAAAATAGATTTTACAAGTTTTACTAAAAGACAATTGAATATTTTTAATGATCTTTGAGCTCTAGGGAAGAATGGTTTAGGGTTATAGCCCAGAAAATTGTATCTAGGGTAAAATAAAACCACTTTGAAAATAGCTCTGAGAACTGAGGTCTGAGAACTCTACTAGTACTATCACTTATGTAAGGCTATGTCCGAATCACTTGGCTGTGGCCTAAATTTACACACTACATGAGATGTGGCTGCAGCCTCTACCATAGACTCGTGTGTAATTTCAAGCCTCAGCCAAGTAGTTCAGACACGGCCTTACATCAGAATCTGTAATGCCAGTGATTGATTGCAAAGTTTTAGGCGGTAAAAAAGCAAAATAAATTGAAAAAAACCGACCTCCCGAAATGATATCCTGCCGTCGTGGTCCTCGTCCACTTCCTTGATCATGTCCTTGAGGGCGCAATGCGTCTGTGGCGCTTCGAGCTTCTCCATCATGAACTTCAGCTCCATCAGCTCAATGAAGTGGTTCTTGTCAGTGTCATAACTGCAACGAGACAACAAAAATTATATGAGAAAGAAAGAATAATGTTTAGAATTAACGAGACTAGGGCATGTCCTTCTGTGTCAGAACTTCTGTGTCAGCTGATGCCAAACAGGTATACTCCAGATCCACGACTTCGGCAGTCTGTACGACCACACAAACTAACAGTTTAGGCAACAAGATCAAACATGGTCAGCCATCAAAGGTCCTTTTTACCATCTACAGCCCGAACATGGAGCTCTCTTCCTGCCCATATCAGAAAGCAGGCCAGCTTCAGTAGGGAGGTAAATCGCTATCTGGAAGACAAGCTGTCAGCAGTCTCTTAATCAATACAGTTTCTTGCTATTAACCCTAACAGTCCTCAATCCTCCAAGAGGTAAAGGATTGAGGACTGTTCGGGTTAAGGCCAATAAATACTCTTTAATCCAGACAAACTCCAACACCAGATTTTGTCGGGATCTGTTAGAATGGGTACTGGTCCCCTAAACCGATTGTCTTTTACACTGGGTTAGGCATCTAGAATCGGAGTCCAATAATGTGTGTGTACTACACTGTACAGTTTGCCATATGGTGTTAAAACTTGAAAGGATGGGTATACAATGTAGTTCCTAGTAAATTACACTAGAGATTTAGGGTAATTCAGCCACTTTTTCATATGCATACTGTATTTACTTCGTTCAAAAACTGTGTAGCAATTTGCTGTGTATGTTTTATTATATTGGTTCAGCTTCACAAAAAAATACAATGATGTCAATGATTAAGTCATCACTTGTACAAAGAAAAAAAAATACGGTAATACGCAAGATACAGTAATATGACAGTGAAATCCCCACTGATTGATGACTCATTATCCATTGATCTAGTTGACCCAGCGGGAATCAACCTGTTCTCTTTATAAGTAGCATGATGCTACTACTTTGTACTAGCATCAATAAAATATCAACTGAAAAAACTAACACAAAGTGCATTATATATAGATTGCTAGAAATGGAAAATTATACCGTTCACATGTAAATTTGTACACTTACTGTGTACAAATGACATAGAACTTAATCCTGACCCTTTCACACAAAGTCACAATGCATTAGGTGGAAATGTCTGGGGCACTTGACTTGAATGCATTCTGCTGTCAACACCAGTGCACAAACAACCACAGTCTATTAGTATTACTATAGTATGGGAGCTATAATCCTCATTGAACAATGCCAGAGATTGATTCTGCTGCTTTGGGAAACCACAGACTTTAAGCAATAGGCCTTGATATTTCTGACCTGATACATTTCTCAGCACTGAGTAGAACCATTGTAGAACACGATTTATAGCTCCTGTGTATTTATTTCAGTGAGTGAATATATCAAGCCATTCAGATTACACAGTTCTGTACTTCCTTCTTTCTGTTTATTTATATTGAGTCTGCAATGGCAGTAAATGAGCAGCCAGTGTCTGCTTGGTACATTTATGTAAACTAGCCAAGTACATGTAGCATTAACCTCGATTAGCAATTTTATAGAGCTGCTTAAGCATACAATTTTGCTTAGGTACAAAAACCCTTACTTGGTAAATCAAGTTTGGAGCCGAAATTCAACGTGATCGTTATGCTAAGCTTACAACAGCTAAATACCAATCACAAATAATAAGATACATCCCATGGAGTTAAGTTGTGGCTGGTAAGCGGGTTTTACTAAGCAAAAATGTTTTGTGCTTAAGCAATTTTTATGCTTAAGCAGCTCTATAAAATTAGCCCCTGGGCCCAATTTCATAGCGCTGCTTATCAGTTAGCGGAAAAGTTGTGCTAACTTTAGCAGAAAAATTTGCTAACCTTAAGCGTTATTTCACGGCGTTTTTGTGCTAACGTATGCGCGCGCATGGAGATTCTACTGTTACGTCACTGATTTAAGCAAATTTTCCCGCTAGGTTAAGCGTGCCTTTTGCTGCGCTTACTGCTTACGGTGCCCATGAAATAGACGGAGGCTCGGTTAGCAGAAAATCGTGTGCTTAGCAGCGCTATGAAATTGGGCCCAGATCACAACCAAACAAGAGGAAGTTCCCAAGTTCACAAAATAAAACCTAGTAATTTAAAACAGTTCAGGGGAAATACCAGCGTGCCAACAGGATCCTAACAGAACACAAAATGTTGGTAGCTTCCTTGTTCCACGAGTTGGGTATCATGGTGCTTCCTGTTGTGCACTAGTAACAGGGCAACATAACAATGGGAAAATTACTCCATGTATACATTTGGGGTACAGTACACTGTAGCTTAGGCCAGTGTAGTAAAAGCACTACATACTGCAGTTTACTCAAATAGTATTTTGTAGTATTAGATGACATTAGAGTTAATATTGTGTTTTACCCTTCACCAGCATATTTTTAAACACCCCATACACAGTGTTGTCCCAAAAGATTATGAGGGAAACAAATCACTTGTGTGAGACTCAAACCTATGAAAACCTCCTGCTTGCTTGAAGACGTCTTAACAATCGACCACCGAGCTTATATGTACTTCCTGACAATGCTGCAAGTACATTAATGGCAATTGTGTAGTCCTACAGTTACGGGCCCCGTTCCAAAGTTCCTATTTTCTACCAGGCATTTATACTGAGACACGAAAACTTACCATGACAATGACATGCTTATTTGCGTAATTTGTATGCGTTCTCACTGGGATTTTTGTTTACTACGACGGAATGTTTGTTTGCCTTACGAGGCTGGCAGAATGTCATGTACATTGCTGGCGCTAATTTCTGCAGATACGCGATAAAAGATGGTACAAAATCGCATCGACTTGCAAGACACCAACACTAACCACAAAACGCATCAGAAAATTGCATTTTTTACTGCAAGTAACTTTTCAAAATTACCAAAAAAATGGTGCTGTTGTCATAGTCAGAGGTAATTCATTGAGAGAATTAATGTAGTTCAAGTTCAGGTTGATAGTCATTTTGGTTTGGAATGATAAAAACACCTTTGACTCTGGACTTGAACTGCACTGAACTTGAACTGGACTGATTCCTCCATATGGACAAACTATGGAATGCAGCATTCCTCCATGGACAAAGTAACACAGGGGCCCGTAATTAACTACACACTTGCTACATCAACCACATGAGCATTAGAGCAGTTAATTTTCACACATTTCTACTCATACAATTATGACAATATCTTAACTCTAGGGGTATTGTTTAGGTTAAAATCGATCAGGTGGATTTTGAGGGACCGACCGACTTACTTTTTGAACATCTTCTCGTATTGTTTGATTTCTTTTCGGCTAAACTCCTTGAACTCCGTGTACGGGTTGAAAACCAGTGTTCTTTTATCCGTGTTGTTAGGTTCTTCGTTGCCTTCATTCAATGCTTCCCTTCTCGCAAGCTTGCCTGCCAATTCATCGTCAGCCATGGTGAAATTGTCTCCTGAATTTTATGTTGCGGGACTTGTGTGTGTAATTGTTGAATAAAACGGCGTCCCGGTATACATCCGTCCACGACAACGCGGAAAAGGAAATGAAATTTCTCCGTATATTTTGACTGGTTTCCGTACACATGGTGGTTGTTTTATTGTTGTCCGCGACGAGTACCAGCGACTCAAAGGTCAGGCCGTGTCCAATTCACTTGGCTAAGGCTTGAAATTACACGCGAGTCTATGGTAGCGGCTTTAGCCATTTCATAAATTTTGAATCCATGGCTTCAATTCATTTTAGGCCGTTTTCCAAACCCCTGTTTCGTCTCTTGTGGCTTTGTTCATGCAGTTTGTCAATGGATTGGTGATCAAGTTAGAGGAATCAAATTTTGCGTTTTAAAAACGTTATAAGCACGATATGAGACCGGGGGACTCCCCCTTTTAGTCCCCCATACCTGAACAACCTCTAGACTATTGTTACCTAACGCACCCATCCCTAAAAACATAAACAGAATTCCTGAGAAACCACAACATTCCGCAAACACAATGACCACCACAAAAGAGGAGGGGGTGTTTCTTTAGTGTCATATTTTGCCTCATAAAATCATGTCAACTTTGGGAACTCCAGCCTCAATCTGGCACCTGTTGTGCTTCATAAACATTCAATTGATTGAGTGAGCGAGTATTTAGGGTTTAACGCCGTACCAGCATCAATGGCCATATTCACGGCGGGAACAAATTTCATTCAACAATGTTTTATTTCATTCAACAATTAATGTGAAGAAGTTACAGTTTTAGAGGTGGGAGGAAAGCCCCAGAAGAATATCCTGGGGAAAAACCCACGGAGTCAGGCAGGGACTGAAAACCCAATCCACATAATTGGCCCAGGCCGGATTCGAACCCGGGTCATAGTGGTGGAAGGCGAGGAAAGAACCGCTACACCAACCCGACTCCCCTCAATTGATTGATATAAACCCAAAAGTTCGAATATTTCTATTTACTTTAATAAAATTATATTTGTTTCTCAGTGATCCGGATGCGAAGACGAAGCAAAAGTTTTGAAGAAAAAAAACGACTTGTGTGTAATTTCAAGCCTAGTATAATTTCAAGCTTGTAGCGAAGAAATACGTAATCAATTTTTTCTAAAGGATTGGCATGTTAATTCACTGCATAAGGGGGAAACCACACTTCGGTATTAAATAGGTCACAAAAAAGATATACATTTTAATAAAAGCATTTTTATTGACTCAAGTTAAGTAGCAGGATTTTAAGATCAATAGACCAACTATAAACACAAAATGCTAAATTTTTATTCACATTGCACGATAAAAAGAAATTGAAAGCTGCTACACCAATGACTGTTTTTAGATTAAATCGGTGCATAATTGTGTAAAAGTAAAGTATTGCGTGCTGTTACTATGGGGGGGGGGGGGGGGGGGGGAGGACTTATATTTTGTCTATTTACAAACATCAAAAACACAATTTAGAAATGATAGTACAAAGTTTCAGCCTATTGTGAAGGGCAGTACATGATGTATTTATATAATATATATTTTACAGAGTGCACAACTCAATTTTGGGGTAAGCTAAAGAAACTACTTTTAGAACCTTTTTTACTTAAAGCCCCAGTCCCATCGGCCAAGGATACTCAAGGATACTCCCGGACATGATCCGGGAGTATCCTTGAGTATCCTTGGTCATTTTTGGCTATCCGGGGGGTCATTTTCTCCCGGACACCGCCGGATAAAAGTCGAGAAAAACAGCCGGATAGAAGGGCCCGGATAGTCAAGGATAATCCCGGATACAACACGGATACTCCAGGATACTACACGAATACTACACGGATAGTCCCGGATATGACACGGATACCCAAGGATAGGCAATTTCATGTTACAAGCATGTTACCCGGATAGTCCAGGATACGACACGGACACCGCCGGATACAACACGGACACCGCCGGATACACCACGGATACACCACGGACAGCGCCGGATACCCCCGGACAGCCAAGGATACTCCCGGATAGTCCCGGATAGTTCCGGACACTCACGGACATACTCCCGGACATGACACGGATACCTCAAGGATACTCCCGGATATGTTCACGGACACTCCCGGACATCGCCGGATACTCCCGGATAGAGGAAAAAGCAGTATAAAAGGAACGGGGTTTTGGGGTTTTTCATCACTTCCAACTGGACTTCCGAGGAGAGAACATCAACTTGTTCAGCCACTTCTTCAACTTCTTCAACTTCTTCAGCAACTTTGAACTGCCATGCCTCCTAAGAAGAAGGAGCCCCTTGCCAAGAAGGCCAAGATGATTCTGGAAAAGAAAAGAAAAACTAGATCCAGGTCTAGTTCTGAAGCCAGCTCCAGATCCAGATCCAGAAGTCCTCCTGCACGTTCGCCCACTCCTCCTCCTCCTCCTCCTGAAGCTGACGTCCCGAAGAAGAGGGACAAAAAGAAGTCCGTGATACTGACCAATGACCAGGAGGCCATGCTGGCCGACTGGTTGAGGGACAATGCGATGTTATATTCCAAGGGCTTGACGGAGTACAAGAACAGGGCAAAGAAAGTCGTCATGTGGCGAGAAAAAGCACAAGAGGTCAACCTGGAGTCTGGGGAGATGTTGAAGGTGTGGTACAATAGTGTGAGGACGAAGGTGGGGAAGCTCCTCAAAGTACAAAAAAGCGGAGATGCTGCAAGAACCCTGACTGACCGGGACAACTATCTCCTGAGGGACTTCGGATTCCTGATTGACCATGTCACTCGAGTGAAGGGAAAGCCTGCCTGCAGTGTAAGTAGAACAATACAGAATTATTTGCATTTCCATTTTATTATATACGTATACTTACCTTCTACTGAAGTCTCCATGTTTTTCAGTTCCACCATCTGCCATATACTCGTTCATAAATCTTACTTTAACACAGGTGTTCTTACCTCTTCTCTTTACAGTTGAAAGATCGCCTGGATACCGCAGTGCTGACGTGTGATGACTCCGACTGTGGCTCTGAAGCGGAGAACCAGATGATTCTCGATGCGGATGCCGAAGATGCCTGCTGCTCGCAAACAGGTCCTTCTTCTGACGTGGTTCCTCCTCTCATCCGACGTTCTTCTTCTGCCGGTGGCTCAGGCACAGCGAAAACCATGACGACAGCTGGGGGACAGCTCCCAACCAAGTCCCTCTCTTGTCCTAAAAAAAAGCAGACAGATCTGAACCGGAGCGCCGACGTGATGGAGTTACTGGCGTCCTTGGAGGAGCAGCAGGATAGGTCCAAAGCCGTGGAGGGAACGATTACTGGGATGCTCGGCCAGCAACCTAACCCCGGCAGGCCAACCTCTAGTTTTGGGGTTTGGATCGGCGACATGGCTGGCAACTTCCATCCTTCCTTGCTCAACCAATTCTACACGGAGAATACAGCACTGGTTGTACGGTATGCAGGAGAGACTGCACGTCTGGCGGCAATTCCTCCTCCTACTCCTCCTCCTCCTCTTCCTTCTTCTTCCACGATGAATCCTCCTGCAGGACACTTCATCCCCATAGATCCACAGCAGCAGCAGCCGCAATACACGACTCTGGTGCACCAGCAGCAGCCTCCTCCTCAGCAGCAGCCTCCTTCTCAGCAGCAGCAGCACCAGCAGCAGCCTCCTTCTCAGCAGCAGCAGCCCTCCTTCTTCGCCTCCCAGGACCTAACCTGGAACACAATGGCACCAACCGCTGGCCAATCGTCATACAGCGCTTCAACGCCACAACATCCAGCTAGGTCAGCGAGCAACCCTGCGTTTAACACCAGCTTCTCATCCATTCCAAGTCTGAGGAATAATCCCAGTCTGTCACCAACTGTCTACCACCAGGATGACCAGCAGCAGCAGCAGCAGCAGCAGCAACAGCAGCAACCGTGATTGTGTTGAACAGTGTCAACAACAGTGGTCAAAACAGAGGCCAAAAATAAATAACTCTTGCGATTTCAACCATTTTTTGATATAACCATAACATGTATTACCATTTTTGATATAACCATAACATGTATTGTATATTTGTAAATAATAACTTCGTTATAACATGTGATAGCAATAAAACCTTTGTTTTATTTGCAACTTACTTTGGTGTTGACTTGGTCATTTCATATAGTTCCTACAAGAAAAAACCGATGAAAGAAAGTTGAAGAAACGAAATATGAAAAGTTAATAAACCGAAATTAAAAATGTACAAGTTCTAATAAAAAGAAATAAGAACCCTGGTAAACACTAATTTTGAAAGGGTCTTAAAAAAAAAACTATGATTGCAATCATGATGCCAAAAGATTGCGAAAAGATTGCAAACAAACCGAAACAAATAGTAGTAGTAGTGAACCTGCAATGTTCATTTCTGCGTTTCTAAATTGTTCTCTTCTATTTTTAATAAATTCTATGTTTAATACCGCTGTTTCGTTTATTTATTCGGTTTTATCCATTTTCTTTGCATTTCCATCATCAGTTTTATTAATTTAATGAAACGAAACAACTTTTTAATATCATTATTACATTGGACATTTTATTAATAAATATCATTCTTCTTTTTTTGCTTTGTATTTCACATCATCATCATTATCACATCATCATTGTTGTACAACAAACACACATCACATAATATATTAGATAATTACAGAGCATATAGGATATTTGCAATAGTCCATTGGATATTGTTCACACAATAATTGTTAAGAGTTCAAAAGCACAATGTTCACATCAGATCATGTCATCCTGCCAGGACACTGATCCAGCTTCGGAGTTCATGTAGGCACAGAAGTACTCTCTCTGGTTCTTGGCTGCCTTCGTAGTGGAGTTGTGTGGTAGGTCGGAGACTCCATCCAAGAGAGGGTTGTCCTTCCGCCATTCTCCAGGGATGACCGTGTGGTCGTCGTCCTCCTGGTCAGCAACATTGGTGATGTGTTCTGTCCTGTAGCGCATCCGCAAAAGATTGTGCAAGCAGAGGCAGGTCGTTACAATGCTCGTGACTGTCTCTGGATGCTGTAGCATCGTGGTCAGTAGACATCGGAAGCGATGCGCCAGAATACCGAAGGCGTTCTCCACGATTCGTCGACCCCTGGACAACCTGTAGTTGAAGATTCTCTCTGATTTGGACAAGTTCTTTTTGGAGAATGGCTTCATGAGCCACGTCTTCAAGGCGAAGGCGTCATCTGCGGCAATGTAGAATGGCATGGGCTTGTCGTCGTTCGGTAGAGGCTCCGCTTCAGGAAGTCCCAGGAGTTTTTTCTCGATGGCTTCCTTCAACTCGCTGTTGTTAAAAACTTGAGCATCACCAGCTGATCCGTTGCTGCCGACCTCTGCCCATAGGAATTTGTAGTCAGCATCAACCAAGGCCATGAGGATGAGGGAATGGTACCCCTTGTAGTTGTAGTACATCGAACCAGCACGAGCAGGACACTGTATGGCAATGTGCTTGCCGTCCAATGCACCAACGCAATGGTGCAGATTCCATCGATGACCGAACTCTTTGGCAATCTTCTTCCAATCGTCTGGGGTCGCTGGACATGGGATAAGTTCTGCAGAGTACTCCTCAACGATCGCAGCACAGACTTGGCGGATGACTTTGGAGATGGTGTTGTGGGCCACCCTGAATCCATACATCAAGGAGTGGTAGCTTTCTCCAGACGCCAGGTACCTCAAGGTTATAGCCAACTTGATGCCAGCTGACAGAGGAACTCTAAAGTTATTCGGCTTTGGCTTGATCCTAGGCTCAATTCTAGTCAGGATCTCTTGGTACAAGTCTGGGTCCATCCGCAGGAAGTTACGGAAGCCCTTGACGTCTTCAGCCTTCAGCTCTTCCATCAGACGTGCATATTGGCCCAGTTCTGGTCTTCTCTGTAGCCACTGCCTCACCCAGATGTTTCTCTGCCTTCTCGTTCTCCTAGCTTGAGTAGAAATTCTCTCAGTTTGTCGCTTCAGCTTGGCCTTTGCTATTGCAATAGCGGTTGAAATTGTCTTTTGCCGTATCTGCATCAGACTCCTCATGAGTCTGAGCTGGTCAGCAGTGGTCAGATGGTCCCCCATGCTTCTGGATAGGATGTAGATCTGTTGCTGCTGGTACTGTGGCAGAGATGATACGTCGCTGAAGCCGAGAGAAGAAGTGATGAAAGTCAAAAAATGGCTCTTTTTATATGCTTTTCAGCGTTCATCCAGGCGCATCCGTGATAGTCCGTGACTATCCGTGACTATCCGTGAAGCATCCGTCAGTATCCGTGTCATGTCCGTGACGCATCCGTGTATATCCGTGTATATCCGTGGTATATCCTTGGTTATCCTTGGTTATCCGGGTATGTCCGTGTCTTATCCGTGTTGAATCCGTGTTGAATCCGTGTCGTGTCCGTGACTATCCGGGACTATCCGTCACTATCCGGGACTATCCGGCGTCACATCCGTGTTGACACCGTGTTGCATCCTGGAGTATCCGTGACCATCCGGCTGGAAATCCCAAAATTTTCGTCCTTAACCGGGAGTGTCCGGGAGTGTCCGTGTTGTATCCTGGAGTATCCGTGTTGATGCCGGGACTATCCGTGACGGTTCCGTGCATATCCGTGATGATCCGGGACGTCTTTTTCGCTCCAGGATAGGGGCCGGATATACCCGGAATCAACACGGAACCGTCACGGATAGTCCCGGCATCAACACGGATACTCCAGGATACAACACGGACACTCCCGGATCGGGCGACTTCTTCCCGGATACTCCCGGACAAATTCTAATTTTTAAACCTCCCAACTTTTAAATTTCGGCTTCCCGGACAGCGCCGGACACTCCCGGATGCTGAAGGACACTGAAGGACTCTCAAGGATACTTCACGGACTCTCAAGGATACCTCACGGATAGGCCACCGGATACTCAAGGATACTCAAGGACTCGTATCCGGGAGTATCCTGGAGTATCCTGCTGTCCGATGGGACTGGGGCTTAACATAAAACTGATTTGGTTGTTAATTTTAAAGGTAGGATTACACAATTTGCAGATATTGAACAATTTTACTACCGAATTATTAAGAAATATCTTCTTTATTTAAAAGTAAATAATGATTCTAGACATCAAGCAAAAACGTTTGAGCTAGATATCATGTAATTGTTCTGAAAATTGAATTTTATTAAAAGAAATCACGATCGCCGAACGGCGATTGAGAACAAAAAACCAATAACTGCCCGACACCGGTTGAAAACAAACGCCATTTTTCTTGCTTTTTTCTCGGCATCCGTGATTGTAAAACTTCAGACAGGTCAGTTAAACGATATTGACTATAAAATACAACCCCACAAATCTACCAATTCCTGATAATTCAAGCAATTACCAATGTGTATCCTACCTTTAAATACTCTTTCCTATTACATAATTTCCTTCCAAATTTCCTTCCAGAAGTCCAATTGGGCACTTCCCAGGCCATAATACCCCTTTAACTGGCCGCGATTGTGAAATTAAAATGCAATCTATTTTTGTTGGGTATCATTATTCAACGATTTTATTCCACAAGGTACAAATTCAAAAATCTTTTTTTTAGATACAAGCTCACATAAAATTAATTTACACTAAGAACTTAATTTCTTAATCACATAATTTGATTCCAATTTGATTTACATAATTATTTACAATTAAGTGCGGCCAGATAGTATTTACAAAATGAATGTGTTTTACATGTAGACCTTTGTGAAGATAATTTTGCATGTTTTTTCCTTAACATTCACATTACAAATCACTTGAAAAGCAAAAGTTTCCACTAATTATCAAAACTATATCCAAGGTATATTTCTTAATTTTGAAATTTCTTTATTTTAATACCTGTTATTCACCCTTCACAAAAGAGATTTGTGAAATAAACTTTTTTTTAAACCATAAAATGGAATTCATGTCGCTACTTTTTCATAACATTCAATATGACTCTGAAATATTTACAGATTGTAAAGGCTTTGTGCAATTGTTTGCATAATACTCATCGATTGCTGCATCAGTGCTTTACTGTTCTCCCCTACTTCCAAAAATGGAACGGTCCACTTTGAAGTTCAGCTGATTGCCTGTGCACAGAGAAAGATAAGTTACATATCTATGGAAGCCTCTTGCTGACATTGTGAATAGGTCTATTTTTATGGACATGTAAAAATGTAGTAAAATTAGGTAAATAAACTAGGGAAAGTAGGAATACATGATAACCTGCAACAAAAACATGATCTGTTGTTTTTCATAATTTGCATATTGAATATTCATTAGGGAGTGTGTGCCCAACTCACCACGGCATGTTCCAAGTTGATCAGCTTAGCTGTTGTCTCACATAGCTGCTGGTCTTTCTCACCCAACTCCTGCAAAATCATTTCAAAAACACAAACGAATGTTTAATTAATGAATTGTTTATGGAATACATACTATAAAAACATCTTAAAATGCTGACTTTTCAAAAAGTTACAAATTGTTAGATTAAACAAAGAGTGGTAGGCAGTAAAAAGGAAGTGAATGAGAAATGTTGGCCTAATAAACTGGCTCACGATTTCTATTCGGTCTTTGAGTAAACAAATAATCACTTTGAAACAAAAACAATTCAAATTGTTCACTTACAGTTTTTAAACTCTCTAGTTCGTAGCTCTTCCGAAGTAGCTGCTCTTTTTGTGTTTTCTTCTTTGCTTCTTTCTATTATTTAAAAAAAATAAAACAAAATATGTGACCTGTTCCAACGAAACCCGGACAAAGTCGCACAATGTGTTTTGTCACAATGTACTCCTGAAGTAATTTCGGGATGGATTTTACCATTTTGAGATTTTAGTTTTTCCTAAGTCACTTACTATTAATCTACAATCTCCTCAAATTTGAACAAAATCCGTATACCAGAAGTGTGTTTTTTGGTCAATTTTGTGAAACATTTGTGTATATAAATAATACGCCTCTGAACTTCAAAGCTGTTTATCTCATAATTAGGTTGTCAGGGTTTTATCACTAAATCCAGACCCCAGGGAAGATAGGGTGGGGGTACATATGTAAATGATACATCATTTTAAAGCTGAGAACCTAGAGAATTTGAAAAAAGCAAAATCTGAAAAACTAAAAAGTCAACTTTGTCCGGGTTTCGTTGGAACAGGTTACAAATTAACGATGAATCGGCCTTATGCTAGCTACGTGACAACTCTATTTTTTTATTTTTTTATAAACCCGCAGCAACCCACCTTCATCTTGGTCGCCTCGTCCTCATAGCAGTTGTGCTTCGGCCACGTCTGCTTGCTGTTTTTGGTGTCGTTCTCCAAGTGGAATGTCTGTCAATAGAAGGAAGAAGAAAAACAATTTCAGACAATAGAATTATAACAACAAATTGCCTAATTGCCACACGGCATTCTGGTGTTTATGACTTCTGACTAGCGCACTCGAACAAAGATATTGACGATTTGGGAGACCGCCAACATAGGGCAAGATAGCTCAGTTGGTAGAGCGCCGGTTCGGTATTCCGGAGGTCGCAGGTTGGCGTCCCGCTTTGTCAATTTCTTTATATGCTTTGATTTACCTATGTCCTTTGTCCTTTGAAATACGGCTACCTTCCCTACTCTTTCCTACACAGTGTGAGTTCAGACTGTTTCTATCCATTTATGTGGAGACCATGTATTATTTGTTCAGTTTTTGTTTGTTTGTTATTGCTTTTGCTGTTCACCTTTTTGTTCTTAATGGCTCGGTTCAGTCTCTTCTCCTGGTCAAGCCCTTCCCTGGTCCTTCTCAGTGTCTCCCGGAGGTAGTGTGCCTCTTCCGTTCTGCCGTGAAGGTCGTTCTGAAACCACACCCAAGAAATATGCAGGGTTATCCATACTCTATGAAAGATTAATTACAGGTGCCAACTTTTGGGGCAAAAATAGTTTTGCAAAACCTGAAGGGTAGTAAAGAGCGGAAGGTTAAAGACAATCTGTTGGCTCTCTGAAAACTGATCAAAACTTGATCCAAAATGAAAGGTTGGATAATCCTCAACTTTCAAATTGTACACGTTGAAGACTTACAGCCAGTTTTTCAACTTGTGCTGACTTCCCATTGGCCAGTTTCTCAGCCAATCGTAGCTTCTCTAGATCCTTCTCGTAGTCCTTCAGAAGTTCGTCTTTGCGTTCCAGTCGCTGGTTCAGTGTCCGCAGCCGGCTGGCGATCAGCTCCTTGGTGTTGGCCCGTTCCCCGGCAATCCTGTCGCGCTCGTCCTTGGGGAGGTGGCCCATGGAATCCTGGCCGGCTACCTCGCCCAGGCTCAGGAGGTTGGCTACCGACTGGGCCAGCTTGAGATACTGTGAGGTTACAATCCAGACAGAAACAATATCAGGGGAAAATGAGAAATTGTAGTCTGTAACTCAAGGTTTACCTGGAGGATTACCGAGGGTTTACGTTTACCGGGTGGTTTACCAAGAGGTTTATCAAGAGGTTTATCCGGAGGTTTACCTCAACATTTACCTCAATTTGTTTTCAGGTTTTTTTCCCAATGATGCTTTTAAGTCATGTTTTTCCAACGATGGATAGCTGACAATTGTTGCAAATTAATACAAAAAATCCACATTCTTGATAATGACAGCATACTAGCTACAATAATTTGCACAGTTAAATAAGGTATTTGTTATAATAATTTGGTAGTCTTGTTTTGTTATGTTTGTAAAGGTTTATTCATTACCTTTAAAGGTAGGATACACCATTTGCAGATTCCAAACGTCAAATCCACCCATTCATGATAATTCAAGCAATTACCAATGGTGTATCCTGCCTTTCAGGTTTAAAGACGATATGTTAAAATCACAATGTCGGGGTAATATTACGATTGACTCACCGACTGTTCACTGATCTCCAGACCTTGCTGCATCTCGATACGAGCGCTCCGCTCGATGACCGCATCGGAGGACGCCGTGGAGATCTGGCCCCGCGCCTTGGCCACCTCCCTCTCCAGCACGGCCTCCGGGTTGGCCCCGCCCACCCCTCCTGGCTGGCCCTGGTCCATGATCTGGGCCTGCTTGGCTCGCATCTCGGCCAGCTCCTTCTTGAGGAGGATGACCTGCTGGAGGGCCTGGTCTTGAGTTGGCACTGGAGACACAAAACAGTACAACAATAAACGAATTATAGGTGTGCAAGAGATGAGGTCAGCAATAAGTGATGATAACATGTGGAAGTTAAAGGTAGGATACACCATCTGTAATTACTTGGATTATCATGAATGGGTTGATTTTTTTTGGGGGGGGCGTATTTTTTAGTAAATATCATTTAACTGACCTGTCTAAAGTTTTACAATCAAGGATGCCAAGAAAATCACGAAAAACAGTGTTTGTTTTCAACCGGAGTCAGGCAGTTATTCTTATGCTATTATTGTTTTTTGGGCGATCGCCGTCCAGTTTCTACTGTTTCGAATCCAGGGTGAGAGTTTTAACCCGGGTTGAAAATATCAACCCTAGTCTGGAGCAGGGTCGAGTTCAACCAGGGTTGAAATCAATCTAGGGGTTGACGCAGGCTTAGCACAGGGTTGAAAATAGTCAAGTGTGTGAATCGTTCAATGTTTTTAACCCTGTATCAACCCTGTGTCAACCCCGAGATATGACTGGTGTCATATAGGCTTTTGCATGATTTATTTGGAATCATACCCATCCTTGCAAATTCTAAGACATTTTCATTTTAAGAAAGCTTGACAAAAAAAATGAACTTTTTGTCACAAGCATTTCATTAAGTTTGATTTGCCATGCCGTAAGCAGGTTCAGAGAGGTTTGTAGTACAAGAGTCTGTGGATCATCGCAACAACAAACAAACAAAGTTGAATGTAACAGTTGTAATGAGAGCAAGATAACTGGTACGTACGTGGTGGTCGGTTTGATTCTATTCCTTTGATGCGTGACCTGAGCTCCGCCAGTGCCTCCCGTTGTCTGGCGATAACCTGCTCATGTCTCTCCCCCCTGCACTGGGCTCCGAAGGCCGACATCTCGCTGGTGATCATACCCTGAAGAAACCAAAGAAACGTAAACAATAATCAGCAATCTACAGTGTCCTGGCCTGACCAGTCGGAACACTCTGCAACCGATGCAATCGAGTCAGGCCTGCTCACCTCTTGTTGCACCTGTTCCAAGGCCCGTTTGCTGCTCTCCTGTTCATGACCCAGTTGGGCCTGCAACTTGGCCAGCTCGTCGCCCTTCATCAACGCGTCTTGCTTGTGCTTGGACACCATCTCCTTCTGGGAACTGACGGATTGAGAGCACAGCAAGAGAAAATTTGGTCACAGAAAATTAAAAAGCATGAGGGAACATTTGCAACAACCCGAAATGTTCTGTAATAAGATAATGACAATTTGGAAGACCGCCAACATAGGGCAAGATAGCTCAGTTGGTAGAGCGCTGGTCCGGTATTCCAGAGGCCGCAGGTGCAAGATTCACCTTGCCGATTTCTTCGTTCACTTTAAAAGTAATGATTGAAGAACAGAAAGCTTGCTCAAAGTGACTACAGGACTCATATTGTTATCTTGTTATGACTTTCTTCCGACTACAAAACACAAGACACAAAAACCAGTCTTAGTCCAGACTTAGATTCCAAGCATCCACAAACGGCCTTCGAGTACCCCTCCCCAAAACTCACCCCAGATCCTTGACCAATCGCTCGGTTTCTGCCGCCTTCCTGTCCACCAGCTCTGACAGCTTGACCAGCTGCTGCCTCTGAGTGGTCAGCTCGGCCTCCTGGTCTCGGATCAGCAGGCGGTTGTTCTCCAATTCCTCCTTTTGCCGCTCGTTCAGCTCGCCGGTCATGTCCGACAGGCGGGCCGCCGCACCGGCCAGGTCTCGCCGCAGGCCTAGGGTAACGTTCTGCTGATCCTGCAACTCTTTTTTCAGGTTGCTGTTCTCTTTCCTTACACCACAAAAAAAGGAAATAAAAATGGTTGGCCAGTTTTCAACAAGTATGTTTAAAACTGACTCATTGCCCTGGTTGCGTTATGCCCAAGCCAAAGAAAAGGGCATTATCAATGTTAAGTTATAAAACTTTAGACAAATGCAATTTGTACAATATTTGTCCCCCAGCATTTAACTCGGTTTTCTTTTTTGTAACATTCAATCAACTTTTATAAAATAAAGAACTTTTGTGTACAAATTTTAAAACAGAGCTTATAGGCTTTAAGACAACAACAAGCTGTCTTAAAAAATAAAAGAATGACCTTAAAATGCAACATTATACAAATCTAATTTATCTTTAGACTGAACTTGGTGTGATGTAGTGTATGTACCGCCCATCCTATCTACACACATTACGAATCCATAACACCTCGTTAAGGTGAATATTTAATATTCAATGTGAATATTCATAATAGGGGTGGAGTCTCACACAGACAACCTACTTGAGTAAGCCAATCAGCTGCTCCATGCCCTTGACATCAGCAGCAGGTTGCTGGACGATGACCGGTTTGGGCGGGATCTCCGGCTTGCTGGCCTGCTGCTGGAACTTGAGAAGCATCTCCTGTGCCTTCCTAGTTTGCTCTGCTCAGATACAAGAAAATGTGAACGAACAATCTTAAAACATTTAGGAAATGCAGGCTTTCAAGCAGACTCAGATGAAAAATTAGGAGAAAAGTAGGATCAACATTTTCAAAAAAGCAGAACAAAAGTTGGACTTTGGAGGACAAAATCAAGATGAAAGTAGGACTTTTGCAGGCTTTCAGGAGTAATTTTTGGCAATACTCGTACATGTCCACAGCATTGTCAGCCTCATTTGGCATGTTCTGTACTCACAACTCTTGTGCTCTTCCTGCATCTAAGCTCTTGGAAGTACAAAACCTATCATTGTGTTATTTACATATATGACAGCGTGTCACAATGTTTAGAAAAACATTCAATGAGAATTTAAAAAAACTGTTAAAAATTTTAAACACTTTAAAAACAATATGTCAGGGCTAGTTGACAAATTTGGGAAAGCCGTACACAGTTCAACTTCGTTCCAATTTCACAGCGAATGCTTTATGACGTCGAATCTGAATGCCGTTAACGTATAAACCAGCCTTTCTACTCTCTTTTGTTTTTATAGTTTTATAACCGTGTAAATTTGTTTTCACTTTTGGATATAAATGGATATATGGCGCTTTGGAACTAAATAAGAATATAATAGGGGATATAGTATAGGGAAAGCTGTCAAGGCGGGCTCATATGCGGCGCAAAAGCGGAGGAGATCACGATCACGATCAAGTAGTCACGATCACGATGTGGTTACACACCTGCAAGTTTCTGTTGCAGCTCCACCACCTTGCCCTGTCCCATGGCCAGGTCTTTCCCAGACTTGATGACCCTATCCTCCAGGCTGACGATGGTCAGGGAATGCTGCTTGATCTGCTCTCTCAGGGCCACCGTCTCCTTGCCTTGTTGGGCCTCCGATGCCGTCAGCTTGTCCTGCAAAGTGCCTACTTCCGAATGGTGGTTCTTCCGCAACGTCAACAAGTCTTCATTCAGCTTCTCCTATTTGGACACAATTTGTTTTTATTACGACAAATCCAATTAAAGACTTAGTTAAGATGAAAACCGGGGAGCGCAGAGCTCTACCAACTGTGGCGACTGGCGACTTAAATCAAATCTGAACTCCTGACACATGGATTAGTTGTTCGGTGTCCGGTTGACTGCCCCGACTAAATTCAAATTGAAATACCCTTTAATTAATTGTCTGGAGCTTCACAAACTGAGCTGCTTCACAATTAGGGTTTGAACCCCAGCCACCTGAGCTGACTAAAGTTGGATTTGAACTCCAGACCCTTTAGTTATTCTTTATGTGCACTACCAACTTAATAGCTGAACCAAATGGAGCTAGAACCCCAGACTCATGGATTAATGTTCCAGTGCTCTACCAATGGAACTTCATCGATTGAGACCACTGGTACAGGCCGATCGGCTCCAAACAGAAAAAACAATAAACTGATCCAAATAAACAATCCAATTTCTTTTTCACAACAAAAAGATGAAAATTTCAACAACAAAGAAATGATGTATGTGGCTATATCAAGACAGTTGACTTACTTCCGTTGCGGTAAACTCCTTTTCTCTAGTCTCCAGCTGCCTCTCCAGAACTTGCAGCCTTTCTTCATCGGAATTCTTCTCTGTCAAAGCCTGCCAAATGAAAGGTAACTCAGAATGTATAGGTGATCTGTTACCACAAAATGGGCGTAAAAGTACTTAGCAAATTTTGAAAAATCAAGATTATGGTATTTTCTGAAAGTGCCTTTTTTTCTTCTTCCCCTGTACCTGTCGGAGCTCTTGTATTTTAGCCTCTTGTTGTTGGACCCGCTTCTGTTCAGCCTTGACAGCGCCAGCTCCCTTGGCAGCTTCTTCCAGATGGAGCTTCTCCAGAGAGGTCTGCAGTTTATTCTCAGCTGGGGAATTAGGAACAGAAGGCATGCGTTCAGTTCTGCTCAGTGTTCAAGGGGTGTTTTGAGTTGAGAAGAATTGTGTAGGCATTGGTCATAACTTTCGTCGCCTGTCGTCAATGTAAGATAGCATCCTTAATTCCCTTAAAAACTTTGAAGACTATAAATACGGAGATATCTCGTCAATTATGCAGGAAATGTAGCCAAAACTGTCATATGCCAACCGAAATAGTTATTTGTAGCAGGTTTCTGAACCATTTTCTCCAGTATCTTCCTGCAATAAAACAGTCAATGCTGTGTGCAAAACATTTGAATATTCTCGGGAAAACTGATAGAATTCCTACAACTGATGTCCAATTCAGTGGACGAAAAGTGGATACATTTCACTGTACTTCACCCTAGATATTTAATGAGAAGACCTTTAACCTTTGAATCAACTTTGTAAGTCTCCCGTAGCTTGGTTTGGTGAGTAAAGTGGAGGGTATGGCTTAAATTTAAACATTTGTTATTACTTTTTGAATCACATTTTCATTGCAATTTTTATTCCAAGTTTGAAGTCATCGCAGGGACATGACCTGAGACAGTCTGTGACCAAGCCAAGATTTGGAAAATGGCTTTGTCAGACTGATCCAAGTCTCACAGATGACCCAATTTTCAAAAAAGGAGATTCCCCTTCCATCGCAGGCCGCATCCGAAACTCTGTGGCTACTGTCTAGGTGTGTGCATATTACAACTACATGGGGAAATGCTGACAATAGCCGTAGCCGTAGCCCTAGCTCTAGATGCCCGTTTCAGACACAGACGTACCTTCCAATCTAGTTTTCTCCAGTGCATCAGCCAGCTTTGTCTCGTATTCTGTCTTGAGCCGAGTCACCTCCTGTCCCGTCTCCATCTTCAGCGTCTTCTCCAACTCGTCAAATTTAGACTGGACATCGGCTGCCTCCTTGTGAGAACTCTCCTTCTTAGACTTAAGGTCCTCGATGAACGCTGCCAGACCTAGGAAGAAGAGAAAAAAAGAAAGGAAACTTTAGTTATGGTTTCACTTAATCCTAACCCCAAGACATTCTTTACGAAGGGCCAACCTCAAGGCTCTAAAACTCTCAACTGTGAAGTAAAAACGAATCACGGCATGACCTGAAGCCAGTTTCAAGGAGCTGCTAATCACAAAATTGTGCTTAGCCCCCAAAAAGGAACGTCTTGCTCAGCAAAGACAAGTTACAAGCCAAAACTCCATATGCTTTTCGTGCTAAGCAAAAACCAGCTGATCATCAATCACAAACAATATACATCACCTGAAAATTTGGTCTGTAACCATGTATTTGCTAAGTACGAATTTACATGCTAAGCAACAATCAGGTTTGTGGGTACACCCGGGTTTCGATGCACAGCCCGAATATACGGTGTGAAGTACGCAGGACTTACTTGCAGATAAATGTTCACAAATCGTGCTACACGGCATTAGTTTTAGCGCAACCTTTAAAGTAGCGGCGTACGTTTCTTCTCAACTTTACCTTTCCCCGGTGCAGTCGTGTCGATACCGCATTTCTCCAGCGTGCCCTCATACTCCTGTTGCCATGCCAACTCATCCTGCAGCATGACAGCGACGGTATCCTTGACACCCTGCAGGCTCTCGTCCACGGTAACGGAGGACAGGAGTTTAATCTCATTACGCAGATGAGTGCAGGTCCGCCCTCCCTCTTGCAAACGTTTCTGCAGGGAGAAAAAAGAAAAACATATTTAAAACATCATTTTATTTCTTTCACCAGAAATAAATGGATACCTGTAATTTGCTGGAGTAAGCCTAAGAAACAATTTTTTTATTAGAAATAATTTCAGTTCCATACGACACATTGTTATATTATCCATTATTTTGCAGTTTTTCCCACAATGCCCCGTCATGAGTTCCGTCTCATTTTGTCAGAACGCTAGAGACCTAATGAATCTTGAATGGTGCATGTTGCTGCGTCTGGCACGGTTTCTAGTCGAAATACCCTGGACGGTTAGGGTTTACAGTGACCCTGATTTTATTGATATATTTGGTCTAGAATCGTCGTCTCACCTCCAGTGCCACCATCTGCTGCTTCAGCGTCTTTGAGTTGGCCTTGGAGTCCTTCTTGTAGGCTTCCAAGGCCTTGCTGGTTTCCTTCATCTCCCGGAGCTTGTTCTTGCCCTCCGTCCGGTCCTCGATCAGCTTGCTTATGGTCTCCACGACGGTGTCGTCGCTGACGTCCGAGTCCCGGTCCGGCATCTTGAAGCTTGGCGCGGAGAAGGTGATCTGCATGACGCGGGTGCGGAACCGCTCAAGCTAAGATGGAAATCAGTAAAGAAAGACATACCGGAGACTTGAATGCATGTATTATAGTACCCCAATAGGAGCTGGTTTAGTTCAGTCAGTAGAGCATCGGACCAATGGATCACAAGGTCCGCAGTTCGAGTCGGCCTCCGCTCAATCAGAATATGGGTAGCACTGGAAGAGCAAGACAGGTGTGGCGGTCCGTCTCACCAATTGACCTCCCTGGTCCAGCGCTTCGAAAAGAGATAAACTCCCTCGTTGTACGGCTGATACCGACAATAGGCCTCCTCAACTTACTTACTTACTTTACTTTACTTTACTTAACAGGATTCACTGCATGCTTGTGTTCTTGGGCAAGACAATTTACTATGACTTTATCAGAGTTTTTGTTATTAGACAGATGCTCAGCTGATTCTCGGATGGGAAATGAATGGATTCTTACCCTCTTCTGAATCTGCTCGACGTCGGTCTTGGACGTTTTTTCCTGTCGCTGCATCTCAGCAAACTGGGCCTTGGTGTGGTCTCGCTCTAATCTATACTTCTCCTCCATCTAAAAACAGAAAAAGAATATAATTTGTCAATTTCTTTGACATTACATTAATTATACATACAAAATGAACTAATTGACTTTTGTTTGGCTCAGTGCAATAACGTTCTTTACAGTTCACCATTGTTTTTTCTTCTTTCATTTTTGTACCTCTTTTTCTTCTTCAATGTGCCTCTTTAGCTTCTCAATGTCTTGCTTGTAAGACTCCATCTCGTGTGTCAGCTCGCCGACCCTGGTTTCCGACGACCGCAGTTTCTGCAATGAGCAACAGTGATAAATAGATTTAAATTACCATTAGAAAGAAAACAAAAAGGGTAGACATAGGGCCTTTTCGAATCTCTGGCTTCATCTTGGTTTTTGGATTAAGGCAATTTTAGGCTTCCAACTGCGAGAACTTTAGCCATTATTCTGATGCCTGTTGTGCTTTAGAAATATTCACTCGATTGATATGAAACCAAAAGATCGAATAGTTCCACTTGCTTCCATTTCTATTTGTATCTCAGTGATTTGGAAGTCAGAGGCGAAGTCAGAGGCGAAGCCAGAGGCGAAGCCGAAGCCAAAGCTGAAGCCAAGGTTTTGAAAACCCCCTAAAATGTAATCAGGCAGTGTCCAAAATGGGCTTCTAGAGCTATGGCTACATCTGCTCACATGTAGCTGTTATGGGCGAACACCTAGACAATAGCCATAGCCGAGAGATTTGGACACAGCCTCACTTCGACAAATATGTCTGGAACCAAATTTCGACGGATCTTCAAGGATCATGCTTACATAAATAAATATTTTCTGCAATCATTGTTAATTAATTAAAATAACAAAAAACTGTCAAAGATGGGTGATGAACGAACAGCGTCTATATTTCAACCACATTATTTCCTGAACTGCTGAAAAAAAGTTAAAACAAGTCATGTGTTTTTGCATATTTTTTGTTAAAGCTGAATCGCTATACCTGTATAACTACATATGATAATGGCTTTGAAATGAAACAATGAACGAATATCAGACCATAAAAATGACCCAAAAAAATTAATTTGAATAATGAAATTGGAGCATCCAACTCCCAAATACTGTTCAAAATGTTACTGGTCAATGCCGACATGTAAAATGAACAATTTCCTCAATGTCTTAACAAAAGGAATGTTTTGTTCCAGGCAGACAAACACGTATACCTTCCAAAATTCTATATCACAAAATACAAATCATGAAAAGCAGAAAATGAAAGAAGCAAAAAAAAAGCAACCAAAAGAAAGCAACAAAACAATTGGCCACTGAAGCTTTTTTCAAATGCACGAGAAACCTCATTTCAACCTCTGCCCATTTCCGTCTCATTTTGCCAGAACCCCTCACAAAATAATGACTAATGCTGTATCACCAACACCATAACACTTCAAACTGCACAGGCCTCTTCTCAAGCAGAGTAAATCACCCCCTGTCGCCCTCTACCGATCATGCACGCACCCAATACACCACGACCAAAGTCGGTTTTAGCGATGAGACAAATGGCAATGAATGCTAGCACAGTATAATATGCAAGGAATGGCAATGGCACCCTATAGACCAACTCTGCAACATGCTGCTGTTTTATCACATTTATAAGCTGCCAAATTCAGCGGTTGAGTTAGACAAGTTATCTGAAATGTTTGGTAGCATTTGATCACTACGAATTGCCGATTGGTTTTTGGGGGGGCAAAGAAACATAAGCACTCTGTGAACTATGTTAATGAGGAAAGACTAATATAATAACTTTAATTTATAGATCATATTGATCATTTGCATGTCTCTTTTAATGATTTAAGAAGCAACAGCACTCAAACATCAAACATGGAATGATGCTTTAAGGAAAAGCTTTAAGGAATGTCCAAAACACAAATATAAAGGGTTACGAGGAGTTTGGTCGAGTAGTTGGGGTTTATAACTCGTGATTCGAGAGTCAGGGATTCAAATCCAGCGACTTTTACAAGTTCTTTTACAATTCCAGTCACAATTCCAGTCACAATTCCAGTCAGCTTTAAGGAATGTCCAAAACACAAATATAAAGGGTTACGAGGAGTTTGGTCGAGTAGTTGGGGTTTATAACTCGTGATTCGAGAGTCAGGGATTCAAATCCAGCGACTTTTACAAGTTCTTTTACAATTCCAGTCACAATTCCAGTCTCAAGTCCAGTCACAAGTCCAGTCTCAAGTCCAGTCTCAAGTCCAGTCTCAAGTCCAGTCACAAGTCCAGTCTCAAGTCCAGTCACAAGTCCAGTCTCAAGTCCAGTCTCAAGTCCAGTCTCAAGTCCAGTCACAAGTCCAGTCTCAAGTCCAGTCACAAGTCCAGTCTCAAGTCCAGTCTCAAGTCCAGTCACAAGTCCAGTCTCAAGTCCAGTCACAAGTCCAGTCTCAAGTCCAGTCACAAGTCCAGTCTCAAGTCCAGTCACAAGTCCAGTCTCAAGTCCAGTCTCAAGTCCAGTCTCAAGTCCAGTCTCAAGTCCAGTCTCAAGTCCAGTCACAAGTCCAGTCTCAAGTCCAGTCACAAGTCCAGTCTCAAGTCCAGTCTCAAGTCCAGTCTCAAGTCCAGTCACAAGTCCAGTCACAAGTCCAGTCACAAGTCCAGTCACAAGTCCAGTCACAAGTCCAGTCACAAGTTTGTTCATAAAGCCAGTCACAAAACTGGTTGAACAATGACAAAGAAATGATGAGATTTGAAGGTTTGCATGGCGGAAAAGGCAATAAGATAAGTAGTTTAATTCGGTAATTCTCTTCAGTGAGATCTGTGGTTCTGAAAAGAACCGGCTGGTATGCTCTGCCCGTCGATGCCAACGGCGAAGGGGGGGTTATATCGAGCCTTGAAGTGATAAAGCGTACGAAGGAATACCGTTGTTCATTTGATATATAGCCAGAGACTTGCAGGAACTTGCAGGGTCTTGATTACAACTATGGCATGTTCGCACAACTACTTTTTTTTAGAGCTACGTCTATTTCTAATATTTAACCTAGAGTTGAAACTGACAACAGACTTTCTGGTGCAGAGTTGGTCGACAAAGGCCACAGGGTTAGAGCATGCGATTCTACAACGTATTTGTCAGCTACGATCTAGATCTCATGACCTGTGAACAGCCACGTTAAAAACTTACATCCGTACTCCTAAGAACCTCACGGTCCTTGCGCGAGAGTTGGTCTCGCAGCCGAGTATTACCGACTTCCGAATCCATCAACTAGTGAACAAAGAGACAAGCCGCTTTATTAAAGGTTTTGTTTTTGCACTCGGGACATACTTACGTGTTTGAAACTCATGAGCTCCTTGTTTCTGCCGGCCATTTCCTCCTCGTGTTTTTTGTTTTCTCGGAACCTCGACAACTGGGAACGATGAGCACAGGGGAATTATTAAGTCGGGCAGACTGGTGCCAAATATGACAGAATTGTTCACTTGATGATAAAAGCATGAAATTAGGCACACAGTCAAAAGTATGTCATGAATAAAGATATTTAGCTATAGGGCCATCAAATATTTGACTAAAAATATAGGTAGAATAACTTGCAATGGCAGGCATTTTGACTAATTGAGATGAAGATGTGACCAAAAATAAAGTTAAGACCGCCTTCCAACATTTGATTAAAGCCAGAAAACTGGAAAGTGGATATTCAAATGATTTCTTCTTTTCCTAAAAGGTACATGTGGTGTTTTTTTTATAATTTTTTTCCAGAAAGTACACAATACCTGAAATTTTGGTTTATAACCGTTTTTGCCAAGATACAATTTTCATGCTTAGCAAATTTGTGTGCTTAGCAGCTCTTTGAAATTTGCCCCAGGTTCGTTCTTTTTTCTTTGCAGTTTACAATAGACAAATGAAAACGTCATTTTAAACCACATTCTGATTGACTGTTTATGGCTACAGTTGTTTACATTGACATACTGTAACAAGCATCCAAAGCTGTTACTTTCAGGCATAGCCAGTAATACCTTGGCTGTCATGGCCGAGAGCGACACCTCCTTCTCCCGCAGCTCCCTCTTGACGATCTCCAGCTCCCCCCTCATCCGGCAAATGGTGTTGTCCCGGTTGGCCATGTCCCTCTGCAGTGTGGTCGCCAGCCCATTGACTGTGGCCTTCTCCTTCTTGGACCGTTCCACTTCCTGTTTGAGGGAGGTCTGCTCCCGCTCCTTCTGGATGAGGGTGCTGCGCAGGTGGGCCACATTTTCCATGGGATCGGAACTCTCAGGACGCATCTTGGTCATCTTCAAAGGAAAAGTTCAATCAAATGTCTATTAGGGGTGTGCATTTACGGGAACTGGGTACCCGATTACAAAAAACACTGGTACCCGTTAAAGAAGCCAAACTCCAAAATTTAAATCTCCCAAGTTTTTTTCTCAGCTTGTTCATAAAGATGCGCACTATAATACTGCCATATCAGGCAGTTTGTATGGCTGTACTTGTGAGGACCCTGCAATGTACTTGTGACTGACTTGTGATGTACTTGTGATGTACTTGTGATGTACTTGTGAGGACTTTGCGATGTAGTTGTGACTGACCTGTAATGTACTTGTGACTGACTTGCGATGTACTTGGGAGGACTTTGCGATGTACTTGTGACTGACTTGTAATGTACTTGTGACTGACTTGCGATGTACTTGAGAGGACTTTGCGATGTACTTGTGACGACTTTGCGATGTACTTGTGACTGACTTGTAATGTACTTGTGACTAACTTGTAATGTACTTGTAATGTACTTGTGACTGACTTGTGAGGACTTGTGAGGACTTTGTGATGTACTTGTGACTGACTTATGATGTACGTGTGAGGACTTGTCCTTGCGGTGACTTGCTATGTGCTTTTGACTGAATTGTGATGTTGTGAGAACTTGTGACTGATTTGTGGTGTAGCTTGTAAAGACTTGTGATTCTCTTGTGATGTACTTGTAAGAGCTTGTGATGTGCTCAATAACAATACCGTTTTTTGTGGCGATACTGGAGTTTCTCAGACCACTGCCAACCAACCTGTTCTTTTAACGCGTTGATTTCCAGCTGCTTCATGTGTATATCAGCCTCCAGCTCCTTCACCCTGGTCTGCAGGGCCGCCGCGGCGTGAGTGTTGGCATCTCCTCCGGCCGTGGGTCGCAGGACCCCCTGATGAAGCTCAGCAGCCATGGCTTCCACCTCGTCCCTTAGCTGAGCGATCACGCCGTCCTTGCGCAGGGATTCTGACTCGAAGACGGCCAAGCGGTTGATCTCGTCACCCATGCGTAGCAGACGTTGCTCCTGGCGCGGCCAAGAAAATGATAGTTGATTTGTTACTTGAAGATTGCATCCAAGAGATTTAAGACCGGTTCGAAACATTTGTATAGGTTTATGGATCAGAGTGTCCGTCTAAAGCCACTTTCCATAGATGCCTAGCACTTCCGTATGCAACGTTCCGATTGGTTAATACAATCCCAAATGCATTTGTTTACATCCCATGTATCAATCACGGAAGCCCTAGCTAATAAGAGATTGCAATGTCAAGCCTCGAGGCCGTTTTCCAAACACCAACTTACGTTCCATTTTGGCTACATCACCATTGCCAAATTGCATAAACTAAGCCACAGTGGAAACGAAACTCGAGTTTGGTAAACGACCCACGCCATTTTTAGCATAGTCTACACTCGCAGCCGTATTTTTATCTAGCATAATCAACACTTGCAGTCGCTTTGAACTAGTATTTTAGTCAAATAGTCAAAACACATATTTTAAGGGGAAAAAACGAACGGCCGTATTTTCAACAAATTCTCGTACGAAATACGGCAAAATCGTACTAGTTGGCAGGTCTGTGAAATGTTGCAAATTTCTTTTCTTTAAAAGAGCGTTAGAATGTGCAAAACCTGCAGTGACATTTTGCATGCTTGCACTTTGTAGACAGGTAAAAAATATATTTGAATGAGAGGAGCACGTCTGAATATATGTGCTCTACATGCAAAAAAAAATAGCTATTTTTTGACAACTTTTGAGAGTATGCCAACAAAAGTAACAGAATAGTTGAATTCTCCGTCTACCTTCTCATGCAGTGATACCATCTCATTGACTGGAGATTGCCGGGTGACCGGACTGCTTGACCCTTGATGTGAAGTGACCACTGTCCTAGCTCCGGCCGTACTCCCCCAGCCACTGGTCACTACAAATAACCACAAGAAGGAAGGGTATACATCAGTTATGAAGTTGCAAATGTTTACGCCTATCTGGCTTTTTACCAGCACAGTATATTTCTAAGCAAAGTTATGCTGTAAACCCAAACAAAAATCAACTATGAGGAAGGGGGGGGGGACAAGTCAACCCAAGCTGTGTTCTAGTCAAGTTCTAGAAAGCACTGCAAAAATATGCTTAAGCTAGTGGATTCAGTTTAGAGGTTATATGTGACCTGCTCCAACGAAACTCGAACAAAGTTGACAATTTTATTTTTTTCAGATTTTGCTTTTTTCAAATTCTCTAGGTTTTCAGCTTTAAAATGATGTATCATTTACATATGTACCCCCACCCTATATCCCCTGAGGGAAGGATTTAGTGATAAAACCCTGACAACCTAATTATGAGATAAACAGCTTTGAAGTTCAGAAAAGCGTACTATTATTTCTATACAATGTTTTTCACAAAATCGACCAAAAAACACATTTCTGAGTGAAGGATTAAGTTCAAATTTTAAGAGATTGTAGATTAATAGTTTGTAATTCAGAAAAACCAACAACCTCAAAATAGTAAAAACCACCCCCGAAATGACTTCACAAGTACAGGTACATTGTATTAAAACACATTGTGCGACTTTGTTCAGGTTTTGTTAGGAAAGGTCACATGTGAAGCTCCGTTTAAGGATTGTGTATGGCAACAAACCTCTTCTTGGAGGTAGAGGGCTGTTTGTCGGGCTGTTATTGACGATAGGGCTGCCACTGCTGCTACCCCTACGTGTCCCAGCGCTGTTGGGTCGAGGCCTTGGTGGTCTCGGAATAACCACGTTGGCCGTAGTGGTGGGCGTGCCCCAGGCTGACTGGATCTGGGTGGCAACAGGTGGGGCCGGGGCAATCAAGGGCAGCTGTGATTGGCTGCCGCCAGCCAGGTAGGCGGAGTCGGTGAGGTTGGCAAGGTGGGGCAGTTGTTGTTGTTGCTGCTGCTGCTGTTGGAGGCCTGTGACGGGGATACGGGTGTTGACGACTTGTAAGGGGGAACTCCAGGCTGGGCGCTGCTGGACTGGGGGGTAGTTCACCTGCAGAGGGTATTCAGAAGCAGTTCAAAGGTCAGATTGATAGTATAAACTCACTGATCTCCGTTTCAAAATCAAGGTAGCTCATTGGCCATAGTGGACTCTGCACACATTCCAAACTACGCGTTAGTTTCTACTTTCTTAATTCAAATATGATACAGGAACCAGTATAAATGTAAGGCGTGATCGATGGATATGCGCTATCACTCAATTGCGCAGAAATGCACTTGCACAATCGGTTGATCCGAAAGAAAACCTTCAACTTTTACTTCGCTTTTACAAAACACTCAACGATCAACCGAAAGCGCAGATCCAAGGGAAGTTCCTAGCCAAATGGGCAGACGGGGTTAATATTAAATCCTGCAATTTTCACCCTGTACAAATTCAAGGAATGTAGCTGGAAAAATACAGTCAATAAAAATTTTAAAATGTGAAGGATCCTACTCAAGCAACTAAAGCAAAGAAAGAAAGAATACATTTTCAAGATCCTAAATGGTTTTTTTTGGGGAACCACTTTTTTACCTGAGGGGCGTCTTCCACATCCAGCTCCATGGGGAATCCCGAGTAGGAAAACCGGATGATGTCGCCGGGAGCCAATCGCACGGCAGCATTCTGAACCCGGCAATCGTTGACGTACGTCCCGTGCGCCGAGTTCAGATCTTGCAGAACGTAGCAGGCCTCGTTGTCACTGTACTCAATGATAGCATGCTGGATTTCTACAGTGGGTGCCTGAAAATTGGAATGCAATGAACATTTTAATTTTATTTCTCAAAAATTTTTTTTTTTAAAGTAATATACAACATTTGCAAACTAAACAAAACTACTAAATAATTATGATTATGAAATGTCTTACGTAACTATATGTAAATAATTTAGTCTCAAGCATCCTGTGACTTTATGGAACTCTGTGTGGTGTCATTTTCAAGAAAAGTGGAATTTTGTATCAATTTCCAATTATGGTTGGCCTACCGTCATTGTAAAACAACTTTGTTTTAAATACTGCCCCAAATTTTCCAAACTTAATTTAATTTGTCCACATTTTGGGTGCAAGCCAGCTAGTCTGGTTCCCTGACCTGACAATTACCTGAGATCAGCATTTTGTTTTTCGTTTTTCCAGTTAGGCTATAACCACACAATTTAGATAGGTCATCGTAACATTATTTTCTATAAAAGAGTGAGTGAGTGAGTGAGTTTTTAGGGTTTAACGCCGTACCAGCATCAATGGCCATATTCACGGCGGGAACAAATTTCATTCAACATTTTTTTATTTCATTCAACAATTAATGTGAAGAAGTTACAGTTTTAGAGGTGGGAGGAAAACCCCAGAAGAATATTCTGGGGAAAAACCCACGGAGTCAGGCAGGGACTGAAAACCCAATCCACATATTGGCCCAGGCCGGATTCGAACCCGGGTCATAGTGGTGGAAGGCGAGGAAAGAACCGCTACACCAACCCGACTCCCCTTCTATAAAAGACTAACCCCACATTCTCCCATTTCTGAAAATTATTGTGTACAAATTGTGTTTTTTACCTGCTTTATGTTCTGAAAATGCTACTACCCTTTGCAGCAAAAAGCATCCATTTAATATTGGCATGCTACTTGGAAGTGAAGAGGTAAATACAATATTATTTAATTATATACTTAAGTATAGTGTTTTTATTTGAAATGGCACAAGTTAAAAAAGGTGTGATAAATAATTAATAAATTATGTTACTCATCTGTATTCAACCTAAAATGAATCGGAACCAAGAACAAACATCATACATGATATTGCTGGTGTAGGAAACCAGCTTGTTTTGTTTAGTTTTGTTTTAATTATTTGTAGTAAAAATACATTGTTTTAAAATAAAAAATTAAATTAATATTATGATTATATTTTTTTGTTTTATTATTAGAACAGTTGACTGCAACTGAACTGGCCCAGGCTGTATAATTAAAATAACACAATCGACAATTATTGCATGCAAACATTTAGCTTGAGAATCTCCAGCTCTAAATAAGCTCATGACATTGGGAGCTTATTTTGAGCTGGAGTTATTAAAGCTAGCAAAAATTGCAAGGTGAGATTTTTTTAGTATAAAATTAAAAGTGCTTGTTTATTTTTGTTTAAAATATTTTCAAGAAATGAAAGAGATTTCAATTAAAAACCTTGTTTTTTATTTTCTTGTGTCTATAGGATAGGCCTACTTACCTCAATCACAATGTCACTGTTTTCTCTTCCTATAATTGTCACACCAGGCGAAAGTTGAAAAATACCCTCGGAGCTCTTTAGAAAACCCTTCACCATTTTGGCAAGAAGTTTTGCACACACTGGCAGTGCGGAGCTAGCTAGCTGTACTGTGCAACTTGCAAGTAAAACCAAACCGGTGGTTTCGCGAAAAGGACCGTAAATTCTTCGCCGAAAATGTCATGTACCAGCACAATTAATGCTTCAGACAAATCAGCAAAGTTCAACTGAGCTGCTGGGGTAATTATCCATTTGTTTCATTTTTGGTCCGTCCGCATTTCCAGCTGTAAAACAAGATTCCGTTATTTTCGAAATTCACCTGTTCACCAAAATTAATTGGTTATGGTATTTATTCATTGTCCAAGTGCGCTTGCGCGTGGTTTCTAGGGAACGCAAATAAACGATTATCATATCAACAGCCATGCGCCCTCTGTCGGTGGAATGAATTGTCAATAACAAATGTTAAATGAAAATTATGTCAACAGATGTTTTGCCCAAAATTTGCCCGTTTCAGACAATCAGCGATCCCCTGTTTTATAAAACATGTCTCTCTTGTGTGTTACGTGCCGTAAATATGCAGAAAACTGAGAAAAATCTACAATATGAATATTCATATTACATGTTTAAAAAAATAAACATGACCTTTGACCTAGCAAAAATGGTACGTGCCCGTGTCAAGTACAGTGTCATTGCATTTTACGTTACCAGTGTAAATACAGCCAGCTGACAATTTTTTTTCCGTAGGTGGGTGAGTCAAAATTCATGAATTATTCAGCTCAGTTGCATTGATCACTTATGTACCAGCTGGTAGATTTTCGGAACCTTCTCTCTACAACCTTCGAGTTCACTGACGTCAAGCAAGATGTCTGCGCTGTTAATTTTGGCTGCCGGAGCCGAGGAAATGGAGACAGTTATCTCGGTCGATGTGTTGCGACGAGCTCAAGTTAGTTTCAAGACCTGAGCTGGTCAACTCCGCCTTGAACATTAAAGTCACGCCCCTTATTTGCAAACCAACTTTTGGCGAATGTGTCTTTAATTTTGGTCCAATTAGAGTCCAGAGTTTTTCATCTTTACAAAATCACTTTATCAACATAAAGTAGTCCTACCTAGTAGTATAATCTAAAGACACAATTTTTAAACATTTGTGAACAGTTTCTTGTGGCACTGGTAGAAAGTGATTTTAATTTGTTGGGCGTTTTGAGATTGGTATTGCAAATCAATGCGGTTTGTGTGATTGCTTTTTTTCTCCTTTCACTTTCATGTTTGTTTTTGTCATTGTATGTACCCCAAAATGTTTAACCTTTATAAAAAACAGTTTATGAGGCGGCGGATGCAACATTCTTTCTCTTGCTGTATCTCCAAACTCTTCATAATATTGATTAAAAACATTTTTAATGAGAAATATAGGTGAATATTACTGTCCCTAGAACTTAGAAGAAGAAAATTGCTTGACCTTACCACTTGCATCTAGAAAAATATCTAAGAGAATCTTTGTCATTGCTAGCGCAAAAGCGAAAATGGATTTATTTTTGATAAACGAATTTAACTTTAAGAAACATTTTCACTTTTTCACAGAAAATGCAACTGACTTACCATACTAGACTTTGTACCAAACCACTGGAGTGGCGCCTGAATACTACATTATTTCCATTCTACCCTATAAATGTTTCAGTACACGTATAACCAATTGTAAAATAAAATAAACAATAATCTTCTTGATTTGTATATTCTAGGCCAGCAGTTTCCAGCCGTTTTATTCATGTTCATTTTTAAATGAAAATTCAATGTAGGCCTACACATTTTATTTGGTGAGATATACATGTATAAGTTTGATTTCTTTTCTTCCATAGATTAGCGTCACAGTTGCTGGGTTGTCTGGGCCAGATCCGATCACTTGCAGTCGCAATGTCGTCATCGTCCCTGATAAAAGCTTGGAAGAGGCAGCTAAGCAGGTATCCACGTAACAGCTAAGCAGTTTTTGTTACAGTAGACAACATCAATCCCTTTTCTCTCAATAACCAATTTCAGGGAGTTAAATGATTATTATTATTATTATTATTAACCAGTTCAAGCCTGGATTTTGTTGATATTGACCGAGCCCAGGTGCAGGATAGTTTTTCACGAACCTCGATCCAAAATGGGTTCAGGCCGGCATCTGTGGGTAGCACACCCTGATATTTCTGGTCTTGCTTGCTGTGAGCCGGTCGCTGACAGATATCCTATTCCACTTGAATATTTACAATCTAGATAATTTAACGATTGTTTTCTGTTTGGTTTTAGGGACCGTATGATGTTGTCATCATGCCAGGAGGTAACGGAGGAGCTCAGAATCTTGCTGGGGTAAGATGTCAAGTTAAACTGGTGACTGTGATGGTGTGTGCTTGTGGTCTTGAGCAAGACACTTTGCTACAATTGCCTCTCTCCATCCGGAAGTATAAATGGATTACCTGTGCGGGTAGAGACTGGAATTCTGGGGCCAATTTCACGGAGCTGCTAAGCGAAAAAATTTGCTTAGCACAAAAAAGTCTTGCTCATTAAAAACAAGTTATCAGCCAAAATTCTACGTGTTTTTCATGCTAAGCAAAAAAACAGCTGATTATCAATCAAAAACAATAAAGGTCACGTGAAAATTTGGTCTGTAACCTTGTTTTTACCAAGGACAAATTTTCATGCTAAGCAATTTTTTTTTGCTTAGCAGCTCCGTGAAATTGGCCCCAGGTCTCGGCTACAGAAAAATGGTCTTGTGGCCTAATAACAACAACAAATGGCTGATTGAGTTCAGAAAAAAGGATAATGATTTCAAAGTAAACACTCATTTTGTATGTGTGGGACCTCTGGAAAGTTTAATCCTGTAAAAAAGAAGTGAAATTCATGTAATGTGGTTTATAAGTCAACGTCCGATTGAAAAATTACCAAACAAAATGTTTGTGTAAATATTTCATTTTGCAGTCAGAAAAGGTTGGTGAAATACTGAAGGCCCATGAGAGCGGAGGGAAAATAGTTGCAGCAATCTGTGCAGGTATGTGTTTAACCAGTTCGCGCCGGATGACGAATATAAACACAAAGTTTTCCCCAGATTCAAAACGGATGGCGCATAAACACACCACGAGCAAGGCCGGAAATGTCTGTCAGCAGCGAGTAAGGCCGGAAATGCGTGGGTGTGCTTCCCGGTACTGGCGGCCTGAACGTGCTTCGGATCAAGTTTCGTTAAAAATAATCCCGCGCGTCGGCTCGGTGATGTTAAAATAATCCTGGCGCGAACTGGTTAAAAGGTAATTTACTAGCTGTACCTCATAAATATTTGCTGCCCTATTTATGTCATCCGCTAAGCAGCCACACGCAGTTGAATATCGCATGGGTTACTCTTAACCCCTCGCAGCCCGCTAATCCATCCGATATCTTTTGTCAGCTGTGCTATGCCGTAAAACGCTGCCTGTGTGACAGCTGCATGCTCAGGTCCATTGTGCAGTGCAGCTACTGGACAAAGACTGCTGTGCAGTCATGTTTATAATTCATGTGGACTTAATACCGACGTCAAGGGGTGAATATCTTGCGATAGTCACAAACTGTTTTGGGTTTTTTTTGTTACTGCTGGTGTGTAAAAGTTACTATTTTTCAATCAATATTTTTCTCAAGCAGTAGCTATTCATTTGTTTTTTTGTTTGTTTTTTCTTTTTAGCTCCGATAGCACTTCTTAGCCACGGTATTGGTAAAGGCAAGACACTGACCTCACATCCTGCAGTCAAAGAAAAAATGGTGGCAGGGGGTGAGCATTCCCTTTATTTAAACGCCAGGCTGTTTAACAAGGCATCGCTCACTGTCTGTTTTTATAATCCAAGGCCAAAATCAGTTGGGTATTCCAAATGCATATCAGGATAACAATTTGTATATACTCTTAAGGGCCCAGGTAACCAAATATTTACAGTCGAGTGAGTCGACATAATTATTTTGCAACCTACAGATCAGTTGTTGTTTTTTACTTTTTTGTACTGAAACTTTGTAAACATTTTAATGGTCTTCAGAATTCTGCCTGCAATTTTGTCATTAAAAAAATCGTCACAGAAATGTCAGGCCTAATTTTTTTAAAGTCACGAAACCTCAGCCATTTTTACAATAGGAATGCTCTGTTTCCATCAACATAAAACCTTGTTTGTTTCTACCAATAAGGCTAAAGTTATAATGCACAAATCCTTTCTTTACCCCTAAACCACCGAAATCGAACTGCATGTTTTGTTGACATCTGTTGGAGTGAGTGCTGCACTTAACTGATTATGCTTTAGATACCACCAGATTTAGAGTCCAACAGTTTGGGTGTAAAGTTTACAATATGGTGTTGAATTTTGGGAGGATGAGGAAGGTTCCTAGTAAATCACTCTAGAGCCCTTTTCACACTACAGCCTCTCAACCCTGGGTGAACCAGCTGCTGTCCTGGGTTGAATTTTGTTAAAATTTGTCAACCTGCGGTCATTCTCGTGTTGTTTCACATTTGCTTCGTGCAAAGTGAGTTACTACTTTTTTGAATCCCGGCCAAGAGTTTCAACCAAGGTCCGGAGCAGGGTTGAGTTCATCCCCGGTTAAAAGCAATCTCGGGGTTGACGGAGGGTTGATATGCTAGGTTAAATTTTGTTCAAGTGTGAAATGCTGCATGTTTTCAACCCTGCGCCGACCCCGAGATTTGTTACTAGTGTGAAAAAGGACTGGTTTGGGTTTAGGGTTGATGTATCTGGTAATTAACTTCCATTGCAGGGATTTATAAGTACTCAGAGGAGCGCGTGGTACAGGACGGCAATCTTATTACCAGCCGTGGGCCGGGTACCAGCTTCGAGTTTGCCCTAGCCCTGGTGGAGGCCCTCAAAGGCAAAGAAGTGGCAGACTTCCTAATGTCGCCCATGCTGCTCAAAGCATAAGGTGACGGTGGGGTGGAACTCCGGCCACAGAACTGCTAAGCAGAAAAGAATTCTGCTGAACGAATTGGCGGACTGCCAGTTGCAAGCAGTATGCACCATTATCACTTTGGCTGGTTAAATTATGTTTGATAAGGGAAGTTTTTCACGGTGATGTTTTGTGATGTTATTTTTCTCAGCATTCAACTGGAGGCATTGTCACGTTGTTATAAGTGCACAGGTGTAAGTTATGCAACAAATCAAAGTACATGTAGTTGACTAATAAGGTCCACCCCCGAACTTGCAGAAAGTCATTGGTCACAGAATGTGATGACTAGTCAAAACACATATTTGCATTTGCTTTTTCGAAAATGGCCTAGGAGATTTATAATTTATAGTACATATTGTGAAGCCGACCTGTTTGAAGTTTTGTGTTCATAGAAGCTGGCAAAACTGTTCTTGCAGTCTGGTTCCTTGACTTCCTTCAGACGAATTCAATAAATTGGGGGTTGTGTTTGAAAATAGTCAGGTTTTTACAACAATTGCCAGCTGGTAATTGTTTAAAACTGATACAAAATTCCACTTTTCTGAAAACCACATCACATCCGGTACCGTGATTTCACAGGATGCTTGAGACTGTTATTTACTTACAGACAAGTAAGGTATTTCATAATATTATTTTATGTTTGCAAATGGTGTTTTCTACCTTTAACTCTAAAATATATTTATTTAATTCACTCTTTAATTATCTTTCACTCTTTGCATGTTTGTAGTCAGAGTGGTGTCAAATACTTTCTGTAAAGGTTCAAAAATACCTGTTTGGTTTTTTTAATTTGAAGGGAAAAAAGGGAGGTTATGAATTTTGGAATCCTGTAGTTTTATTTCACATCAATTTGTGGAAATCGAAATCTGAAATCGTACAGAAAATCATGTCTTTACTCATTAGATTTGATCAATTTGATGACATTTTATTGCTTTAAACTGGATGAAAAAAATATGTACAAAACTAAATTGTTCCTAAGCACCTTGGTTAATAATTTTTTTGTTCAGTCTTGTAGTGAATGGAATCATTTTTCTATTGTAATTTAATTGTAATGTTTTGATTGTGTACTTCTTTATTTATAATCAGAGAGATTTATTTGTTTATTGGATTTAGAATTCGGGTGGAATGCCAAATACTGACAATTGACTATTTGCGTGTTAAATTTGAATAATATCTGGTGCCCTGACTTGTTCAACTAGCTTGGCACAGTTTAACTTTTAATTCTCCAGACCAAAGACACTGTTGCTATATCACGTGATTTGAGGCAAGCTCTTGCATAGTTACGTAAGAGACGCTCAACATAATACATTGTTCACAATGGGTGAGAATGGCACAAAGACACCAGACCATTCCAGAGCTGGGGGTTGCTAGCGTAAGGCTTGCCCCGAATCACGTAATATAGCAACAGTGTCTTTGGTCTGAAGAATTTAAAGTTAAACTTCGCCAAGCTGTGTGAATAAGTCAGTGTACCTGATATTTTTTTAACACGCAAATGGTCAATTGGAACTTGCCAGCCCAAGTTGTGGGGCATCCTGTTAAAAAAATGTGTTTGCTGCCCTCTGTTGACAAAGAGAAATACAGTTTCTTTAGAGACGTAAATTCTGACAAGAATTTGACATTACTGATGAACTTGCTCCAAGTTTTCTGGACTTGTAGTGCTGTGCCACTAGTATAAACAGCGCCATATATTGTCGATTGGTGGTCTATATGCATTCATTATGTGCCTCACATTGCAGCTTATTGCTAATTTGTAACTTTTTTTTTTTTTTAATTACGTACTAAAAAACATTATAAATGGAGAGTTCTTTTTTATATAACGGGAAGTCTTCAAAAATAAATTTTGGGTGAAAAAAGTCTTGGGTTTTGTGTCCAATATTTGTAAAACTTCTGACAGTATAAAGAATCCCCCCCCCCCCCCTCCCACGAAAATGATGTCATTTACAATTTGACAGTACTTAAAGGGGTGGGGGGGGGGGGGGGGGGGGTGGGGGGGTGGGGGGGGGGGGGGGGGGGGGGGGGTCGATACCCATTACAAAGGCAGTAAACCCACAGATTAATAGCTCTATACCTCATACAAATTACCTCATTTGAATACAACAGCTAGTTGTTTGCTTTTCGTTGGTCACCACCCAGCAGAACAACATTGTTGCAAGCAAGTTTCATTTTCTACCATTGGATGAGTAATCTATTGTTCAAGTTTCTGATTTCTGAAGAAGGCAAATCCCCCCTGGTCATTCAAGACCAGTATACTTATTGTTAGTACTACTTTATCAAAATAAGAATTGTGTAAGCAAGGTTCATGAATTATGAATGTTAGTCTATTCAAGTTCTCAGAAAGTCCCCCGCGGCTGTGCCCAAGACTAGAAATAAACCAGTACCGTCCTTTGACATTCAGAATCCATTATTTATCCTTCTTAAGTGCAAATAATTCTTTAGGAACTGAACCAACATTGCCACATGGTTATTTACATTGCCATGTTAAAAGTTTCAACCGCAGACAATACCCCCCCCAAAAAAAAACAAAAAAAAAAACATGGTCTTAAAGATAGAACATTATCTCCACAATCTTGTCATTTTGTAGGATGTTTTAGGGTCTTATGCTAGCAAGAACTTTTATATTTATGGGAATATACCCGTGACGACTCGACATCGAAGGCAGGCAGAATTGTTACACGTGTGCTTCGGAATCAAAAGTAGTAAAAAGTTTGTGGTAAATTTTAAGTTGGGGTCATTTCCTCCATTTTGGTTCTAGTTCATACATGTACAAGTAAAAATGATCAAACTTTATACACCTTTCTGAGAAAATTATTAGAATTTTCAATTTGAGCAGAATACAAAAATTGGGAGTAATGCAGCGCCCTCAGTTGTCTGGAATAACATGAAATATATTTAAAATGTTTTAAAAACTGCACATCACAAAAGTTTTAACCCAAATAACCGAGAAATCTTCCAATATAAGTTTCCTTACATTCAGACGAATGTATATTTGAGCAAATTATGTTTCTGTACAAATTCATGTCCTAATTGCCCTTTAACAATTCTACCAAAAACCTGCGGTTGTTCTGCCACCAAACCACAGACACATCAAATAAGAAGTCTTATAAAAAATAACACCAATAAGCAGTCCATTGTTGAGCTGTTACTCACTGGTCTAAATATAGCTCAGAATGTTACCCCCTGAGTTGCTCATCAAGAGAATTGTGACCTCAAAGAAAGAGTGAAACACTACCTCTGCATAAAACAACATCTTCAAGGCTATTTAAGAAAAAAAAAACATTAAACTTAATTGTGTGCCACCAATTCAATGTCACTGTTGTGTGAACATGTGAAATCCTATTTTAAATTTTATTTTTGAAATACAATCGTCATTATACTTCTTTTTTTTTTTTGGGGGGGGGGGGGGAATTCGTGATTTTACTTACATTTACTCTGTGTTAATTGGAAAATCATAGATCGCTGTCAACTTGGAAAAAAGTTTTTCATTTATTACACAAGTTTCATCTTTGTTTATTATATTATCATTCCAACGATCACCAACAGTAGTATTATTGTCAAAAAATGCTAGCTGATTTTAAGAAAAAAACCAGAAATGAACCACAATTGTGTTTGCAAAATATGGTTTTCGTTTCAATCCTCCACACTATGCCCACAGTGACTAAATTGTGGCCCCAAGGTGTACCCATGGTACCCCTGCTAATGACGCTGCCACCTGTGCTATGCAAATCTAATTATTAAATGCTCAGCATTTCAAGAGTTTGATTTCTATTTTGTTTTCCCGAGGCCTTTAAAGGTAGTGTACAATATAATTGGCAAACTTTTAAAAAAAATCACAGCATTAATGTGCTGTGTTTTTCAAGAAAAGTGGAATTTTGTAACAATTTTCAACGATGGCTGGCCAAATATTGTTTAAAATACCTGACTATTTTCAAACACTGCACCCAGTTTTATTCAATTATGTTAGTCCACATTTTATTTGCAATACTGTTACACATCCTTGAATGGGTGCCAGCCAACTATAGTCTGGTTTCCTAACCTGATAATTCCCTAGTTGAGGTTTATAAATTGCTGTTACATTTGAAGGAAGTCAAGGAACCAGATAATGTTCTTGGTTTTTTCAGCATCTGTACAAACACAAAACTTTAAATTCAAGTCATCATCACAATATTTACTGATGTAAATAACAACCCTCTAATATATAATTTAACAAAACTTACAGCAAAAGCAAATGTGGATAATGACTACCTTTGATAACATGTAATAATAGGGGCAAAATACCATTTATTGAAAAAAAAAGAGAATTTCCAACGACAAAGAATTGCTTTTTGTTGAGGAATAATTAGATTAGATTGATGGAAATTGTGCTTTTGAGATACCCCTTGAGCTAATTTACTTAAAAGAAAGCTGGACATTTCAATGTGTCACTTTAAATTGTGGACGACGATGGTTAGAAATCGATACAAAATTCCACTTTTCTTAAAAATGACAGCCCATGCATCAGGTGCCATGATTTCATATCGATGCTTGAGACTATTATTCACTTGAAGTCAAGTAAGAAATATCATAAATATTCTCTTGTTTTGTTTTGGGATTTTTGCAAATGTTGTATACATTAACCATTAAAGTTGAACTAATTCATAAAACATTTTGTGCATGATAAAACATTCGTATTTTACTGAAAGCAGTGTGACCGCATTATAGTACGTATAGCGCATAATACATGTACCATCTTGCATTCGAACCGAAGAACGGAATTTAACCTAACGCAATAAGGAAGTATTCCGTTTCAAGGCGGCAACATCACCGTTCTAAATTTGTAATTTTCTTCTAATATGTCTTCCTGTCCTTTTCAACAAGGGAGCCCAGAAGAAGATGATTACTTCTTGCAAGGGCCGGCTACAGGGACCAAAGTTAGGCCCCCTGACTGCCCTAAGTGCATTCTAGTTATTACTAGTGAGGCTAATTTGAGATATCCTCAATGTGTGCTATACATGTAATATTGAATTTCCTTTTGGGTGGAAGTTAAGGGTGTTCAGGTATTTGTGAAATCGGTGCTTCGTTTCGTTTACTCGATCAGATATAGTATGGATTTTCTCACTAGAGGAGATGATAACTACATAAAAATCTGCCACAAAAATCTCTAGAGTTATATGTGCAAAGTATAGATTGGTCTTAATATTAAAGGAACATTATCCTTCACAAAAAATCATCAGTGTTAAAAGCATTTACAGTGTTATCTTTTCAGAGAATTAAAGTCTATGTGAATAAAACAATTATTTTCACTTTAATAAATGTTGTGAATCAGCCTGAACTCCCTTCTACTTATGCTAACTGATTTTGTTTAGTTGATTTCTTGCCAATTTTCTTTCTTTTTTTCAGTTTTTTTCTTCTCCTTATGGTGTTGGACCTATATTACTTTATTTTCTTTACAGGTTTGTTATCACTTATATAAGTTATTAGAGCTTAATTTTCTAGACTAAATTTTGCTCTTTTGCACTAAATTATAACTTTTACTTTCCCTTCAAATAAGGCTGGTTACTATAACAAGTGGACCAGTACAAAATATTGGCTATATCGCATAACAAAAACAAAGATGTCAATGAGGCAGTTAAAATGAACTAGTCAGTGCTTATTAGTTCAAATGGGTGTGGTAGGCTCAAGAATTAACCTTATTAGACCACAACTTATCAAATTATCAGTGTAAAGTAAAATTGTTTCGAGTCACACCCATAAGGCCACAAATTTAGGCTAATTATGCCAAAGAGGATATATTCTCTTACGCGGTGGTTTGATACGGAGGGCCGTAATTGGTCAGTTGTCGAAGAGTCTGGCATTGGCGGAAAGGGCGCGACTGATTCGTGGTAAGATCTGGCTGATAGAGTGTATTTTTAGAGGATAAAATGGCGTTCCTATCAACTGAGAATTACTCGCCGGCCGAAATTATATTTAGAAGGATTTATGTCGAGATAAAGACCTGAAGGTTGTGGACAGGATGAGTTTACTGAACAGTGATACGCGTGTATGTGTTGTGGCATGGGTAATAAGTAAAAAATAATCTTACGCTCCATGTAGCCTATTTGAATGTAAAAAATCCATTATGTATTTTTATAGACATTCTTTCTTACATAACTATTTCGGTACCAACTTGCCTGACACATAAGGAAAATCATCGTCACATACAAATTAAATAGTTATTATTGTTTTCACATCATTATTGGATTCAAAATACAAAATGTGACCCAACCCAGCAAAAATGAGTCGCAAGTCGCAAGATCTACTTTTGAGTAATAAGCCTTTTAACATTATCACAAACGATAGAAATAAAAAAACAGTCAACCCTTTCACCCAAATAACATCTGTAGAGTAACTAGAAATGGGTTCTTGGACGAACACAATTTGCTTTGTGTGATGAGGCCTATGGTTTGGTTTGGCAATGACTTCAAAAGTGCGCCGAACTCTACAAACTGCTCAGACCTGATCACAGAAAAAGGTGTCACCATGCAGTATTGGACTGTTTTTGCATAGGGAATACAGGGTGGTTATGTGCTCAGGAACAACACTCCACAAAAAACACCCAAAACAACTTGATAACCCTCACCTCTGTATCGACTGGTTCGCAAGTTAATCACATTAGCATATATACAGTGGCTGTGTACATTTTTTTAAGAGTGAAATTGGCATCTTCAATGTTATATAACGTCACACCTTCCTGGAAGATCGTCACAGATTTATCATACACATATCAGTGGATGGTATTCAGGGAATCTGGAAAATCCCAAGTTGAACCACTTTGCATTGTGCCTAAGTGTGTTGTCGGAACCACCTTGTTCAAATCGAATGAGGGAAATCTGTGAAACTGGAAACATAAAGTTTGCCTGCAACAACAATAATAATATGCCAACCTCGGTGATATACCAAAATGAAGTGCAAATGATGTGCTATCTTTTGCATGTGAAAAACAAATAACTGAAAACTTCAGCAAACATTGCACCAATCAGAGCCACTCTAAAGTCCCATCCAATCACAAAACTGAATTGTCAAAGTGTTGGACTGTCAGCGCCAACAAACATTGGACCAATTAGAACAGTTGTATCATCAGGTTACCTATAGCCCATTTTCCAAACCAATCACAGCCCTGAATCAGTGTTGTGCTTGAGGATTGCAGCAAACGTTCTTCCAATCAGAGCCACTCTGAAGTCTTCTTCTTCCAAGTCCCATCCAATCACGAAACTGAATTGTTTTTTACTTTCATTGCTAGGTCGTTTTCCAAACGTCTCTGGCTTCAATCGTGCAGTGGAGTATGGGCTGGAGTCGGAGACGGGGTTTAGAAAACGGCCCTAACAAACATAATTATTGGAGCAGAACAGTAATTGTTGGATCATAAGGATATACATGTATGTTATAGCCTGTTTTCCCAACCAATCACAGGCCTGATTCAGTGTTATGCTTGAGGATTACAGCAAACATATTGCATTGAAATTGCAACAATTGTTGGGTCAAATTTAGGCAGAATTTACCCCCAAAAAGTCGAGTTATTAATCTCATGATTGTATTAGATATACAATTGCCAGGAATTGCCAGGAAGTGGCAGAAACACAAAAGACATAGTCAGTGCTGTCCTAAACCTAAGTAACTGTAGCAATAACAAGTTTGAGAATTTCTTATATTTATTTTATTACACACTTTCTGCAGACTTTTTGTATTTCTTTTTCTTTTTTCCTTATATATTTTGTCAAACAAATACTGTGATTCTTAATAGATAAAGAGTTAAACAAGGAAAATAACACCACAGCAATTGCTAACTATTCCCCTCTAATCACCCGACCTCCTGCACATTAATAAAATGCAAGAATAAACACAAGGCAATCGAAACATAAAATGACGTGCACATGGTAGGTGTTTTTATTTCTCTCGGGATGTTGGCCGGAATTTACAAAAAAAAAGGAAGGAACAAATAAAATGCCATTCAATGTTATATTTCCTCCTCCGACTTGTTGTTCATTAACCTTTTTTTGTGCAGTTCCGCAGCCTGCAAGGAAGTACAGTTATACTAGCTTAATGTGTACGTGCATGACGTGTTGTTTCAGGATATTCTGGATCCGTGGCGAAACTCTCGTCTGATTAATTCCAAGAGTTTTGCTATTAAGTGTCGCTACGTCATTGTTTTTCAAGGAAAGAAAGCTGCGGATTTGGTACTTTTTTTAATCTGTGAGAAGTGTTGCTTCAAGATTCTCAAAAGGGGAAGATATGATACACGTACAGCTAACTGCATTGCATCTGGGCAACAATAAATAATTGTAGGTAATCGATTACCGTAACTGTAATCGATTTTCAAAGGTAGATTAGATCAGTCGGTTTGTAGACCAGGGGTCAATTTCATTCCCGAGCTGAGGCGCGGGATTATTTTTTTACGAAACTCGATCCGAGGCAGATTCAGGCCGATAGTACCGGGAAGCACACCCACGCATTTCCGACCTTGCTCGCTGCTGACAGACATTTCCGGCCTTGCTTGTTGCGTGTTTATGCGTCATCCGGCACGAACTGGTTAAAGGCCTCTTGCTGTATGACAAGAGACTCACCCAACAATAAGAATTGGATGAATAAATAGGTGTGGACAAAACCGTCAACAAATCTGACAATAAATAAGTATAAATAGTATAATTTTTTCGAATATTCAAACCGTTCGAATATTCGGTTGATGATCGAATATTCGAACATTTAAATATTCGGGACAGCCCTACATTTGTTTTTATTACATTTTATCATAAAGGTTAAAGTAATTAAACTAAAACAAAAAACGCAACATCAATTAACATTAACATTTTCAACTGAAGTGTATTTTTAAAGAGCATCCCTTTTCTTGTAAAACAAAATTCTTTGTACAGTGAATTTTGACAAAATTTATTGAAAGTAAATTTATGTCAAGGGCTCATACACGAAGGCAATAATAATACTGCATAATAGATGGTGAATTGGTTTTGCTAAGTTAAAAAGGTACAAGTGATATTATTATTATTATTAACCAAGCAGAGGTCAATCCACAGTCAATACTGATATTTTAGCTAAACACTTCATGGCAATTGTCCTGCCTCTTAAAGTCCAATTGTTCACACCTGTGTAACCCTGACCTGATGAAGTAGCAATGTTTTTGTAATCCTGGTTATTTTTAGCATTTTTCTTTTAAAGTTACTCCTCAGCATGAATTGGAATGGTTGGTGAAATTGGGGTCAGATTTGGGAAGGCAGCCTCATTTGTCTATCGTTTGTACTTTTTTGTAGCTCCAGGGTTAACTTTTTAATTATCAGATTTTTGTATGACAAAGAAACACAATTGTATGCTTGTTCAAGTTATGGACTAGTATTAAAAATGTTGGATATCAAACCAGATTATCTTTCAAATAACTTTTATGAATCAATTCCATATTTTTTTTTTTGCAAGTTGGTGCAAAGGTATGATACACCATTTGCAGATATCGAAAAATGTTACTACCGAATTATTAGGAAATATCTTATATCTGAAAGTAAATAATGATTGTCATCCAGCAAAAGAATTGCGCTAGATATCCTGTAATTATTATGAAAAACGTACATGGTGAAGGTGGCTACACAGAGGGCAGGAAGCCAATTCAATAAAAGAAAACAATTACTTCAACTATTGAAAGATTAGACTTTATGTACTTAATTATTTGGCAAAACTTCTGGTCATGCCTTTACAAAGATCCTTGTGTCACACATTTACTTTGTTGGCAAAACATTTCACTGTCACTCAAATCCTAGAGCAAGGAACCATTGCTTCTGGCAATTTAGATTAGAACACAAAGGATATTTAATCTCTCAGACCCTGACCCCACGTACTGTACATGCAGGAAGCCAATAGTCAAATATTATCCAAAGAAAAAGTTGTTCCTAGAACTTCCATGAAATTCAATAGGATATATGGCTTATCACGAAACACTTCGAGCGGTGTATTAAGTTCAAATTTGTGAGTAGGTTTGCTATTTTTAATGGCACACGTGATCTGCTGTATAGTGTTATGGTATTAGGCACACAAGCCCCAAATATATATTTTGATAAACAATTAATAGACATTTTAAGTGAAAACAATGTGTGCAAGAAACATCAATCAAATGTGACAACTATAGTGGTGAGAATGTGTCGAGAAAACTTTCACGTATGTGTGTATGTATGTGCTTTTATGTGGTTTGGGCTTCGGGTGGGGCTCATTTATATATACATGTATGTTGCTCACTGACCTCTATACATGGACAGATCATCATTGTTTCATTTTGAAGTCGGCATGCGGAGAAGTGCAACATGGCGGACCCACGACGTCACTCTGTGAGCCAATGAAATGTCCAGGTGTTGGTACGATACGTATTACGTAATGTTTATAAATACAAAATGTACAGAGTAAATCCACTGACCTCTACACCTGGACATTTCATTGGCTCACAGCAGTGACGTCTCGGGTCCGCCATGTTGCACTTCCAGTTCGCGCCGACTTCAAGTGTTAGCACAGCAGAATATGGACAATGATCCGTCCAGGTGTAGAGGTCAGTGATGTTGCTCATATGAATGTGTTTCAATGGCAGGGATGTAGTCAAGTCCATCACAAGTCCCTGCAAGTCCATCACAAGTCCTCCAGTTCTAATTAAAATCACAAGCTATTCAAATGAGCTTTGACAAAAGCATTCCTTTGTCATTGTCCAACCAGTTACTTATGACTGGCTTTATGACTGGCTTTATGACTGGACTTGTGACTGGACTTGTGACTGGACTTGTGACTGGACTTGTGACTGGACTTGTGACTGGACTTGTGACTGGACTTGTGACTGGACTTGTGACTGGACTTGTGACTGGACTTGTGACTGGACTTGTGACTGGACTTGTGACTGGACTTGTGACTGGACTTGTGACTGGACTTGTGACTGGACTTGTGACTGGACTTGTGACTGGACTTGTGACTGGACTTGTGACTGGACTTGTGACTGGACTTGTGACTGGACTTGTGACTGGACTTGTGACTGGACTTGTGACTGGACTTGTGACTGGACTTGTGACTGGACTTGTGACTGGACTTGTGACTGGACTTGTGACTGGACTTGTGACTGGACTTGTGACTGGACTTGTGACTGGACTTGTGACTGGACTTGTGACTGGACTTGTGACTGGACTTGTGAAAGGTGCAAGGACTTGCAGGGACTCCAATACAACTTTGTTAATGGCATGTCACATTACAAACAACATGAATACTTTATTGCAATTAAGTACACTTATTGCCTTAGACTAATAGCTTTTGAAACCTCAAAAATAAATGCCTGTAAACTTCAACAGTTTACAAACTACATCTGTTTATTCCTCCATGATCTTATTAAGCCTGTTTTATTTTCTTTCATTATGCAAATAATCTAGGGGTATAATATAGTTCAAGTTGATTTGCCCAGCCTTGGTCAGGCCATGGACCTATAAAGCTGACATGTCAGGGCCAGTGCGGCCTATATTTGACCATCTGTCACTGTTGGCAATTTTAATTTGACCTCAGGTTCTTATTAATAGTTTGAGCCTTTATGATTGGATGTCTTGGCATGCTTTGGCCATCTATTTTATAGCTCCATGGTTAATAATACAGCTCCATGGGTTAAAGAACACACGTCATTTTAGACTCGAAAGGTTCTGAAACTAATTAATATTGTCCTCATAAATTGTCAAGTACATGTACTCTATTTTTAACCTCAAGTACTTTTCATATTTGTTTAAAACTCCCACTATGCACGTTCCTATGGTGAAACATTGTTTCAACTTCACAAACACTAGAGTCAAAGATATCCGTTTTAGTAATAAAATAAAGGGCGTTTGTTCATTTGATGTTTGACTCATTGCTGGGTTTTTTAAGGAGGGGGGGCTTCTCTAGGATAATGCGTACATATATTTGGGAAACGTAAATCTGTTAATAACTTCCCATTAGTGCGCAAGTGTGTTCTATTTTTAGGCCAAATGGGTACGGGTACACAGGAGGAAAATGCCATTAACCTAGCTGTTTTCCCCTTCTTGTAGTTGGGGATTTGGGTTTGAGGTTTTAAATATCAAGTTGTAACTTGTATTTAGGCCAGGACATTGTTCTGCATTTTGTGGTTTTTGTTTTTGTCGGAAGTTCTGGGTTTGGATCTTTTCATGTCAATATTTTTTCAAAACTGTATTGCGAGATATTTTCCAAGATGCCTAAATACATAAAAGGGAGCAGACACAACTTAGAAAGAATCGTAGTTCAAAAGAAATTTCACAAAACAAACACAGGAAATTGATTCTTAAAATATTTGCAAAAAGATGTTTTAATATTAAAGTGGAACAAAAAATCGGTTTGGCATACACTTTCATTACAATAACACAATGTTTAAAAACAAATATTTTAGTCATTTAAAAATGGACACAACAGTTGAGCACTTAAAACCGTCAATACTTTAAAAAAAAATAATAACAAACGATGAAATTTTGACCAGAGAAAACATTCACCCACATGTCCAACAGGCGTCACATACATAATTACACTCACACACCTCCAGTGAAAAGAATTTAACATATACAACAGTTTTCTAGTGTTTCAACCACATGATGTTGTGCCAACAATGTACACAAAAAAGAACATTCAGTATTGTTCGACAATATTGCGTAAGTGAAAACATCCGTCCCGTCCGTTTAAATACATGATGAGCCATATCCAACATTAAAAACATGAAAACAAAATTCTTGAAAATGCAATTCGTTTATTATTGTGCTTGCCAATAATTATTTGTATGAAATTACAAGATTAGATCCATCCAACATTTTATGAGTAAACGAAGGCAAATGAAGTAATTTTGTCAATTCAAGGCGTATTGTACTTTATTCCTAAATATTGAAGTGAGAGTACAAAAAGTTTTGTTTTTCAGGACATTAAACAAAATTACTTTGAGCTTTGTATTTTGACCAATTTGCGCTTTTGAATATCGGGAAAACCTGCGTTTATATACGGCATCTGACGCGAACTGGTTAAAGACACACTTATTTCAAAAACATTTCCAACCCAAATTATGTGTAAATTATAAGTATGTATAGCAGAAAATCTGGAGACATTGCATCTCCGATGATTGCACATGTTACAGTGTCACACACAGTGATGCATTGAAAACAATACTTGCATCATCAAAGTTTCAAAGTTGAACAAGTTCTTGTTGTTTTTTTTAAGAAAGTCAAAGATCTCTCCAATAATTTAATAAAATCTAATACACAAATAGAATTGCTGAGTTGCAGACAAGACCGGTTAGCACCTCGTTGGAATAAATAAAAAACAAACAGATTGGGAGCATTCGTAAAATTGTTTGTTTCTGTGTGATATGCAAGCAATTTAATACATGTGAATTTCAGGTGTTTTTTTTTAAAAGGTCGGCAGCACTTTTCCTCTTTGTCAACACTTCTGAGTTCATTGAATAAATACGGCAAAATATAAATATTCATACATTAGCTATCGTTATCCTGTATACAGCAATTATGTGATCAACTCAATCCACAACTTTTCATCTTCCGCTTTACAATACCCGAATACAGTTAAAATTATTACATGTAAGTAGCATAATTCCTTAAAAGATTTTTGTACAAACTTCATGTTTCCCCTCCGGAAAAAAAATATGCATGTACAAATATTGATACTGGGTTATTTTGGTCATGTAGTTATATCTTAAAATTAAATGAATCTTGTAAATGCTGTCACCTAAACAAGTAAGCCAATAGAATGGTGCCAGCCTATTTTGGTTGGTTTCCCCACTAGCAGCCAAGATAGAGCTGTGTGTGTGCTATCACCAATGGCTACCATGTCATGAAGGTCTGGTGCCCTTCCTTTTAGAACTTCAAATTTTTGTTCTCCCTTTTTAAGCTAGTTCATTTTCTTGAACCTGCACATGAGAATATTTATGAGGGCACACGACCAAAATTGAAGCTGTTGCCTCTAAATAAATTTTAAAAAGTACACTGACAAATCATAATTGCATTGATAAATACTTTTAAAAAAAATTGTTTTCCGAAACATAAAACCCTGAAACATCTCTGGTCGACAAAAAGCTTGTGTTTGACACAGACCAGTCAATACACATTAAAAACACACAAACATAAACGTTTGATGAAATAAAAATGTGGCTCGTGGAATATGCTTTAATTGGTAAAAGTGATTAATTGGAGGCTTAATTCTAAAACAGTGTCAATGGAAAGTGTCAGACTTGTTGAGGCTACAGTATTTTCAAATATACAGATTTGTTAAACAGTACTGTTCTCGTGAAACGGTAGTCTGTACAATTTCAAAAACGGTTAAAAAATGTATATTAAGCTTTTACTGAATGGGTTTTAGGTAATGTGTGTATTGGTCTTATACAGTAATTCATAAAAAGGCAACTTGTTGGTTTGACAAAGATGATACAATTTAAAATAAAAATGCTTGGAATTTTTGAAAAACCCTTTTTAGTCTTTGATCCGGAAATAACCAATAAGTCTATCACAAAATTACAAATTGGTCACAAAATCTTAGACCATGTGTGCAGTCCTACATATAAAAAAGAATTCCCTCACATTTTGTTAGTTTAAAAAACAGTTTGTGCAATGCACTTTCGGTGGAAGTAATAATAGTTTGAACTTTGAGTTTTGGGGTGTTTTTTTTGTTGCCTATCATCCATCAGTTAAGAAGTGCAGATGATGTCGGAAGTGCCCTTGGTCAAACAATTGCATCAAAATTGCAACTGGGAAAATGCAAACCACTCATCTTTAACCCAAAGCTGCAATGAATGTTCTGTGAATACTCAAATTTGCTATTCTCCAAGGCCCAGCCCCTTCAATTTAAAACGTCCTTTTTTTTAAATATCCGTTTTCTTGTTTGGAACAAGTCTTCTTTCCTGGGTATACTACACCTCCCCCGACGATACTAAATGCATTGGTCCATTCTTGTGGGAAAGCACAACGCTGTTTACACTTTCTCAGCATGATCCATTCTTCCCTGAAAGGGGGGGGGGGGGAGAGTCGTATTAAAGACTTCATCCCTCAAGGAGGGGCCTGTTGTCTCTTGAGCCAGTCACCATGACAACTGTGCCTTCAGAAAAGCACTTATCACCGCAATACTCCAAGACTGAGACTGTTCTCTCAAACTCTCGATTCTTTTGAAATTCTCAGAGCTCATGACCCCTGACCTCATATTTCTTCCTAATTTTCCCTTTTTTAAAATAAATAATTAGAGTTGCACATTCTCGCGATTGCTACACAATGCCTATTGGAATTTATCAGCCCCGCAGCATTCCACAATTTAATTCATCAAATTGAAAAACATTTGTCACAGCAGCGGAATCATCAATTGCCTGGGTTTTTTTCTCCTTCATTTATTTAATTAAATATAAACCAAATTCAGACCGCAAAAAAGTGGCAGCATGTTCAATTTTTTATTTTACACACATAAGTTAGCACCGACCCTAAGTACAGTACTCTCCAACTCCAAGGCAAGGCAGGCTTCTCCCAAAGCTCTCTCTTCTTTTTTCCCCCCTCTTTTCAAAATTGTTTTGTTTATAGTCTGGAGCTTGGGTAGCAGATCACCAACGGACGCATTTTTTCCTCTCATTGTGTTTAGGGGGCGTTGTTGTCTACAGCCTGTTCACTGGTAGAGGACGTACCGTTTCATCATTGTGGGCAGTGGTAGCTGGTAGATGTCTTCTAGATTTTCCTTGCCGACCGACACCCGGATGCCCCGCCTGCACAGATCTTGAAGAGGGAGGGGCGAGGCTGTAAACAACAAGAGAGGAAAACAAAGGAGGCTTTGGTCAATTTTCATTTCAATCCTATAATTTTGCTACAGTATACGGAAGTATGTTATTACATGTAAGGAGAGACATTGTTTTGCTATGGGTATTGGCAAACCGACTTGGCTCTGGTGAAAATGCATTTGGCACAGTATTTATGTCGTCCAACTTCCTTTTATCGAAACACTACCCTTGCTCTTGTTTAAACTCCAATGCACTTCAATATTCCCCCCCCCCCCAAAAAAAAAATTGTCAATGTAAAATCCTCCAATGCACACAGTTGGAGTGCATTGGCACGTACCACTGCCATGCAATAAACACTTCTCATACATTTAGTAGAGCAAGGGTAAAAAAAAAAACGAAACCCCCAAAAAGAACTTTTTCAAAGACGTCTTTCAGAATATTTTTGGGGATGAACTAAAGGTAACACGGCTGGTTCGGTAGACAATCATTACTCAACTTTGAGAGAATTTTGGAGACTTTAAAATATTTTTAATCGCAAATAACTACATGTACTTTCTAATTGACAAAACAGATACAAGCAGGCTTTAAATTAGAAAAAAAAATATGCATTGACATTTTCTTATTTCCTTTGTGTGTGTGTTTTCCCCTCGTCAGATCCTGCAATTGTGGCTTTTCTCATTAACAGGGGAAATGTCGAGGTGAATTTGATAAAAAAAGAAACAGACAAATAAATATCAGCTGTGATGAAATCCGTTTTGTAAAATGTTTCTACAAATAGGTATAATTTGTACACCGACAAAATTCTGGGAAAGGCTAAAATGATTTACACATGTATTCGAAAGAAAGACATTAAATTTGTTACCGTTTTTACCGTAATTTCCAAAATTCTGGGAAAATTGTACTGATTTGTTTTATTTTATTACTATGTGTAGCGTTTGGGATGGATGAAATTGTAATTGTAACCGTGCCCTTACTGTTCATAGATTTACACACTGTGCACACTAATGTTCAGCTTTGTTGTTTGCAACACGTTTCAATTGCAAAGTTTACCACTGCATTGTGTAAAGAAAAAACATTGCGGATGTGCCCCGGTAGTCGAACATTGTCTTGAGATAAAGCCCATATCCACTTAGTATACTTAGACTGCATCTTCAAAAGGACTTAGAAAGGACCCCCAAAGGACACGGACCCCCCCCCCCCCCCCCCCCCCACCAGCTGCCTCCAAAACCTGCACAGTACAATGACCAACACTAAGGACCAGGACAGGAGCGCGTGATGCAGAGTCCTCTTTTCACAGAATATTTTAATTTTTTTTAAAGAATGGTGCAATACAGGAAGGGCACAACATCCTATTGTTGGTTAGGGGACAAGGCCAAAGCACTGACAATATGCACAGTAGGTACATGTACAAAGACACTAAGATAGCCTGGGAAAAAAAAAACACTGCCAGGAACAGAACGTGAGAGCCTGGTGTGATACTTGTAAACACATTGTGTTTCTGTTGTGAATGTATGAAAAAGATGAAACTCTGCTATTTATTTGTGCAGTGCTTATAAAACAAGGGATCACACATGTGTGGTTTACATAAAGAATCGGTATCCAATTCCTTTGTTCACCATTTCAAATTTTTTTCCCCAAAATCTCTCAAAAGAGAGATTTAAGTTGAACAAATGTTTTAAAGTAACTCTACTTTTTTTTTAAAGATAATTTGGATGAAACTTACGTTCAAGGCCTCCAAGGTACCGGACTGAAATTTCACAATGTCCCCAGACTGCGCTGACAATGGGGAATAGTCTTTTGCCCTTTAGGCCGCGGAAGGCCACCCCGAGAAACTGTCCATCGGCGATGAAACTCAGCGTTCCCTCGTCCATGTCCAAGACCATCAGAAATTTGTCGGGGACGGGAAAATTGTCCGAGTTGGGCAAGAGCGGGTAGGACATGCCTGCTTTGTGCTTGGCGTCGTGGAAGACCTTTTTGCGACAGATGTCCCAACCCCAGGACTCCGCATTGCTGCCAACTAGCGACTGGTACCCGACGCAGTGAAGCGGGGCGTCGGCCGTGGCGACGCCCACCACGGCGTGCGTGCCGCGCTGCCGCGAGTTCCAGTACACCTCAAATACGTGTAGTCCCCGGGTGAAACCCACTTTCCCCCGAATGCAGTCCGTGCTCTGCGCCACCGGGTGGCGGTGAAACGTCGAGGGGTCGTCCTCCTTGACGAAAATGTTCAGTGAGCGGTCCTCCTCGTTCCAGGCATATTTATACTGCAACTCTTTGTCCACCGGTGGCATGTCCAGCAAGGTGTCAAGCCGATTGGGCTTGACCAGATCGCCGCTGTAGACGAGCTCCCGTTGGCTCATCTTGTGAGGGGGTTCTCTGGCAATCTGTTTCATGCCACCGGACAATTTCTGCCCCATGACCAGCGATCGACTCATGCAATTTCCCGCCGTGTTGGCTCCTGGGAAGGCACCACAGCTGCTCCGAAGATCCAGGACGATCGTCACACGATCCTCACAAATGAACACAATCAACAAACTCCTCCTGGCTTTAGTCTATCCCACTTATCCCACTTTTCTTTTTTGCTGGTAAAGATCCTCTCCGCTTAGCATCCAACGAACATCTGAGAGCAGCCAGGCTCACACTGATCCAACCTATCAGCTGTTCAGGGCTTTTGTTGCCAACACAAGTCCTTGTACTCTCGTCGGTGACCGGCCGCTACAACTGACGTCACTAATTACAAGGCCTGCATCAAGGATGATTATGGGGAAAAAAAGAAACCAGTCAGAACATACACACTACTTAATAATACCCAACATGAACCACAATGACCAGGAGGACAAAGTAAACTGGCCTGTCCAAGAACAAAGAAAGCAACCTCATACCAGCAAAACTGGAATCACTAGCTAGGTCATAGACTAAAGGCCAGAGGAAGTAAACAACTTGCTTAAAGGTATTATACACCATTGGTAATTGCTTGAATTATCATGAATAGGTAGATTTGGGGGGTTGTATTTTATACTAAATATCGTTCGACTGTCCTGTTCAAAGTTTTACAATCATGGATGCCGAGAAAAGCACGAAAAACAGCGTTCGTTTTCAACCGGCGCCGAGCAGTTTTTCTTATGTTATCTTTGTTTTTTCGCGATCGCCGTCCGGCGATCGCGAATTTTTCTTTATAAAATCATGTTTTTTTGAATAATTACAAGATATCTAGCGCAATCATTTTGCTGGATGCCTAGAATCATCTTTTACTTTTAAATGAGTAAGATATTTTTTAATAATTCGGTAGTAAATATTTTTGATATCTGCAAATGGTGTATACTACCTTTAAAATCCATCTCGTCAACAGACACACATGGAACACCGAACACTTGATTGGAAAGAGGGGTGATTACAAAAGAAAGAAAACTAAAAGGAACCGGTTGCAACTTAAAAAAAAAAAAACTCGCACAAAAAGCACACAAAAGAGTCGGATTGACGTGATTTGCCCACAAATGGGGGAAGAGAATCAAGTTTATCAGGTTACAAAACCGCCCACCCAAATATCAGATTTCCACTAGACTGAGAGCATGTTGTCATTATCATCGATGATCAAGGAAATATCGGTTCGGACAGCCCTATTGACCACTTCTGCTTCACATATTTTCACATCCTTAAACGCATAGAAACTATTCAGCCAAAGGAGACTCAAAAAATGGAATGAGAAAGAAAAAAATTAAGAAAATCTGTCATTTAAATAACAATTTTTAGGACATGATTTCATTTATTAGGAATGTCCACTTTTCAACAAAGCTGCTTCATTTTTCATGAATATTCATTTAGGGATCCGGTTTTATCTACTAGAACATCTGGTGCTTATAATAAACCATTGTGTAGGGCCAATTTGTTTTTCTATTATTTGTTTTTGAGGGGGGGGGGGGATTTTGCCTTGAAATGGATACAAGTAACAAAGAAAAACCTTTTGAGGCCTGAAGGAGGCTAAAATAGCATTTCAACAGAGCCCATAGGCAGCATCTGTATCGTATCCCTGTCCCCCAGAGGGATACATCCTTGAGCATAAGAGGAATTATAATTGGATTCACAACCAATGTCCAAGCCTTCGAGAAATACATGTACATTGTAACAGTATATTTTGGATCATATGAAATCTATTATTATTATTATTTTGTTTAAGATCTTGGGTAGAGATAGCGGGTAGCTCTTCGCAGAAGTGAAAGTAAATGCTAAAAAAAAAATCCTGAAATCAATGCAAAGAATTGGCCAAAAAACCCAGAACGGTTAAGTTTCGTTATTATAATCCGACTGTTTCTTGTGTCAGTGTACTTTTCTGGAACTGTAACATTGTTATTTTACATTTATGGACAAATCGCAATCTACTCAAAGTGTTACATCAATATCTATTACACTACTCCATGTTCTGCATAAAATTATATTTTTGTTTACGGCCAAGGCGAAATCCTTCTGCACCATCAAATGAGACAAAGCCAACCCCTCATTAACTTTAACTACCCAAAGGCCATCAAGCTCCAACTGCATGTTCTGCCAGGTTTAGTATCAAACATTACCAACATGTTGTTGGACTTTGTTTGACTCGGTATAAAAGGCCCAGGGAGACCCTGTTGAATTCTGTGAGGTTCAGGGCAGAAAGGCTAGGCATTGAGACTTGTAAAAATGTTGGAGTTTGGGAGAATACACACGGTTTTTTTTGTGGGTGAGCTCACAGCTGGTCACAACATCACAGTTCCTGGTCAACTGTAAGGTTGATGTGTGCACTGTGTTTTTCCGTTTTTCCCTACTAAAACACAGCCCAGCACACAGAACCAATGGCCAGTCATCACAGCCCTGATCCTGAACACTGAACAATTCTTAGATCTGTAACCAAGTCAAGCAAACTTCAGTACCAATAATTACTGAACCTGTGTGCAGTTGTTGAAGTTTGTTAGGTTTGGTATGCTTTCTAGTGAGAGACCCTAGGGGGTACAAGGGTTCAGAGGCTTTGTCTGGCTTTAATAAACTGGTCTCTTCAAATCATTAGTTTGCTCAGGCAGTCGGGCATGTGCCGACTTTTGAACCCGGTTTACTGTGTGAAAAGGTTATCGCAAATTCTCTGAACAACTTTGGCAAATTTTCCATGAACTGGATGTGGCAACACTGCAGCGTGATGCACCACTACACGGATACATATTGTTTGTTGAGCCTTGGTGTATACCGGGTACGGTAGGAACACACCACTTGATAATTATCTGTAATTTGTTTTATCAGGCAATATTTCAAGTAAATGTTAGTTGGGACTTTGTCCTTCCTGTGAAAATCTGCCTTTTCTTTTTAATCTTCAGTATCTCCTGTTTGAGAAGCGTTGTAAGTCATAAAATGATCTTAACTCTTAAAAAAAAAAGTGTTTATTCTTCTTGCTAAGAAATATGACGTGTTTGTATTTTTTAATTTTTTTTATTGAGGGGGAGGGGGGAACCACAAGTTTCGCAAATCGAAATGTTAATAAAACTTAACATCAAAAAACAAAAGTTGTCAAATTGTACAAAACCCAACACTAAATTTAATGTTATTCTAGTGATCAAATTTCTGCATTAATTGGAAAGGAAATAGTAGTCAATAGTCCTAAAATTAGAATTCGCAAAAACATGTATTGTTGTTTATTAAAACTTGCAGGATGTGTGACTCAAAATACGACAAACAACATCTCGTTCTAAAACGGTGACGATTATTTGTTGCGCTAGTCATGATGGTACGCCTACTGTACATGCAACTCCCAACAAAAACCATTGTTCACTTTTCACGTGCGGTAAATAGGCAAGCCCCTTCATGAGCAACACAAAATGAACTGTGTTATGCTTACACTATCGGGAAAATAAAGAAAATCATCCCCCACATTGTGACAACAAAGGACACCGTCAGTCGTAATCGCCAAACAATGCTGGCTGTGGGCACGCAACACTGGAGCAAAGTGGTTCAGACGCACAATCTTTTTTGCCAAGCCACCCACCCATTGGTTGCCGTGGCAACACAAGAAAAGCAATTTCGACTTAGAGCTCTCGGCTATTGTGCTATAAATTATTGGGGGGAGGGGGGGGGGGATTATTGGGGGGAGGGGGGGGGGGGGGATGCACGGCATGATATTATACGCCTTTCTTTTATTAACCCTAACTCCCTCACCATTGTTATTGAACAATACAATTCTTCAAAATCCTCCAACTTCCTTTGTTGTGTAGGGAGTTAGGGTTAACGGACACACCCAATATGCATGCCTGGCTGAACGCAGTATAGAAAAATGGGAGATCTGGCCCAAAAGTGCATATTTGGGATCAAATTCAATATTTCGGTTGGGCGCTGTTAAAATGGTAACAATACTTACACTATGGACAAACAAAAGAGTACGGTACATGTAGGTGCATAGCCATAAGGCAAATACTGTGTTAGTTGAAATGACTACTC